>PKRV01001650.1:494657-557841 GCA_003709505.1 Hyphantria cunea | reverse complement strand
ATATATATAACTAAATAAACATCTTATTCCCAGGCACAGAATAAATGAACTGGCTGACCTCACAGTTATGTATCGTGAAGTGAAATTAAACCTCTATTGTAATAGTCAGAATCGCTAGTTAGTATTTTTTGGGTATAGTGGCTACTAGACGTAGAAGTTACAGCTCTGTCATGGTAAATTTTCACATGACGACCAATTAAGAAAACAGAATCTGACCGCCTATATTCATGTCATGGATGTTGCAGAGCAACTAAGGTAGTAAATTATGCAGATTAACATTACTTTAAAAAGAAAAGAAAATTTGAAAATATAACAACCCGTTTAGCAATCGTAGTATATCGGGCCAAAATCTCTTTATCAAGGAGATACCTATGTCCAGCAGTGAACCATTAGAGGCTATTGATTATGGGACTGGGACCCAAAACTCAAAATGGAACAAGAATAACTAGTGAAGAGATGCTGAAGTGGTGCTTCTTTTTGCAAAATTAAGTACACTTAACAATCAGTGCAATTTCAGGAACGTATGGAGGCCATCAAGCCTCCTACTCCTTGACCCCTTCATGGTACGACTGAATAATATATCCTGGCACCACATGCATTGTGATGTGATGACATTAAAAGATTTATTGGGACTTCTAAGAATTTAGTGATTGCTATGAGACTAAGTTTCATATCAGGTAACGCAGGGGAATTTTCAAACATACATAAAAAAGACAAAATTAATAAAACCAAGAATACGAACACTCATTGCAGCAAGCAGCGAAGAAGTGATCGATTAAAACCGAAAAGATTCGAATCATTTGACCTTAACAATCTACCATAAAATGTTAAAGGAAGTTCTACAAGACCTAAAATATGTTTAAATATAAGTATATATAATGTAGTTACATACGACTCATTTAGATTATATTGCATTGCCTTTACACGAACCTCAGTAATAGGGGTAAAAGTTTCTTTATGTTCAGTTGATTTTAAACAGATCTTAGACCGTATTAACTAATCTATTCTTAAGATAGTTTTGAAATGAAGGGGATATATAGTTTAGAATTATTTGATGCTTAAGAGATTCAGTTTAAACCCCTTAATAATTTCTATCTTAACTTCTTACTTAAATAATTAAATACTCAGACTTTCGCTTAGATATAGACTGAGCACATCAGCTTGACGTGTGTTATTGTACACGTCAATCTAATAAAAGCGTGGCATTAATTATGTTTTATGCCTTAAATAAATAAGATAATAATTAAATCTGTTGAGACTTCTTGAGGTTATGTGTGTTCAATGATAATGTTTATTTTGAGCCATGGTTTATCATAGGTTTTATAGCAAACCTACATTTCATCAACAACCCATAATCTCCCACTGCTGGGCTCGGGTTTATTCTCCGAAGAGGGTTAAGGTCATATGTCCCTACGTTGGCCAAATGAGGACTGGCAATACAACATTGTGGCATACCTATATTTAGTACTTTAGTTTCTGGAACTCATTGGTATTTTGTACTTTTTAAGATACGTATTTTCATGTAAACAAACAAACAACAACCTATAATGTCCCAATGCTGGGCTCGAGTCTCCTCTCAGGAGAGGGTTAAGGCCATACGTCCCCACGCTGGCCAAGTGCGGGTTGGGGACTGACTGACTGACTTCATGTATTACAAATAAAAAAAATAGGTAGCTTATTCACTTTACTTACAGTTAATAATTTCAACATTATTATAAAGCTGTTAATATAGTCATATAGTCCACTAATGAGTATAGTTGCTACAGTTATAGTAACTTAAAAAATGACACAAACAGAAGTATGATAATATAAGGTTAAAGTTTTGGACACTTTTGGAGCTAGTCAGGCCACGTTGATTTCAGTACAAAGGTGCCGGCTCGACCGGGGCGGTACTGCTCTCGCACAAAACAACATAGCATATAAAAATAACAGCGTTCGTGCTGTCGTGTTTCGTTGGTGAGTACGAGAGCGGAGGCCCAATAATTCAGAAGTCACGTTGGCAAGCCCAGACATAAAAAATAATAATGAGAAATATACAAAGATCATCATCCCCTACCCGCCTTTTTCCTAAATTTATTGAGGTTCGCAATGTTATATATCGCGAGAGGATTGTAGGTGGTCTATTTTATGATCGTCCACCTGCTTAACTCTATATCTTTGTTGTTACAGTTTTAAGACGGGATAAAAAAGAAGGTAATTTTGGGTAAGGAATCGGGATAGAATGAGTGATGTGTGTGGAATACCATAAGTCGTAAACGAGAAATTGAACTGAGAAATTTCGATTTTCTTTTGGTTTTGCCAAAAATGACTGGTAATTCTAGAAGGGCATTCCCTCTTCTTCCAAGCCTTTACTTAGTACGAATTTATTATACCCCAGAGGTAACGTAATTGTTTACCTGAAGGTGGTGCCCACGCTTTAGCAAGAAGGCGAGTTGGTTCCAGATCAATCCTATTTTAGTCATAGTATGGCATACCATGTGGTTTTAGTCAGTGGGATTCTAACAAATTACACATTGACAAAATTGAAAAATTCTGCGGGTTAATAATGATGATAATGAATAGATGAAAAATAAGAATTCAGTTAAAATTACCACTTAGATGCTATAGGAAAGTACCTAAATATAATTATAAATTGTAAAAAGATTTATCAAAACGTCAGTTACAATTAAGTTTTATTTGTAGTTGAATCGATAAAGTTTTTGCAAGTGACGTTCGTTTTTCAACGTAATGACATTATATATTACAGTAAAATAAAATTATCTCAAATTTTAGCAAAAGAAGAAACCGACTTCTCAAACTGGACCAAATTGAAATGAAAAGCACCAGCTATTAAATAAAATAAAAATCATAAAAAACGATTTACCCAGTAGAAAATTATGAGGTAAATATCATTAGAAAAAAAATCGAATTCTTTACCTCCTCCTTTTTTGAAGTCAGATAAAAAAGTCTTAGAAATCGTTTTTTCCTAACTGACAAAACTAAATTTTGAATATCTTACTATTATGAATTAATCAGAGTAAACAAATATGGTGAGATTGCCAAATAAATAAACATTGATGAAACGTATTTACAGCACAACTAGCGACATGAAATAAAATTTGACATTAAAAATGCCAGAAATTAATAGAAAAAGGTATGCGAAAGCGTTTTAAAGGAGAAATTGAATATGTAAAATAATTTACAGTTAAATAAGTCCATCGTATTTTTCTAGTGTATGAAACATACTCACATACTTTTTAGTTGTCACTAGTTGTCACTTCATGAATGGAGAAAACAACAAATTTATGCCTCTATTTTTAGACCTCCACAACTTTAACATCAACACATAGTTTCTGTTGTATAACGGAGCTTGCCGCGATAAAAATATTTGAAAAGTTACAACACCTTCTATTTCCCGACGTTTTGAACGGTTTATGCCAGTTGTGGTCACGGGCAGTGACCGCCAGTCACGGTGCCGTTAAGCTTTTAAATAATTCTGAGGCAAAAAAGTCCGTCTGTATAATAAAAACCATATTGTATCTTCAAGTCCTTCTTTTTAAGGGTACCATTTATTATTTAAAAGTATGCACTGCGGTATAATCTTACCTTTAAGCGCCATAGTCGGTAATAAAGCCAGAGCCTGGAGCATCGACCAAAAATAAGTCTTTCCGTTCCTCATTCCGTCCTCATAAAAAAATCACAAGTGTTTCACACAAAACAGTACATTTTCAACTTTATAGCACTGATTGTTCATTTAAAAGTTTATTTATTTCAGTCACGGTTCATTTAATCCGCTCACATTCATTTGTTTGTTTGAGGTATATTTTGTTTATTTTTAGAAGGATGGTTTGTGTTAAAAAATGTATTTTACGTCTTCGACGAATGGTTAGACCTAATCTAAATCTAAATTATTTAATCTATATCTACATATTTTAGTTGTGAGTAGAGAGGATTATTCGTTTATAACTCTACGTTAAAATTGTTTTGCAAAAGAATGGAAATTATTTGGAAAAAGACTGTTCATTAGATTTGGATTTATCCAAATGTAACAAAGATATGCAATCATACATATTTTCCATAATAACGGTGAAATCAGTTTCGGGTTGCATTAGTAAACAAGATATATGTTCTATACTTAAATTAAGTCAATACTATGGAAGTTATAGCAGAGTACCATTTTAAGTACACTAGATGTTCTTCAGTTAATTCTAGGTATCCACTTAACAATCTCACTCTCTGAACGATGGCAACTTTCATTCTAACTATCAATTTTCTTAAAGTGAAATAGTTTTATTATTTGTTGAAACGATTTCAGATATTCGTTTTCAAATAATTTAAACTCATTACCATTTTATCACAAAATGAATAATTACAATTACTCAAGGGTATAACTTAAAAAAAAACTAATCTAGCTACGAACAACACTGTTCACTGGACTTTACGTCCAATCCATTAATTTAGAAACGCCAGTATTCATTCATTTAAAATGGAAAAGCACAAGTACACGAACGCGGACATCGCAAAGTATCGGCTACGAGAAGTGAGCGTAGCACGTCCTCACCGTAGCGGACCCCGTGGCGAACTGGAGCGTAGCGCGCTAAGGCGTAGACTCACCGTCATGAAAAGGTTATCGTTCAAACCCTTATACATTGCGCCTTTTGCATGAATAGGAATACGAATGTGTCATTTTTTGCTTCTGCTCCGTTTTATGTTACAAAGAATGTTTGGATTTCTTGCGTAAAGCTGAATGCCTGGTGCAGTAAAAGTGTCTCTTACAAGCGAATACTACTCTGAATGTGAGTGTGCTAACAAACGTTTTGTTTTGTTTATTTTCTGTTTATGTTTGCTGGAATGAATAAAAAGCTGGACTGAAACTTAATTAAGATATGAAGTGAATTAAATTGAAATCTTTCTGGTGCCTATACTGTTACTTTAATAAAGTACGATATTTATATTTTTTTGTTGTAATGCTGATTATTTAATATATTTACATACATGTTTTATATACTTCGCACATACAGATAAACATGACTTTAAAATACTTTTCGGTACTAACATTTCAAGTGGGAAAATTAGTATTTAGAACTACTTTATTACTATACCTGTAGAGCATGCACATTGGTAACCAGATTGCTGACAGACAGCCACACATAGCAGTACTTTACAGCAGGAATCTAATTCGACGACCTCTTGCTTCACATCAATTACACAATTAAATAAGTTTTTTACACTGTATATAATATAATTCACACATAGTATCAATAAAATCTTATTCTTCCCATTGAACTTGAGAATTGATCGATAAGTATAATATTTCATAATAGATCTCCCATAATATGCTTGAATTTAATCAATTTAATTGTACCAAACTAACTGACCCAGCAAACTTCGTAACGCTTTGTTTTTCTTTTTTATTTTTCTTATGTTTGGTCGAAACCAGGAATAAATCATTTTAGCAAATCATAAATAAGTTGAATCATTAATTATTGATCCAAGTTAAAGTTACTCATTATTTATATTTCAATTTCTTAATAAGCATTGAGCCATTCTGGAACTGATAGTCAAAATTCTAACAGAAAACTTTTTCAGAGACACAAATTTCGAATTCTTAACTTATTAGTTAATTATTTGACTTCGAAAGCATTGAAATACTTAAATACTTCAACTTTACAGCAGTCTGCATTTCTATTTTAAAATATATGTCTTGAGTTAATTTTTAGTTCATACTTTATTTTAATCTGTTACACTTGCTAAATATGTGAATAAATAGTTAGGTAAAGGGTACATATATATATATATATATATATATATATATATATATATATATATAGTTGTCGTGTATTTTTTATGTTTATTTTAACTTATATATCGTTGAAAATATTTTAAAGTGCCATCAGAAACATTAGAACATTTTTCAAGAAAAAAATGTTAATTACATTGCAAGAGAAAATCCATTAAGGATTGTCTGTGCAAGACGTTTGTGAACCTTTTGATCGTGGCTTGTTCCAGTCTCGATTATTATAAGCAAAAGTAGCTTATGTCCCCAAGAATCAAAACATTTTCTTGCCAAATTTAATAACAATTGATTAAGTAGTGCGATGATTAGAAACAATCACCGAGGGCAAGCAACGACGGCGCGGTCCGTACCTGGATGGGTGACCGCTGGTGGCATGTTACCATGAGCGTCCCCGTGATTCGGAGGTCACGTTAAGCAGTCGGTCCCGGTTGTTATCATACGATAACAGTCGTGAAGCTTAGTTGGAGGCCTTCGGGCGGCTTAAAAACATCCAACGGCAAGATTTACGTAGCTACAACGTTGTCTTGCCAGTCGCACTTGGCCAGCGTGGGGACGTATGGCCTTATCCCTCTCCTGAGAGGAGACCCGAGCCCAGCAGTGGGACATTATGGGTTGTTGATTGATTGAAGTAGTGTGGCCGTAGAAATTCAAAACAAAGAGCTACTTTAATGTTAGTAATGATAATATTATCGTAGAGGCTTTAAGCAACGAGTATAAACATGTTAGTTCTCATATACAGTTTAAGCGATATCGTTAACAAAGGTTTGTAATCAGTTTAAATAGAAATGCTAGTCTCGCAAATAGCGTTGTGTAGCAGAAATTGCTAGCTTTCATTACCTTATTTGTTTACGTACAACATTTTGTTTTGACTCCATAGTTTTGAAAACTGTATTCGCTATATTTCAAATAATATGTTCATCGTTCAAATAATATCACAATATAAAAAGAAAGCTAATTTAAAGTGAGACTCTATTAGCTCATAACTGCAATGGCAATTTATATTTCATTTTTAATATTTCAATCATCGTTACGATTTTTTTGCCTTTTTTTTCAAACTTATTTGGATATCACAGTCAGTTATCTGTGTACTCTCTTTCAGAATTATTATCACACACAGGCGCGCAAACACACACTACACGCACATGCACACACTCACACATATACACTCCACTACACACGGATGTTTAATTTAACAGTTTAATTTTTGTACTTCTCTAGCCTAAATCGCTGTTAACTTAGCGTAATATGTTAACTTCATTTTAAACTGAGTATCTTAAGTAAGTAATCAGTCTTGTCTTTTAAATATGTTGTGGCACCTCTCAAAATGTAGTTTAAATTGAACGTATTGGACTCGTATATTATTGGAAGAACCATTTTTTTGTGAAGAGAAAATATACTTTTACTATTTTTTCTTATTATTATTATTAGAATGTGCTGTCTATACTGTAATTAATTCTATACTGTTTAACTAATGGAGCTTTCACATATTTTAAATGAACTAAGGCAAACCTGGCAGACCTCGTCGCATGACTGCAGAACATATGCAAGTGTACTATAAAAAGCAGCCATCAAAACAGCGCCCTGAAAGTGTTATTAAACCAGGATTTTATGTCCCCAGTAATTCCTTGCAAACAAAAATAATGCTTATTAAAATTGGAATAAATTTTAAATAGACTAAAGCAGTATAAAAGAAATGGCACTCAGAATTTCATGAAATTACTATTAATGAAAAAATCGCTAGAGATTTTACTTTACTTATAATAAAATTACGCATAGTAAGGTGGCCACGTGATTCTATAAATTTAAATTGATCTATAATTGCTAGAAATTTAAAGCACATATTCTCAAAGTAGAGCCTCACTGATTTTAGAACGAACGGGCCTGCTCAACCGGGATGGTACAATCCTCTCATAGAAAACCAACTTAGAATGACAGTATCGTGTTTTGTGAGTGACGGGATGGTACAATTCTCTCATAGAAAACAAACTTAGAATGACAGCATCGTGTTTTGTAAGTAAGTATCGAGATGGTACAATTCCTTCATAGAAAACCAACTTAGAATGACAGCATCGCGTTTTGTGAGTGTCGGGATGGTACAATTCTCTCATAGAAAACAAACTTAGAATGACAGCATCGCGTTTTGTGAGTGTCGGGATGGTACAATTCTCTCATAGAAAACCAACTTAGAATGACAGCATTCGTGATATCGTGTTTTGTAAGTAAATGTGAAACCGGAGGCCCAATGATAAGAGAAGCATCTTAATAGGCCGTCATAGGGTGGGTCACTTGTTTTATTGTGGCCTTGTGTGCATTTGCAATAAGTTTGGTGGCCACCACTCTTGGATTCATACACACTTTCTAACACACAGAGTAGAGTCCCTTTGATAGGCTCATACATAAAAGACAGTGCTTGAAAATATTTAATATAAGCTGCCACGACAGCCTTCGTCCTGTTAAAAGTTATTACTTACTTAATTATCATTTTTATTTTTCGAGTTTAGTTTTTTTACTAATAAACAACCGTGTGTGTGATGTTTAACGTATATTTGGTACTGAACTAAACACAGTGACAGCCAGAATTTGAGATATCAAAAATAGACTATATATTGTATAATTCAATAACAAATTCTTTTAGTTTAGTGAGGTCAACAATAGAATTAGCACCAATGTCTGATTTGGAATCATTGAATCGGTAGTTATATCGTAAACACTCATTCTATTTCTCTACATTTGTATAATTACGATCTCCACTGTAGCCCACTGCGACTCTAGTTTATCAGTCTATTTGAAGAACTCATTCATTTAATTTTAATTGTAAGTCGTCAAATAACTCAGAATGACTTGGGTCGTATAAATTTCGACTGTTTTGTGATAAGTAGCTAGGTGCTTCTAACTCTCAAAATTTGCTTTTGCATTTTAAACTAATAATTTGTTTTATATCACGAGTTTTATGTATCAAACGGTGATTAAATTTATAGTAAAAACTGTGTAAATAGTGGTTCAGCATATTTTTTGTAGTAAAATAACTTATCCAACCTGGTGGTTCCATTCCGCGGTCGGGCTGTTGTTGGGTGTTTCTTCTTGTAAGCAGCTAGTCTTGCATTCTTAATAGCAGCCAGGAGTATGAAAGACAACAGTGTTTTATATGCTCTGCAAAGCACGTAAAGCCTTCGGTTCTGGTTGTCCTGAATACCTATGGCAATTATTATAGGGAAGTAAGTGGCTTACAATATACTGACAATTTGTTCAACTTTCGAATTCAGTTCACCCACGATTCGATGGATGCGGTTCCGTGGAAAATCTGATATTCAGGTGAAACCGGTTGAACTATTAGCTAACCCCAATTATTATTGGGAGTAATTAAAACTAAAATGATTATGGTTATGGTAGGTAAGCCATTAAATACGGGTTAAGGGAGAATTTGCCAAAATCGGTAAAAACCAAACATAGAAATGTTTATTTAAGACCGCTCTCAAATCCAAAACTCTTATTTCATATTTAAATAGATATTATACACCTTTGTCACAAACTAACCTATCTGTGGCTTGTTATACATTCAAAACTAAAATTATAGCTCATTAGAGCTATGGAAACGTGACCAGCCTCGCCTAAGCCGACATTTCTATTTATTATTTCACAATTTCGTAGTACTAAATGTCAGAAACATGGTTATGACACCCTTAATCTATTAAATATTTGATTCATGAATTGATACTGACCTACAACACTAGCTTAGATTTAAATTTACCTAAACATAACACTTATTGACCTTAGACCTTCTGCCAAGTAATAAAACTTTGAGAATAAAGGTGCTCATCAAAAATTCAAAGAACCGTCTGCGACATATGCCTTCATTGACGATAAAACGTAGGAATAGGACTAACCATACCTCCATATAAATCCCAACCTTATTTTATGTGTAATAAACTTGAATTTAGTTGGAGCAGTTAATTTGAGCCATATTTATGTAATTACGTGCTGAAATATTCGTGCGCCTATTATCAAAATGTCAAAGTGTTAGTAAAACATATTCACACCGTAATTGGAGTTTCTTTATGTTTGTAAGAGAAATGTGTCAAGTGTTTTGAGGTGTTTTTATTTTTGCAAATATCAACAAAACATTGGAAAGGGTAATTTTAAGAATATTATGAACGGAAAGGAGTTTTGAGGGTACGTCGTTGAATTGGTTGTATGATATAGATATAAATAAATAATAAATATAAATGTTTCGGACACAAGGCCAACTAGTCCCAAACTAAGCAGAGCTTGTGTTACGGGTACAAGACAACTGATATGAAAACATAAATACCTTTTTTTTTGTAAATACATACATATTATACATAGAAAACACCCAAACTCCGAAACAAATATTTGCAGATCATACAAACATTTGTTCCGACCCAGGTATCAAACCCGAGACCTCATGGACAGCAATCGCGTACGCTACCACTGCGCCATCGAGGCATATGAATCGTATATGACTGTAGGTAGTAAAACGAAGAAGATAAATATGTGGATACGTTGTTTATACTTAATTAATTTAATGTAATTAGTATTCCAATGCAACGTATCATTAAACAGTAGACGTAGAAGATAGTTTCAATAAAATTATATCAAACATCTAATACACAACGGCATAAATGGGCCGGCTCGACTGGAGTGATACCACGGCCTCACAGAAAACCGGTGTGAAACAGCGCTTACGCTATGTTTCATCGAGTGAGTGAGGATACCGGAAGCCCATACCCCAATCCAACGCCCCCTATCCCCCTCACCATCCCCCTTCCCCCCAGGCCGCCATAGTGTGGGTCACCATGCTGCATTGTTCTTTTTCGCATTGAGGATGGTGGCCACTACTCTTGGATTCTGCTCATGCTTTCCATCAGGCGGGGCAGAGTCATTTTGGCAGCTTAAATATATAAAAAAAAAAAACTAGTCTCAAACTAAGCAGAGCTTATATTATAGGTACAAGTCATCTGATTTAAATACGTATATACTTTTTTGGAAGAAGGAGAAGGGAGTGAGAGAAGTGAGTTTCGATAGTCTCACTTACTATAAAGGTAAGGAGAAACTATGTAAATGCCTTAACACTACTTTCGGTAGACACGTGGAATCACTTCGATCCTCAAATGCCAAATTTCGTATTTTACTGTAACAGTTTAATGTTTGTATTTCTTGGCATACCGGAACAAATTAATTACAACCAAGGTCTCAGTACACTGAAATACCTTTAAATGTGATAAATGAAAGGCATAAATCAAAATAGCTTGGCTTTAGTAACAACAGTAATACTAGTTCTTAATATTTAAGTCGATTGTTTTTATACTTATCTCATTATGTGATCGTTGTATGGCGTGATATTTAAAGAAGAAAGAAGGCTTGAAATAAGCTTTTAATATTAAAATAACTCTCCGTTCTCACTGATTTAGTGACAGAAATGAATAGGTCTTTATGACATTGGAAATGTATTATTTCCTCAAACTAACACAAAGGTAGTAGAGCTATGTTGATTTCAACATGAACGGGCCGGCCAGCTCGACCGGAGTGCTACTAATCTTGCATAAAAGATCAACCTAAAATGGCAGCATTCGTGCTGTCGTGTGTTAAAAACGTTACAGGTAAAAATGCAGGTGATATATTTAAACACAAACCTATTACATTTATTTTTTGTTTTATTTTTTAATACAACTCACGCATTAGGAATATTAATTCCTGTGTCGCATGGATCTTTACAAACATACATGAAACGGACACAAAGTACACCCAGACTTAGAACAACAATTTTTGGATCACACAAAGTGTTGTCCCATGTAGGATTTGTACCCACAACACTTGGCGCTGTAGGGAGCGGTGTGGCGACCACTGAAACCACTAGGCCAACCGTGTAGTCACAATAGTTACATAATGTCCTATTCGTACAGAGACGGATTAAAAATATTTAGTATCAGTACTCCATATTCATTTTGTGTGTGTCGCAAGTGCCATTGAAAAAGCCATATACACTGCAAAGATGAAGAAAACCTGACGCAAACCTTAAACTCACTCATCTGACCGGTGACCATAACCTCTTTTTTTCCGAAAAGACCTATAGACATAGGTCTCTCCGTAAAGTGGCAGTGGACTATTGTAGGTGGTTATGATGGTTGATGAAATAATACCTATACTTTTCCATCTAATAGTAGTAATCACTGAGATATTTGGCATACTTGAGTGTCCGTTTTCTCTCTTCGTTATGTTTCATTTGCTTTTATATTCCTGCTTGCAATTTCGAAGAAACAAACAGAGTTGTATTAATTGCCCACATTTTCCTGATAATAATTTGGTCTCAAATACCTTTTAGGGTGAAGGCTACTTAACTACTACACATAAATACATTAACATATTTCATTATATTATAATCTTATAAGTATTTATACATTTACACGTACATACATACATATCCAGACACACTATTAATTAACTAACTATCTATATGTACATTTACTTACATAAAATATAAAACATATTTAATGGCCAATATCAATATCGATTATCGACACCTGGGGTGCACCATTCCGGAATTTATGCGACGCGCAACCACCACCAAGCGGCGTGCGCCTGCGCCAGTCAGACCTCGTTATCGATGCGGAAAGCACGCTTGTCCTTATAACATTATGTATACATGCTAGTGCCAATTACTGCTATATACTGCTTATATGCTTATGTCTTGTAATTCTCTGAACTATCTGTCTTCCTATCTCGAACTATTTACTGTGCTGTGCTTGTGCCTATATATATATTCTTTCTACTGCACCTTCAAGATATCTTTGTGTAACCGAACAGTTACAATATTAATCCGTAAGTTGGAATTAATATTTTTACCTCCGCATACACAATTTGTAGTTGTAACCTACCTTCAACAACTACAAGGTTATAATTCTGTTGATTTCAACAGAAACAAATATTAAGTAATGCAGTCTTCTTAAAAATTAGAGGAAGAAGAATCGTGTATGAAGTAGCATCTTGTTTTAGTTACTTACCTATGTATATTAATACGAGAAGCCTATACAGCGCGTTCAGTGCTATGCGGTACTCTCAGCAACGCGGATAGCTACGCGTGCGGACGACATTCCTATCCGCGGCACTCTTGCTCGTAGCTCTGTTGTTCAGTGCTCGACAGACGGTCGTACGGAGCGAATGTGAAGTACTGTCGTCGTCAAGGCTGCGAGCGTCTAAATTAAGAAGGTTATACAAGAAGTACGACTTCGACCATGTCTTTGGAATCCCCGCTATAATTTTTATAAAAATAATATATAAAGTTTCTTCTTCTCGAAAATACAAAAACAAAAGTACAATTTCCCCTTTGAAAGTATTTTCGCAACGATTGGATGTACATTCAATCTTCTAACACCGTCGCGTTTTCTGCTATTTAATTAACAGACCGCAACCCCTAATTATTTTTTAGCACTGACTGTACCACTCTCAGTTACGGTCCACACAGCACTGAACGACGATTTCATCCACGACGAACGCATGGACTAATCCGCACGCGGACGGTCCGCATTGCACTAAACAGCGCCTTAAAGGGTTTACAGAGGAGGAAGGCAGAAAGCAAAAAAAATGGTCTAATCTCGCCCAGCCGTATATGGTATTCTTTGAAAACTTCTGAAAACCCAGTACATTGAAATTTCTTCGAATCACCGCCTACTGGTAGTGTACCCAAAAAACAGGCAGCATTGCGACCTAAATTACAATGCTAAATATGTGTACTAGAAATGGGCTGACTTTCTGATCTCGAGAAGCCAAATTAGGTTCACAATTTAAATTCACCGAATAATATTCATTGTAATTGTAACCAAATATTCCTTATAAGCTAAAATTAGTTTTATGAGTTTATCTTTTGTACAATAACAAAACAATACAAATAATCCCACACATCAATAACTATAGACGTTTGCCTTCGGTAGAAATCTATAACTGTTTACACACTACTCAAAGATAAACGTTTCATATTACACAAACATAAATAAACGTTTATAAAGTAACTTATATACTTGTATATCGTCTACCATTACCCCGGTGTGTGCAAACAGGTTAATATGCCGCACTGGATAAATATTTTTTTCGTTCCAACAAACATTTTCATCCATCATTGTATGCGGTAGAATCTTCAGGTATATTGACGATATTGTTTGCCCGGTTTGTTTGTGATATAAAGATGGGGTTCAAATTGTGCGGAACGATTAGAAGGTTTCATAACTTGTAAGTTATTGTAAAACACCTTTTTTACTAAATCTCAAAAAGCCATCTGTTCTATGAGATTTACGTGTTCGTTTATCCTCATCTTAGATTCTGTTCATTAGTCCGATTTCAGTAGTTATTTTGGATTGGGTGGAATATTAATCACAAAAAGGGCATAACACTAAGTACAACACACATTAAGTACAAAGTGGTGACGATAATCAAAACCGACTGGAATCCTCTGTACAGTCATGTCACTAAATTGACTCACATGGAGATTTATGACAAAGATAATGAAGATGAAAAACCCAAAAAGTGTAATATAATACACCAATACTACCCATGATTTCGCGTGTCTACAGTCGATCTGTCCATCCAAAGGTTGCCTGTAAGAGATTGCTTTTTAGCGATAAGGACGCCATTTTTACATGGTCATTATATTGTTTAGCTCAAATAAAACTGTATCAATTGGTGTACAATAAAGAATATTCTATTCTATTCTATTCTATAATAATAAAAACTTTATTTGAGTGTAATATATTCTGTAATCATAAAACCAGTTCAGTAATTACAAAAACGTCGACCTTATAAGACGAGTACACATTATACCGTCACGACTAATGAGCAGGATTTACCGGAGTTGCGGTACGTTTGAGTTATAGCTCGCCAGTGTGGATCAACCGTAAGAGCCCTAATGACGTCATTTTGATCAAATGTCAGACGTTTTGTCTCTAGCTTAAGACGTACAAGCTGCATGTTTCAAAGAGATAGGCTCATCTTGGTGATGTTTGGTTAGCTTGTGGTTTTGCTTTAGGAAACCCTTTCTTCTATGTTACAGAAACGTTCCGGTCTTATAGTTAAAAATAACTAAGTACTGTAACGTAATCACTCAAATGTTTTTGTGATCCAGGCTTTGCACGCTGTAGTGTGTGTATATATATGCCTCCTTTTTGTGCGTATTGTATATATTGTAGGTGAATAAAAGCACTCCAAATCTCAGGTAGGTATGTTCTAAATGACGGGAATGTGTGTTGTACGAAATGCACTCACTAAAATGCTGAATATCCATCCTTGCCACTTCATATCGCTTTCCTATCGCAAGGTCATGAAATCATTCAAAATTGTAAAAGTAAACGTGGGAGTGCCACGATTCGGCATGAATGGGCTGGCTCGAAAAGAGGGATACTCACAGAAAAACGGTGTAAAACAGTGCTTACACAGAGTGAGGAAACCGTCTAATAAACTAGTAAAGCATTGTTTTTTGGCATTTTATCATCATAACAATATCATTGAAATACGAAACTAGGTAAGCAACGATTTACTCCCATTATCGTTCATATTAATTGACTGCTTTTATAAATATTCCTAATAATCCTCTTTATTATATTCCAACACGCGATATCAGAACTATGACTAGTTTTGTACGAAATATTGGTATTGGTATATTTAAAATATTCACTTCTGTTGTGACAAACTACATTGTTGCGTTGTGTTCACATATTATAGGTCTTTTAATAAATAATAAACACACAACGCCATCTTATCCCAAACTAAGCGGCTATAATAACTATAGGTACTAGACAGCTGATATTACCGTGGGAGAGCCACGCTTCGGCCTGAATGGGCCGGCTCGACCGGAGTGATACCATGGTCTCACAGAAAACCGATGTGAAATAGCGCTTGCGCTGTGTTTCATCGAGTGAGTAAGGGTACCGGAGGCCCATACCCTAATTCCTCCCCCTATCCCCCTCCCCATCCCCCAAAGGCCGGCAACGCACTTGTGACACCTCTGGTGTTACGCGTGTCCATGGGCGGCGGTAATCGTTTACCATCAGGCGATACGTTTGTTCGTTTGCCCCTTACACCATAAAAAAATCATTTTTTCTAAATACTTACATATTTTACATAAAAAAACACCCAAATCCGAAACAAATATTTGTAGATCATACAAATATTTGGTCCGATCCGAAAATCGAACCAATGGAATGAAAATGTAAAATTATGGAGGCGTGATATGAAAGCGGTCTATTTCCTACAGTGGGCTGTTCAAAGTGGTCGATATGATGATGAGATAATTAACAACCTTAGATAGTATACTGCTATACATAGGTAGACCTATACCTATACCACACACATATACCTATGTCTAGTATTCCAAAAAATCCCTTCTAAGAAAAAAGCCAATTTGTATGTGCCAACGTAGCGTCTAAACTACTGACCCGATTTTAATGTATGAGGTACCAATAAATTCCTAATTGGATAACATTGATATTTTTTTATAAGGTTTTCTTATAAACTTTAATAGTCACAAACACGTGTAGTTTTCAATATCAAATTCTTGATTGTCTATTTTCAACTGACTTCTAAAAAGGAAGACGTTCTCGATTCGAATGTTTTTTTTATGTTTCTTATTCACCATCAAGTTGAAATTTCTTAACTCAGAAATTTCGACTTGGTGTTCAACCAGTCGGATGTTCTGAGGTAACAAACAATTTTGATGATTCTTTTTTTGTTTGAAAGATTGCACTTACCGTGAAGTCCCATTTCAATTTGGAGCAGTTCCTGAATCCTGTATTTTTTGTTAGATTTTTATAATTATAGAATCTCCAATCAAAGTGTAGTGCACCTTCTCGTTCATTTGCGCACCACCTGACGGTAGACTGATAGAGAATACCTTGGGCATTAAGTCTGCCATTGTACATTTTGTGCATAAAGTTGTTAAATAAATCAAGCAATCAATACTTCTTCCCAAGAGTGCTTTTATAAAACTTACGAGAATTTATTAATATAAACAATTCTTAAAGTTTGATATTCGTACCTTGACCTCTTTGTAAATATCACTGCCAAATCAATAATATATACTAATATTATAAATGTGAATGTTCGTGAGGATGTTTGATACTCTTTCACGCAAAACTACTGAACGGATTTTGATGAAACTTTACAGTAATATAGCTGATACGTCAGAATAACATATAGGCTATTTGCCGCGATAACCGTCATATACGTAATAAACTAGTAGCAAATATTTGTGACCATATATATGTTTTATAAACATGTTTTCAAATGACCTTGCCTACGACACTATGCGACGTTCGATATTCGATTCCCGGGTCGGGCCAAATGTTGATATGATCTGTGAATATTTTGTTCGTAGTTGGGGTGTCTTTTTATGTATGATATGTATGAATTTACAAAAAAGAAGTATTTACGTGTTTATATCAGTTATCTAGTACCGATAGTACAAGCTATGCCTAATTTGGGACTAGATGGCGTTGTTTGTCAGATGTTCGAAATATAACTATAATCAATAGGTGTTATTTTTATTCCCATTTTTTTTTATTACAACTCTTACTGAAACAGAGTAATATATGCACAAATTCACAAAATATTTCTATTTATTAATTTGTGGTGTTACCCGCGGGTGTTCAACAACCGGGAGTAAATCCGCTCAAGGCAGTTAGTTTCAAAAAAATCCCATCAAAATCAACAAATATATTATAAGCAGACACCTAAATTTTATTTTTTAAAATCAATTTCATTTAAAATTAGAGGACAACCAAAACCGGCCAAATTCAGAATATACAATGGAAGTTGTACCGGTACAAAGTGTTGAGTTTAAAGCTCATAAAAAAGACAGCATTTGCTAACTTACAGTTACGAGATAGAGTAACGATTTGACTTTTACAACTTACACCATATTACTGAACTCAAGTATTAACTAAGAGATAATTCGGTTTTTTATCTCATTTAAGGAATAAAATTGAGGGAAATGTAAATTCTTTATGTTAAATGTATTTCTGAGCGATCTTCGTGCGCCATTTTAATTTATTTTATTTCTTATTATTTAGTTATACAAGCGATATTTCCTATTGTTTTGACGTCTTCAATGCTTTTTTTTATTTATTATTTATTTATTAACTGCCTCGGTGGCGCAATGGTAGCGTACGCGACTGCTGCCCATGAGGTCTCGGGTTCGAATCCTGGGTCGGACCAAATGTTTGTATGAACTGCAAATATTTGTTTCGGAGTTTGGGTGTTTTCTCTGTATAATATGTATGTATTTACAAAAAAAAAGTATTTATGTATTAATATCAGTTATCTAGTACCCATAATACAAGCTCTGCTTAGTTTGGGACTAGATGGGGTTGTGTGTTAGATGTCCGAAATATTTATTCATTTATTTATTATTATAACTTAATGCACATGAAATACAAAGGCAGAGTTAATGCCATTAGGCATTATTTACCAGTCAACCTACACACATATAAACGGGTATTAGCGCTTTTCAATTTTGATTTTGATTTTAGCCCTGACGCAAAAAGAGGGATGTTATTTATAAGTTTGACGTCGATGTCTATGTGAGTTTGTGTATGTCTGTCTGTGGCATCGTAGCTCTCAAACGAATGGACCGATTTTGATGCGGTTTTTTTCATTTGAAAGCCAGTGTCCTTGCGGTAGTTTTCAGCTACATTGGGTAAATATTGATTCAGCAGTGTAAGAGTATAAGCTTTTTTCCAAAATGATGTGTGGCATTTTTGGCGTATGATTACTAGATTAAGTGCTCGTGCATTGGCTTCATAATTTTTTTAATTTAGCTTATTTTATATTAGAGATTCGCCTTAAGCCTATTCCAAAAGCATTTTCAGTTCATTTGAGAGTACAAAGTAATGAAATAAATGAAATATTCATTTGCAGATTAACACAATTTATTATCTTATAAAAAGTACTTTTTTCTTTATATATACATACTAGGTGTTGCCCGCGGATCAGCCCGCACATATGTCAGTTATAGCAGTAAATAGTAGCCCTTGTTATTCTGATGTATAAGCTATATTAAAGTTTTTACGTGAAAGAGTAACAAACATCCATTCATATTTACAAATTTTGTATATTTAAAATTAGTAGGATTAAATTAAAATATGTATATTGCCTGCCGCCATCCATTGCAATACCGGTTCTGTACCTTTAATTTTATCAAAAAGACTTTCTCTGCATTAAATAGACCTCCGATGTCCACCAAGGAAAGTGTTCCTGCTAAGATCACAACCATGAGACACACAAAAACTAGTATTTAACTTAATTATTTCTTCTAGGTTCTCAGTTAAGAACATTAGCTACTAATCTTAACCTTAAGTTGATATAAAGTTTAAAGAGTACTATAATATATATAGGCATCATCATCATCAACCTTTAGCAGTTCACTGCTGGACATAGGCATCTCTTCAGACACAATTTTTGACCCACTGTATCACACTGGCCAAGATGGGTTGTTTTAAGCTTTCCTTCTCTTCATACAGGCATAATACTAATGTTTCCCTGAGATGAAACTTAAGTATAAACAACGTAAAGTATAAACAAGCGCTGGAACTTATTTTATTCCTCTAGGACATTACATATTGCTCCTTCCAATATTCCAAATAATTTATGAAAGCTGGTCAAGTAATTAAAGGGTTTAAATGAGAAAATTCTCAAAATACACTTTCAATAATCGCTTAAAGCAATTATTGAAATGTGAACGATAATTATTGATATTGATTTTGATAGAATATTTAGTAGGAACGAGTTGATAATTTTATTACAAAAAAATCACTTTAACTCAAATACATGATAAAATAAAATAATAAATAAAAAAATTATAAAATGAATGATAAATACGTGATAATTATTGCTTAGATTTTGTATAATTACCCGACTGCGAAAGAAGGAGCGTTATGTTTTTCGAGTGTATGGTAATTCTTTGGCACGCCTTAAAGCCTAAACGGCTAGTCATATTTTTATATAAAGGGTGTTAGAAGATTCGTCTTAGTCGTGAGAGTTTAATCGGGTATATCAAAATTTAAAAAAAAGATACAAAATAACAAAAATACTTATATTTCCTTTTTTGTTTTTTCTATCTTTTCAGTTCCTTAATTTCATTTTATATCACGTGTAGTGAGGTATCCAAAAAGCCAGTATCTACCTGTCAATGTTAAGGTGTCCTGGGTTGTGATAATCATGGTTAGTGAACCCGTCTGTCCGTTTGCCACCTTTACCAAAAAAAGAACTTTTGTCTTTACTATACAGGTATTTATAGGGTAAAATATATTCAAACAGTTAATCATGTTATTGGCTATCCATTCAGCGAAATCTAGAACACAAAACAACTGATGAAATAGACCCGATAAGAGCCTTTTAGGCGGTTAATCGTTACCGAAACAACATTATACAAGCAAAAAGCCTATTTGGTACTAATATGCTTTTATCTACCATTAAACCACGATGTTATAGGTATGGTAATTTTGTATACATTAAGTTGGTAGCACTGAAAACTTTGGTCATTAGAACAAGGCCAGTATGTAAGTGCTTTGAGACTGTAACATCTACATACACGGCTTGGCCAGGTGGGACCACGAATCATGGTCCAAAATACCAGAATTAGCGGAGTGATTACAAAGAAAAATAATTTAAATTATTCATCGGTTCGGCACCAATTACGTGGTTGTATACTATTAGAGAATTATAACCAAAAAAATCCGAAATACAAATAAGTTTACAGATTAGATAATCAAAGGATTCGCAGACAGTTAAACGTGAATATGCTATAGCTATGTCCGAAGATAGTCTCACGTTTTCTACCCAAAGAATTAAACTATTCACATAACATTGGAACTCTATTGGTTATCATAAAGAATTCAAATAAGGAGTAAACCCTCTAAAATCCCTAAATATCTAATGTCCCTAATTCATGGCCTAATTCTACAAAGATAATTTAATAATGTTTTAAACATGGCAACATTTTCAGAGTCAACATAAAAAATATCCCTTTAGACATATCTTATCGTGACTAAAACTTTTATCATAACATCATGTTTGTATCTTAGTGAAAAGTCGTTGTACCTACGTACCTAAACATAACAAAGTGCGTTGACTATTAACTTTTTTATGTCTGAGGCTGCCAAAGTGACTCTACACTGCCTAATGGAAAGCTAGCGCAGAAGCCAAGCATCATGGTCAATAAACTCATTGCAAGTCCAGACAATGCAGCAATGCATACTGTAACGGCCTCTTGAAATGCTTCTGCATCATTGGGTCTCCGGTCCCGCACCCGCTAAAGAAACTCAACAGCACAAATGCTGTAATTTTAAGTTCGTCTTCTGTGATACTATTCACTTATGGTAATTTTATAACAAGACATAATGTGCATGAGGTAATAAACATATAAAATGATATGTAAAGAACGAAATAGTGTATTTGTGTGTCCTATGTGCTTTTGTTTCTATTCTAATTCTATTTATTTATTTTTGTTATTTTTTTACTTATTCTTCTTCCTATTGTAAGTTTTAAATAGCATAAATTACTATAGATGATCCGAATTATAATTCGCAACTCCCTCTTTTCTTATGTTTTATCTCTTACTCCATTCAGCAGTCGCCTGGATGAGAGTGCAGACCAAATTAAGACCGTTTTTACATTTTTTTTTTGTTTCCTATTATAATTAGTTTTGCAAACTGTAATGGTATAATAAATAAAACATAATAATAGATAAATATTTCGGACACTTAACTAATTTCGCCATCTAGTCCCAAGCTGAGCAGAACTTGTGTTATGGGTACTAGATAACTGATATAATTACATATATACATTTTTTATAAATGCGCTCATATTGTAGATAGAAAACACCCAAACTCCGAAACGAATATTTGCAGATCATATAAACATTTGGTCCGACCCGACCATCGAACCTGAGTCCATGCATAGCAGTCGCATACGCTACCAGTGTACCATCAGACAGAATGAAATGAGGATTGTACACTCACACCAAGATAAACAACTACAGGTTTGATGAGTGTTTAATGTCTGTTATTGTATGTTGTTGTTCTATATTAAATAAATAAAAAATCAAAGCAGTTTATTCGTCTATTCACCTTTTTCAAATCGCTCACAGCTTATGTTTGTGTACACAAAAAGTCTATGCGCGCTAACTACCAAACTTTTGGCGGTTATATATCAAAACAAGTTTTATTGGAACCTTTGTTCCGTGTTTGCGTTGTCTTTTGACAACAAGGATGCAATATTGTGTTTGTCCAACCACTAAGACAATGTAGAAAATAATACAATGTAATTATTACTTATTGTGTAAGGACGGGTTGCGGAGAGAAAAGAAATTGGACACAAATGTACAGCAGTTGATAATCAAAAGGTGAAAGAGAATGATTCTACTAATATTATAAACGCGAAAGTTTGTATGGATGGATGTTTATTACTCTTTCACGTAAAAATTACTCAACGGATTTGGAAGAAACTTTACAGTAATATAGCTGATACATCACAACAACATAGACTACTATTTGCTGTGACAACTGACATATACGCGGGCGGAGCCACGGGCATAAACTAGTATACTATAAATAGATTTATTAGAATTATTTTTACTCTTCTATGATTATCATCCAAATAATGCACATATATATAAATATATTTATAAGTAATGATAAGCATATAATCTGGATTTTATCACAGTATAGTGAATTCGATAATATATAAACCCTTGATAGTAGATAACCTCAAAATTATAGGACTAACGTTGTAATAAATTGCTGAATTTAATATAAACTCATAAAATACAAAACTCAGTCAAAACATTGCTAAAAACACCTTCTATGCTGATAAGCGATTCATCACCATAGCCTCAAGATGTCCAATGCTGTAACCAATGAAACGGTCCAGTGCTACCTACATCCCAAGTGAAGGTAGCGAGGAGCTCCTCGCGTCCTTTAATCAGGTTGTGGAATCACTTCTTGGGGGGCCTACCTACCTTCCAATACCCTTTCACCATTCGAGAAATTTCGAACATATCGGGCGTCATTTCTGCGATTAACGAGTTCCGCCCACAGCCACTATTAGTCGATTAGGAATATTAATATAAGTATTCTAAATATTGAAAAGCAAATTAATTCAGTTAAAATTTGAAAAGTGATTCGTTCAATTAAACTCCCACATGATGATTATACTCATTAGTGACCTTTTCCAATGATACCGTTTAAATTCTATATGAGACCTTTCATGTCTATGAGAGTCGCTTAGAACCCCTATTTAGGTCATAATAATTTAATTTCTACAATTATTGTGAATAAGAAAGTAAGTCAGTCTATTAGACTTTCATGGTTAAACTGATTAAATGGTTTAAATTAAAGTGATACTTTGATCCTTGACATTGATTTGGCATTGACAGGTTTTTACAGCAATAACCGAAACACCTATTAGAAAAGTCATTTCTGCCCAATAATTTGTTAGTTCCATAGTTAAATTATTGAGTGTGTAACGTACCGAACTCAAAAATTAAAAATTTTATGGCAAGAACATAAAATGGTATGTGGGATCCACTCCTAATTTGTGTATGTATGGCGTTGTTGATTATTACGATGTACAATTGGAAAAAAATAGACTAGTTAAATACAAGCTATCCCGTGATTCTCGAAAGGTATGCCCCTATGTTGTAAAGAATATCGTACCTTCTTCTCTCTTAATACCTTCTATCAGACTTCAACATATCAACAGCTCTTTATAGTGCACTATTAGATATATAGACTATGTCCAGATCTCTCTTTAGAAAGGAGGCTTTGGGCTATTGTACCACGCGTTTGTGTTATTGTGTTTGGGCTATTGTGTTAAGTTCTCCTTCTGTTTTCAGTGCTGCGTAGAGTGCTCCTTACGCTTACGGCTCTTACGACACCCACTGGACGCAAAGGACAACACTTCGTATTCTTATTCCGCCACCACACAGACACCACCGGACTTATTTGCGTTGCTAATTAAAATTCTTGGTAAAGAATTAGTTTTGCTTAGGAATCAAATTTTTGAACTTGCATAAACACGAACCTTTATCACACATATCAAGGCGTTTATAGATTTTCGCAAACATGATTATTTTATTCACCAGTTAAACAACATTGCCGTGATAAAACCTTCATACGTGCTCCATTTCTCATACTTTTATGGGCATGCAGACAGTTTAAAAGCCATGAATATCTTTATTGAAATCGTATATCTTGATTGACAATAACCACATTGGCATAGAAATGATGATACAAAAAGGGGAAAAAATTCAAAGAAGCGAACATCATCAAAAAATACCCGGTACATTTTTTATTTGATCAATTTTTGCAGCCACCAATTGATGGGTGTGAGGGAAGGAGGAAATTTTCAGAGGGAAACGATCTCATTTGTACGCGTTCTTTGATGAGATGACTGACTCGGTATCGATGTGTTAGAGTACTGTGGGCTTATTCTGATACGTGTAATTTGGTGTAGTGCCCTTCGAAAATATATAGCATTAGGAAAAATATAATATTTAGAATATTTTTTTTATGAGAGTATAACCGATCGCTAAAAAATTGATCAATATGAGTATTATAGTTAAAAATTTGGAATGATGTTATATGACACTTGGATGGTAAACTATGTTTTGAATTATTCTCGCATACAAGTTTATACAATAACAGTTGAAGTTGCACTGGGCAATGAAGATACATACTTTGCAGTACCGACCATCGTTTTATTAAAATATTAAAAACTGGATGATATTACAATTAATTCTGAGATTTTATTGTATAATCCTCTTAATTTATAATAGTGTCATTGTGTCCACTACAACTTAGTCTCGGTTAAGTATTGTGATGCAAGACCATTAACTGGACATTATGTAAAAAAGTAGGTAAGAGAAGACCACTTGTGAAAAGGAATATCGGTAAGCCTCTGAGTTTGTTTCGTCCTTTCTTCTCAGGACCCGTCAAGTTAGGAATGTCCGAACTCACCTACTTTAAAAAGATTAGTATACAAAATTGTTCCTGTAACCTAATTGTAGGATAAATAATTTAATTACATTCAACAACATTTCATTTCAATCATCTTCTTTGTGCACCCCTCTTTCCAGTTTAGCTGGGGTCGGGTTTCCTTGTATGTCTGCGCCACAGAACTCTGTTTTGGGTTGTTCGTGTGCTCAGATTCTCTTGTTGAATCTCTTTCTGCATATTTGACCACCAGGTGGCCGTTGGTCTTCTCTTACTCGTGAGCTGTCAGGGATATTTAGGGCCTTTTTGACCGAGTCATCATCATCATTCCATCTGAAGATAAGGCCGTACCAGCGCATTCGGCTTTCTTTCAACTTTTCAGCAATCTGTGTTACTTTAAACTTTATTTCAATCTTAATTATAAGTAAATTAAAGAGAAGTAGCAGTAGACGGAGCACATCACATTCCTAAGCCTAACTTGGCTTGTCAGCGATACCATCAACAGCTGCAAATTCATTAGCTTCTCCTCAGAAAATTGGCTTTGGCCTACTATAACTGCCTGGAGTTACTTGTCAGTTCTTGTCCATAGGAATTACATTTTGGAACCGAGCAACCTCCATAAACACTTTAATATGTTACGAAAGTTTCTCAAAGGCTTTCTATTTAAAATAGAAGCTATTAGATTTACTTGTACTCATTTCACTATTTTTATTAACTTTGATTCCGATCTGTACCTTTGCGTAACCTTTGATAATATTAAAGGGCGAAACATAAACGATAAAAGTACAAGTGAGTTTAATTCCAGAATGTATTTCAACAAGTTTCAACAAGTGCCGACAATCACGATTATTAATTTTATTTGCTTTTGATACCACGCTGGTCATACAGAACTTGGCTACTCAATAAAAACCGTCTCTCTAGAATACGCCCGCCATCTTATATCATACTTCTATGAAATCTTTCATTAGGCGGTTGTAAAACTTATTTATATAAAGAGCAAGCTTATCTCTATATGCATTCATGGATTACTTGGTTGATCCGAGACCCAAATATCTAGTCTCGTGAAGATATATTACATGGTTTATGAAACCTCTTTATGTAGTTTGATGTTAAGAATCAGTAGAAAAATACTGATCTTATATTCGTTTGAGGTTCATAGTTTACTTTATAACTTAGGTCTGTTATAATATAGTTGATTACTAAAATGTTTTATATTAGTTTTGTAAATTCTACTGTTGATTTTTGTAATTCTGAGCAATGTCATAGTAACTAATAGTAGTTTATGAAGTACCTAATAATACTTATATATAAGAGGCATAATTACATAAAACAGTATAAATAATAACTTTTACCTATTTTTAAATTGATTAAACAATCATAATATTTTTTTCCTGTATTTAAAATAGAAATTAATTATTATTACTGAAATATACTGTTTCTTGGTTCTCATGAACTGTTCTCATTCTTTTTTAATTACATAGGTTTGACTAAATTAATGGAATAACCTGGCATTTCTATGAATTGTCTCTGACTGTGGTTACTAGGTTGGTTTCGTTCGTTTATTTTTTTATGGTATAGCGGGCAAACGTGCAGACGTATCGCTTGATGATAAGCGGTTACCGCCGCCCATGGACATCTGCAACACCAGAGGCGTCACATATGCGTTACCGGCCTTTGGGGGATGGGGAGGAGGATAGGGATGGGGGAAGGGGTTGGGGTATGGCATCCGGTATCCTCACTCACTCGGTGAAACACGGTTTTATGTATTACGCACCGGTTTTATGTGAGGCCGTGGTATTACTCCAGTCGAGCCGGCCCATGCATGCTGAAACGAGGCGCTCCCACGGCATTCGTATTTAATTAAAAATATAATTTACTTCTTCCGCTGCAAGATAATAGATTTTTCTATCACTCAATTCAGCGTAGTTGTATCTACAACATTTTACATTATATACATTTAACATTTAGATAGATAATTTGTGAAAAATTCCCTTAACTGATAAACTTTCTTATCCAAGTCAGTGACATGCCTAATCTATAAGATTAATTAATTTTAATGTATTTAATCTACAAAATGGTAGTATTTATTCTAAGATTAGTCACACACTAACAGTTTCCACTTGGTATCTACTAGCGTGTTAACTCACAAAGGGGTTTTTACCGACTAAAACACCAATGTTTTGCTGGCTTAATGTTTACTTATATTTAAGACAAAACCTCAATTTTTAAGAAAAAAACGGTATCTTTTATCCTCTTTGTCATGGGGAGCTCTTCCAACTGGTCCCTCCTTATCCCTTCCTTTACAGGTACAAACATGTACCAACCTTGGAAGTTACTGTTTCTGAGTGGTAGACATACGCTCTCGCATTCATCGCTTCGGTTATTCCTTCCTGGGCCGAGCGGTTAAAACCTGGAACTCACTACCAGCGCACGTGTTTCTGTACCACTGTAATACCGGGTCCTTTAAGTGAACTTGCAAAATATCTCACTAGGCCGCCATAGTGCTAGTCACAATGCTGCATTGTCCTTATTCGTATTAAAAAAATTGTGACCATCACTTGGATGGTTACAATTTTGGATTCTGCTTACACTTTCCATCAAGCAGAACAGAGTCCTTTTGGCAGCTAAAAAAAACTATCACTGGACTAGTCAAACTGTTGTTGATAATTATTAATAGGGAGCAAACATACTGCTGTCAATCAAGACCTAAATTTGTGAATAAACTTCCATATATGATATTATATATAAATAGTTTTATCCGCAAATCCACCCGCCTGTATGTTAGTAATGACGGTAAATAGTAAATACCATATTTCAGCCTCAGGAATCTCAGTATCTTTGCGCCAAATTTCGTAGAAACTGATGCAGGTGTTTAATCGTTAAAAGCGTAACAGATTGACGGAGTTACTAATATTAGTGTAGGTATGGATTTACACCCAGACACAAAATAAATTGTCAAAAAGTTACAGTTTAGAAGTCAGAGTTACCAACCAACAGCCATCAGCCTTATTTAAAATTTTGTTAATATGTTTTTCTCGTTCTACTCGACTACGGCGAAGCCTAAATTAAGAGTAATAGTTTTGGCCATAGCCCCTAAATTACTGGACCTATTAATGAACAAAATATCAATAGTTTTTTTTTTTTTTTTTTTATATTTAAGCTGCCAAAATGACTCTGCCCTGCCTGATGGAAAGCATGAGCAGAATCCAAGAGTGGTGGTCACCATCCTCAATGCGAAAAAGAACAATGCAGCATGGTGACCCACACTATGGCGGCCTGGGGGGAAAGGGGATGGTGAGGGGGATAGGGGGCGTTGGATTGGGGTATGGGCCTCCGGTATCCTCACTCACTCGATGAAACACAGCGTAAGCGCTGTTTCACACCGGTTTTCTGTGAGGCCGTGGTATCACTCCGGTCGAGCCGGCCCATTCATGCCGAAGCATGGCTCTCCCACGGTAATTTTTGTTTGTTAAACCTATGTTTGTAAACGGTAAGATTTGTAATGACGACCTGGATGGCATAATGTATAAAAATTCATAAAATAAAAATTACGTTGTCGTGTTTCGTTTTTACAATTTTTTTCAGGTTGTAATCAGAGTTCTGAATAACGAAATAAAACGCAGCCAAAATACATAACCGCAACGAAAACATAAACACAAATAATAATGGAAGCACTCACATGCATTTAAAGCAACATTCCCAACGGAAATATAAATACTGAATTGAAATATCGTATAATGTGTATCGGAATCCCTTCCATCGGTGAAGCGAAGCTAACCACAGGAAAGAGCTCTGTAGCCTCTCTTTCGCGAAGAATCTCAGAAGTTTAAGGGGGTATTTAGAAGATAGTTGAGGTTCATGTTATACTGGTCTCGTAGTAAACGTTCGATAGGTTGGAAGCTACTTATGACTATGAATATTTATAACGTATTAGCTGAACGTCGCTCCCGTAGCTACCGGTAAGCATTAAGGGCAAGTTGTCAGAAAAAATCAGCAATTTATTTTGCGATGTATCAGGAAAAATGTTTTCTATTGTAACAAATATAGGATCTTGAATAATTTTGAACTTTTGAAAAAAAATTTAGTTCAATAAATGTTGATAAACAATGGTTATAAGTCGGATTGTCAACAATATACTCTTATATCCAGAGTAACAAAGAATTTTAATGGTGAAGTACATCGGGCACCCATGATATCAACATGTAGCTGAATATATGCGCAGCCTTGAAGCTGATGAAGGGAATTCATTCAAGGGGCAGTTTTAAAACATATATGAACTTGTTGGAACGGCTGATTCTGTTGAATATATTTACAATAAACATCCGCACAGACCCATCTCGTAAAAAGAGGGTAGTCAAGAAGGACACCGGTAAACAAAATCGCTGGTACAAGTGCAAATTGACATTGGCCGAAAGGAAGAACAGGATGTCGCAGAACAAGAATTCTTACGTTAAGAAACTCCAAGCTTAAGCTGTCACTCCTTTTCCTTGATGAACTCTGAGTCTGTGACTGCTTAGTCTGATTTCATGGTTTCAAGTCTTACCCAAGACAAATAATTGTATAGTAATCAAGATCACGTCGGTAACCAGGTATAATTAATTTTGGATAGCACAGTATCCATAAAAATATGCCGTATGCCGTCCAGGCTATTGTACTATCCAAAACGACAAGCATAAAAATGCAAAATTAATTGAACACTGGGCATGAAAAAATTATGTTCTATGAAATGTTTCAGTAGAAAAAACCATAGGGGGCAGTTCAAAGTGTTTGAATGCGTAGAAATATAATGTCAATTGAGTCGACGCGTCACTGAGCATACAATCATGAAGAGTTGAACGCTTGAGTGGATAAAAGTATAGCTGACCTTAGGACAACAGTATAGACAAGGAAAATTTAAAACAAAACATGCACCAATCCATCAGGCTAGCGTGGTATAGTTAGCCAAAAGCTTTTTCTGACTTTTAAAAGCTATCTACGAAAGGTCTGACAGGTACGTATAAGTCTTTTTAAAAAGCACTACAAGCCAATTTGATGATATTCTATTCTTAACAATTCATCAACTTTTCTATCAGAACAGTGAACATATTTAAAATACTTTTAAAGAATTGGGATCAATTTTGAATACTAATGAGCAATTAAGTTAAAGTACTAAATATCAAAATTAAATACTGCTATAGTTACTATAGCTGATTCATACAAATTCTGCTGCGTCTCTTTTCAATAAATGTTACAAGCGAGATATTAACTATCCTGTATCAGGCATGTCAGTAAAACAAACATTAAAGGGTGTGGCGGCAGCTGNACAGTGGTTACCCATTCGCCAGCGCCGCAGTCAGCGAGCGCTGACCTATCTTTTCTCGTTCCTTAACTCCCCATCTTTACCAACTTACCTTGAACCCTATCTTCGTTTCTTATCGTCGAATCACGATAGAAATCTCCGCTCCTCTAACAATCTGCTTCTCTTGTGTCCATCTCACAATTCTGATTTTGTGAACGCCTCATTCTTTGTGCAGGCTGTAATGCTGTGGAACACGCTCCCACTCGAAATCAGGATGTCTACAAGCCGTGACTCATTTAAGAAGAATGTAAAAAACCACCTTTTAACCAGATGGCAGGAAAGCCTTAATTAGTAAACAACTTAGTACCCACTCACAGTGTACGTATGTAAAGTTTATGTATTAGTGTGTATCAAAGTGTATGTATATAAAGTTTATATATTACCGTGTATATATATTTATTTATATTTTTATGTATATACTGTAACTTCACGAATATATTTTTTTTCCCACCACAATGCATCTACTCCACAAAATTTCTACACCATCCAAAGGTTGGCTGGTAGAGAATGCCTTGGGCATTAAGCCCGCCGTTGTACATATGTGCATGAAGTTTTAAAATAAAATAAAAAAAAATAAAATAAAGAAGACGTAAAAATCTAGAAGGATTTATAAAGATATAAAGAAGATTCGGAGATCATCGCGAGCAGCAACTTGATGCGTGAATCTTGTTTACTTTAGTATCACATTCATCTTATTATCCATTTAAACAGTTATCAAACTTGATAACAAATAGGTAATAAATATTCCTGATTCTCAATTTAAAAAAAAAAAAATTCGTTGCTTCTTTTAAAAGATTAGGCATTTTCGTATTACACAAGTGCATGCAAATGTATCAGCTGTTATCGTTTTATCGATATTAGCTATCTTTAATAAAATGTAAACGATAAACTTAATATTACTTATATATAATAACTGATAAACTACATCTGCCCGTAAACAAATGTTGATCGTCTGCTTTACGTCATTCCTCTTAAGGAATATTATTCTCAAAGGAGATAAAGTGAAATACGTAGATAGGTATGAGGATGAAGGCTAAGGATGAAGCTGGATTAGGAGCTAGATTAAGGTTACAAGGTAACTGCAGGGAAAACTAGACTGAGACTGCGATCGCTCGAAGAGTGTACGTCCAAGGTTTTGTGTTCGCCCGTCCTCTGTGATTCGATTAGAGATTTTCATACGCGCAAACTCAACATATAAATAAACGCACACACACGCAGGGGTGTTTGTACCTTGTGAAGTTGCATGGTGTGATATACTGCTACAAAAAAACACAGTCTCAGTGAATAATTTAAGGAATGCATACAATGTATATGTACATCTTAAAAGTAGTACTGTACGATAAACCTTTCTTAATCAGTCAAGCATTAAAACCACAGACAGAAATATAAAACACTTGTTTCAAGTAACAAAAGAACTATAATCTACATAAGTCTATAATAATATTATCAAACTGAAGAGATTGTTAGGATGCTCAGGCGCTACATGTTTAAATTATAGAAAAAAATTGTTGTGTTAAAAATCACATTTTTTGAAGAAGATTAATATGTAAATGGCGTCAGACTAAAAATAAAACTAAAGTGAAGTATTCAACCGGGTATCAACTCTTTTCAAATTATATAAAAAAATTATACCAGCTTTATATTAATTACGATATCAATAAATATTTTAAATCAAATACTATTATAACAACACGAGGGAAACAACGCCTTAAATGCAAATTAAAAATGTTTATATAAAAGTTCAATTTATATTCTAATTCGATGGCTTCCCGCCAGAGGGCGAGGTGTCGTCGATGATGGCTCTTCACAAAACTAAGTAAAGCCTTTACGACAGTACCGTGACTACACGGCACTATAAGAGATTTCATGTTATCTCTCATTGAGACGTTTTGTTCGTTACTAGTACGTTTCTATCGTAATATTGACGATCCTGCTTTTTACGCCTTTGAATTTTATCGAATTTCCACCACTTCTCAAACATGGCTTTTTGAAGCGTAACCAGAAAATATAAATTAATGAGCCATTCATAAACTATTTTTTCAAAAAGTGATTATACCCACCTTTATATGACATTTATCGCGTTAAATAGTAACCTATCTCCTTCCTCAAGAATCAAAATACTTCCATGCTAAAATTCATTGCGATGGTTAAGTGCCGTGCAGTGGTTTAGTCGCGAAAGCGTAACAGGGTTTTCCTCGTTCTAAAGCACAATAATATAGCGTTTATTTTTTGTACCGTTTCTCTCACATTAATCTATGTCATTACAAAACACATGCACACACTAAGCATTACAAAAGTAAGCAGACTGACAAATTACTATGTTTATATGTGAGAGACTAACATCTATTAGTATAACATATATTAGGACAGGTCTGTATTACAGACTGCCAGCCTTTCACAACTCTGGTTTTATGCAGGTGCAGGTTCTGGGTCTGCACGTCCATAGATGATAGAGAGTGTGAGCGCAAGTGTTCGCTAACATAACGCTTACATTCATTGGAAACGCTGGTGAAGTGATAATCCAAGGGATTTCCCCACATAAACAATTTGCATGATATAACAATGGTTGCAAGAATAAATTAATATTATCGGATAAGCAGTGCGATTTTCAATTTAAAGCATGAGTCTCCATTTTTGGAGAAGTCTTCGAACGAGCAAAACTAAGACGCAGAAATATGGGATCATGGAACGCAGCGGTGTAGTTATGTTAAGTAGGGTTACTTAGAACTCTATAACTATTTTTCTAAAAATGGATTTTATCTTCAAAATGGTGATAGATATCATCTTTTCTTTTATAAGTGCTCTTGAACTTATCTCCTGTTCGAATAAAGGCCAAGATACTCGTAAACCTTGATATAGCTAGAACTCTAGTCACTTCTCCATCATCAGGTAGACGATTATTCGTCCTCTATGGCGCAGTGGTAGCGAATGCGACTGTTACGCAAGAGGTCTCGGTCCAAATGTTTGTATAATTTGCAAATATTTCTTTCGGAGTTTGGGTGTTTTCTATGTATAATATGTACATATTTACAAAAAAAGTATATAAGTATTAATATCAGTTATCTAGTACCCATAGTACAAGTTCTGTTTAGTTTGGGACTAGATGGCGTTGTATGTTAAAATGTCTGAACATATTTATTTATTTGTTGACTGCTAGTAATACCATGCTTTTCCTTCATTCACATAATATATAAAGTAAGGGCCAGGAGCTCTTCAATACATTTATGTAGTGTCCGTCTAATTTCTAAATATAAATGTAAATAAAACACAAAAAAACTAAAAAAACCGGCCAAGTGCCAGCTGGAACCGCTGGTTTCGCACAAACCTGTAGGTATACTGTATGATATAATTATGATAATTTGCTTTTCGCAATTTTTCCTTTACCAGTACTATAAGACATTGCTTCACGGGAAGTGCCCTGTAGGTTTTGAATGCCTTGCGAGTGACAACAATTTGCAGCATAAATGACTATATCTTTCGGTTGCGTTGGCGTATAAATTTGTTATTTTCACAGCTCTAAGGGGCAGTAGAACTGAGCATTTGATTTTTTTTAACGTTCATCACGTTCGCAAGAAAAGGGTTTTGGCAGATATACAGACAACGGAGGGTCTCGACCGTGCCCCTGGGGTCGCTCATATCGTGCGGTGCGTCAGAAGCTCCGCACGGCGGGCCCCCCCTTACCGTGACTCTCCAGCCCAGCTTCCTGCAGGAAGTGGTCGAGGGCCTATTCCCGCTGCGGGCGGAGCACACGCCCCCGTCGATGGCTTATTCGGTCAGAGACGACGGGGGCATAGAAGTTGACGATCCGCCCGTCAAGGAAGCCCGTCGCCCGTCGGAGGTAGGGGCGGCTGTTCTGCGAATTCGTTCGAAGAACACCACCCCCCCGGGCCGGACGGGGTACCAGCCTGAGTGATGGCCCGAGCCCTTGACCAGACGTTGGACCACCTCAGGGAGGTGTTGGACGCCAGCTTGGCGTCCGTACGCTTCCCTGAGTGCTGGAAAAGCGGGAAGCTGGTCCTATTAAGGAAGCCGGGACAGCCTGCCGATTCGGGCACGGCCTACAGGCCCATCGTGCTGCTGGACGAGGCGGGCAAATTGTTCGAGAAGGTGCTCTCTGCCCGCATTGTCCGGCAACCGGTGAGCCCCGACCTGTTGGACGCCCGATTCGGGTTCCGAGAGGGGCGTTCGTCGGTCGATGCTGTGATGCGCCTGAGGGCCGTGACCGAAGAGGCGGTAAACTGTGGCGGCGTGGTGTTGGCGATGTCTCTGGACATTGCCAACGCCTTTAATAGTCTGCCACTCAGCTGCATCACGGAAGCACTCCAGTACCACGGGTGCCAGAGTAACAGAGGCGGCTGGTGGCAGACTATTTAGAGGAACGTACCGTCGTGCACGAGGATCGAGATGGTGCCCCGAGACTGCGACCCATGTCGTGCGGCGTTTCGCAGGGGTCTGCCTTGGACCACTCCTGTGGAGCGTGGGGTACAACTGGGTCCTCAGAGAGCATTTCCCCCCCGGGCTGGGTGAAATTTGTTACGCCGATGACGCGTTGGTCACAGCCCGTGTGGCCGCGGATGGGCGGGACGGGTTTTCCCCTCCATCCGCTTCACAGGCCAGCCGCGAGGGGGCGGCATTACGCATGTGCCGTACGTCGCCTAATTTGAGAGTTTTTACCATCAGACGGTGCCCGCTTCAGTGCGGACAGGCGCTGGGAGGNTTCACAGGCCAGCCGCGAGGGGGCGGCATTACGCATGTGCCGTACGTCGCCTAATTTGAGAGTTTTTACCATCAGACGGTGCCCGCTTCAGTGCGGACAGGCGCTGGGAGGGGTCCGGATGGCGTAAGAAAGCGGTTCCCGAATCTCTCCCGTCTCAGGCGCAGAGTGGCACACCGTGTAGTTTTAGTCGGCGCGATTCTGACACACCGCCCCGCTGCAAACCCTGGTGGGGTGAAGGCCCGAGGGGGCACCCCCCGTAAAAAAAAAGAAAGACAGACAGCAAGGTGATAAGGCTTCCGTTTTTTTTCCTTTTGAGGTACGGAACCCCAAAAATTATATTATTATTCTATCTTCTCTCTCTCTCTCTTGACTTAATCCTAAAGAGATCTGAAGATTTTATTCGAACAGATACAGTCAGATGCAAGGTTAAATGAAAGTCAATGAGCTCTTCTGTATAGGATTTTTCACATAGTCCACGGACAAAGATATAAATAGAAAATATTATGTAATTTATTAAAATTGACGTAACACTGATGTATGGGAGTTATTTTTACTATTTGAGATCGATACAGAAACTGCAATGACAGGTAATGATTTATTGTAGGTTATGAAATCATGTTATAGATAGATAGGTAGAAGGCCCTTGGTAATTGATTGAGTTTGGTTAGTGCAAATAGTTTCATACCCATGAAAGGGTGTGTATTGTGTAATCATCAAACACAGATTGAGGCAATGAATAAATTATGATTTATTTCATATTTTAAGTAAATCGTAAATATATATTTATATTAGTAAAACGAAGTGAGTATTCATAGGAAAGAGATAACTATTGCAATTGTGCTACTACAGTATACCAAGTATTTTAGATTTTCAGTGATTTAGAAATTTTGCTTTGAATTCGAAAAAAAACAACATAAAATTGAAATCATACATATTCAGACAACAGTTACTACGTTTTTTTAAGAACTGGGATCATTTAAAAAGAGTTTTGGTATGTAGTGGCGTTTCTAAAATATATTTTTGGATTATACTTAGATAAAGGAACATTATAAGTAAATAGTAGTAGTTGTTTGGGCGAGGAAAAAGGAAAATCTTTGAAAACCTTTTATTTATACCTATGCTAAATTACAGTCTCATCGGTACTCAGAAATCGGCCAAGTGCGTGTCAAACCACGCATAGGGTAGAGTTCCGTAGTCACCCATAATGACACGTAGATTTAGGAAGTGGGGTTGGTATTTATTATTATGAATAAAACGGTTGGATTATTATTTTCATTATTTATATAGGAAGCTTTCTATATAAGCGCAGTTTATCTCAGGCCTCAATAGATTCTGAACTAACAAAGTTATCTAAACCGTTATGGTTTCTCTTCAAAACTCAGCTCATGGACAGCCATGGATTTTTTCAGTTTTTTTGGCCAGTTGTTTAGCTTTTAGAGGAGGTACACCTTATTTTAACAAAAAATGTGCTTTTAAGTTTAATGTCTCGCAAGCCAGTAAACTAATAAAAAAATCATCCGAGCAACCTCTTAATGTTTTTAGAAAACCAACCTAATAAAATCCTATACTATACACGAGGTAGATGCGAGAAAAAATAATTACTCCCATTTTTTGTGTACTAGGAAGCCTCAAAAGAAAATATTTTTTTTTTAATTTTGCGTTTTGTCGACGTAGTAAATACACATGTTCCATTCAAAATTCATCTTTTTTATGGCTGACCGACGGACGGACGTAAACTATAAGGGTTGCGAGACATGAACTACGGAAACCTAAAAGTATTAAAGAATTGACATCAGATCATGTTTTTAGAAAAGTTTAATGCGTATTTAGGGTTTACAGATTTACTCTCTTATATGTAAAAACTGGTTTTTGTCAGTTTAAGTCAATATTCACAGAATGAGACTTTAAAATAATGTTCTAAGTTTATTAATATACTATAATAATTAATAATCTAATCTTAACATGAGTAACTATCACTTTGCTTTACTACATAAAATTATCACTGAACACTTTTTTGTTACAACTTTGATATAAAGACACATTTTGTTATTTAACCATTTCAAACGATTCTTCTTCGTTACAATGACCGCCAAAAAAACTTACTAAAACTCTAATAATAATAAACATAATAACATAACATAACATAGAAAATAATAACATTTACTCACTGTTTTTTTTTTGTTACTGGAGAGTAGTACCTATGAAATACTATTAATTTCAATATTAAATAATCGAAAAACACTTAGTAACACCATCATTGGATCACTGAACCAAATTGAAGACATAAAACATAGTAAATAATCCTATGTCATTAAGTGTCGCCTTTAGAGCTCCATAGGCTACTTATTGTCTTTGTTATTGTCAAAGTGATGTAGATCAATTCCTTGTCCACTTTTACTGTTGTTGAAACTGTTATTTATTCCGATATTTGATCCATTGATTGATTAGTTGATTGATCCTTTGGTTGATCCTTTGTTGAATCCGTTGTTTGATCCGTTGATTGATGCGTTGATTGATCCGTCGTTTGATCCGTTGATTGATCCGTTGATTGATCCGTTGTTTGATCCGTTGATTGATTCGTTGTTTGATCCGTTGGTTGATCCGTTGATTGATCCGTCGTTTGATCCGTTGTTTGATCCGTCGTTTCATTTGTTGTTTGATCTGTTGTTTTATCCGTTGTTGGATCTGTTGGTTGCTCAGTTACTGGCTTTTCAGAAGGTGAAATAGTACTAGTTTTATACATACTTAAATCACTCAACGCCCGATTTCTTTGCGATGACATTACTAACGTGGAAACAAATAGAGAAAATGTTAACAAGGATAGAAAAACTATCATTTTGTTATTTCCCATCCATCCTAATGTCCTTTGAGTATAATATCTACGTGCTACGTTATTCATTTTGATTTTTTACCCCACAAAGACCCTACTCTCTCTACTGTATATAGTATAAATGTTATCAATACCAACGATACAGATAACAATATTTATCAGTAAATATTGTAACCTGGTAAATGGCGCTGCAATCGGGTTCTAGAGAATTCATTTGTTATGTTATCTTTATATTGAAATCTACAATACATCTATATTATTCATGAAAAACTGAACTGTTATTATGTTTGTTTGAATGACCTCTTAAATAGCTAAAACACACACGTAGAGCCGGTAAGTGGCGGTTCAATAGTGTTGTTTGTTTCTTTATGAAATTGTACTCCTCTTTTATTTTTTTTATTTGATTTAAAATCTTTGTGCACTAAACCTGTACATCGGTGGACTTAATGCCCAGAACATTCTCTTCCAGCCAACCTTCGGGTGTGTAGAAATGTTGTGAGGTAGGAGGACAATACATAGATAAAATACTTAGACTTGTACATATACAAACACGACAGTACACATCAAGAATACAAATTTATAGGTACTTACATATATACATACACATATACATCACATGTATGCACTATGAATACCGGAATATGGGGTGCGCTATGGATGAGATAGTTCTGCCAGTTCATCTAGAAGGAGTTCGTGTATTTTCTTTTTTAATGTAAATCGGGTTGTGGATTTTCTGATTTCGAGCGGGAGCGCATTCCAGAGGAATACTCTAAGAGTGCACTAAGAACGAACTGTTTATGAAGTCGGAGTTATGGGAGGGACAAGAGAGAAGCAGATTATTAACTGAGCGAAGATTTCTATCGTGGTTAGAGCATAGGCACTGAAGGTACGGAGCAAGTTAGGTAGGTGAAGACTGACAATTAAGAAATGAAAATAGTGAGTTAAGTGCACGCCATAGGCGACTAGGTAACAATTTTAACTGAGAATGAAAAGCAGATGGTCATAGTTCCGAAGATATATAAACAGATCAGAAACATAATGGCGTTTGAGAGGTGATGCTGTTCCAGAAAGCTTTTTTTACTCTTGGATATTTTTGTAGACGATGCACTTCATTAAAAGAATTTAAAACTGTAAAGTCTAATGTGAAAGAATGGATTAAATTGAACTGCTAATGGAAACCAATCACAATTGCATAAGAAAAAAAGACAAGGATTTATTTTAAGAAGGTTCTTATTTTAAGTAGGTATATTTATTGGCAGTCTGCTGTCTATGGCTTCATTGTTGTTTTGGGATCAGACGGTAGTGTGAGTGACGGTAATTATAATAAATAAATCTAATATTGTTATTATTAGATTTATTTATAATAATTAAGTTCAATTTATTTATAATTCAGTGTATTTCAGAGTATTGAAAATAGCGGTTTTTCCCATCGGTGCCTAAGTTTTTAGTTTATCATTCAAATTCAGTTTACTCTCAAGGTTGCAAAGGTTTGATGTCAGAGTCTCCGTTTAAAAACTGATATTTAGATAAAACCGGCTAAACTAGTAGCCTAGTAGCACTATTAATCTTGGGAATAATACCGGCTGGGAAGAAGGAAAAGAAGAAGAATTCAGAAAACAGTTAGATCTTACAACTTACATGACTTTTTTGATGGCATCTTCCTTATATTCTGCGTAGACATATGAAAGTAAAAATTGCTGCACTATAGTAAATCACATTCTAATCATTCTCGATTTGCAATAACTTATATCTAGAAAAAATATATATTTACAAATTTATTTTCTATTTTTTACTTTCTCCCTTTATTATTATATCAAAACATTTGTTAATAAAATACATGTTCAATGAATTTGGGTCTACTTATAAATTGCCATAAAATTATAATTTATCATTTTTTTGGTATAGGTATTGTAAACGTGGATTGTAAACATCGATTCTATATTTAGATAGAAGTAATCGAGATAAAACGTTCGGAAACAAAGCAGAAAGTGAAGAAATATAACGCTATTGGACCACTGCTTATCAACACACTGCACACGCAGATCAAACTGAAAGCCAACAGATAAGAAAGAATCTTATTTTATGTTAAAACTGAAAACTAAAATAAAGATTTGTGATGTGTGAATTAAAAAAAACAAAAGTGAACCAATAAAATACTGAATGTCATCAAAAATATAACTTGTTAAAAAAACCAAGTCTTGCCACTCAGTTCTTCTACCGTAAAATAAAGTAAAGATTTAAAATACCTCCTACGCAGGCACTTAATCGAGTAATCATACGTCAAAAATACCTTACATCGTTTTGGAAAAGAGCTGATACTCTTGCACCGTTGGACTGATATTAACCAAACATAGCTAAGAATCAACGCAAGGAAACTGATTTTTAAATGGAAAAAAAACCACATTGAAATTGACCCATTCGTTTGAGAGCTAGAATCCTACAGACATACACATACAGAGAGAAATAGACACAGACAGACATTGACGTCAAACATATATCACCCCTCTTTTGTGTCGGGATTAGTAAAGAGATTGACTTGATTATCTGTCATCGACAACATGACAAGTAATCCATATTATATTAAATTGTTTAGTAACTCAAGATCTGAACGTCAAGTATGTAAAATGAATTATTACGCAAAGCTAACCTAGTATATACACAACTAAATAAAAATACGGCACGTCAACTAGTGCCATCTATGAAAATGTTAACCACTATGACAGTCGTAGGTATCTATCGTAAATGTTATTTATATTATTTTGAAGGATTCCGATAATAGAGGGCGTTTTTATAAATCTATAACACTTAATACAACGGGATATAGACTAAAATACAACAAACACACAAAATAAACTTTCCTGAAACAGAAACTGACAGTATGTCTTTTCAGAATTTAAAAATACATGAACTAAAATATCATTTTTTTAATTATGATAATAAAACTCTATTTCAACATGAGATCTAGGTACATACATAACAGTTTTTTCAAAATTCCCTAGTGAGAGCTGGAGTCCATACTAGGCTCGAAGCCTCTGAATTGGACAAAAAGAAATAAAATGGAAGTATCTGTGAGACAGATTATATGGATTTTTTTTGAAATGGAAGGAAGAAAATCAAAATGATAAAATAGAATATCGAACCAGCTACTAGCCATCTAGAAACAAAAATAAATTTCAAACTGTGACCCTGGACCGATTTCAACGAAATTTGATATGAAGATTGACTAATTTTTGTGTGTGTAAGGACATAGGCCACTTTTTACGCCCTGGGGAAAGCCTATGTTCAGCAGGGAATGCTGAACATAGGCCTTCCCCAGAAATGTTATTTGAATACGGTCAAAGCATAGAGAGATGCTTAAACATATTCTGATTAACGTAACGGTTATAAAATAAGCTAAATGAGAATAATTATAAACTATCACAAAGTATATATTTTGTTTGCCTATGTAAGTATCAGTTAATCATTTTTCGTTTAAGTTTTAAATTATAAACATGAACAATCAATTGTTACACAGTACAATTTCTCAAAGAGAACTTTTAATTCCCATAATTCAAGCTAAACTCAGTTTGAGAATCAGTGTATATTATAATACCAATAAAAATCTATTTTAATATTTTAAAGAGGTAAAGATTCTAACTTTGTTTGTATTTTTTCGATACGGAAAATTCTTTCACTGACAGAAAGCAACACTATCCAGAAGTGACATAAGTCATATTTTATTAAGATTGAAGAAAAAAAAACATTTAAAAATATAACATTACTGAATCAAGTCGAAGAAAAACGGGCAGTTAACACTCAAATAAGTGGACACGGATCGGCTAGTTAAAATAAATTTAAAAGAGAGGCATAGGGAATCTGAAAGCGTTTTTAAGTTCAAGTTTTCGAATTAATATTTAAGACTTGTTTTGTTTAGCGTTAGTTAAGTTTATCGGAGACCAATGATTGATAGTAACATTCTTAATCGTTCAAATATTAATTTTATTAGAGGTTACATACATAATATGTAGACCATTTTCAAGTTATCTTAATAAATAAAATTATAAAATGACTGGCTGACTCGATGACTGATGAATCATCGTACAACTGAAGTCGAGTGTGCACTAAGGAAGAGGGATGGAGATTTGGAACTCCATCAATTAAGGGGTTAGAGAGACAAGTCAGAAATGTCATTGTATGAACTATGATACACATTATGTGCTCATAGTTCGAAGCGAGTTTCTTGTATAACTATTTTTTAAAATAATCACTACGATTCTGCTTATTTTCTCCATTAGGTAGAATAAAGTCACTTTGAAAGGCCCATACATAATAAACAAGTCGTCTTCGTTTCTGGTCATGCGTTACATGTTTCTAAAACATTATGAAGTTCACAAATTCATTCTATTATGCGAGGCAATCTTGTTTTATGCTAGGATTCATGGCACATCACATCAAAAGTTTTAAACAGTCCTTAGACGATATAATTCTCATTTAAAAGTAAATTTTAACATACTACCTATACCACGCTTTGACCAGGATGGTTTGTACATTAATTAACTTTCTTGTTTCATATACATCACTTTATATAAATATTCTTCATTGTAGTCATTTTAATTACTTATTTAAACTTCTTTAATCACAAGAAATCCAAAGACCTCTTTTTAACATACTTTTAAAAAAGAAGGAAATTCTCATTTCAACTGTATTTTTACCCGACTACGTAATATCTACTATGGGTATACTATGGGGTATATTCCTGAAATAGAGAAACAAATCCAAAAATAATTTTGAAAATCAGTCCACAATTGATTTTAGATGATTGTTACGGTATCTCACCGTCACAAACACCTAAAAAAGAAATGAATTATTCGAAAAAACCCAACTGCGTATACATTTTTTTATTTTGTTTTTTTTTAATGTTGATGTACTCACTTTTTTTTACGTGTGGATCCTCGGGCCTTCACCCCACCGGGGTTTGCGGCGGGGTGGTGTGTCGGAATCGAACCGACTAAAACTACACGGTGTACCACACTGCGCCTGAGACGGGAGAGATCCGGGAACCGCTTTCTTAGGCCATCAGGACCCTATGTACCTATTTTTTTTTCACGTGTGGAATCCCCCTCGAGCCTTCACCCCACCGGGGTTTGCGGCAGGGCGGTGTATCGGAATCGAACCGACTAAAACCACACGGTGTGCCACTCTGCGCCTGAGACGGAAGAGATCCGGGAACCGCTTTCTTACGCCATCCGGGGACCCTAGGTACCCAGTGTCAACCTCACGACTACGAGGAATCTATTGACACAACTCTCATAAAATACGACAAGCCGTTAAGGCTTTAGCGCGTGCCAAAGAAATATACAAACATACATACAGTCGAAAAATATAACCCTCTTTCTTTCACCGTCGGGTAATAATAAATAGAAACAGAATAGTTTACAACGCCCATTAATATGAAAAGCGCCTTAAGAAACATTAATTTAGCTTTAACATTATTTTCTGATTTATTGCTATTCTTTTCCAAGCCTTTACATGCTACATTATATTACTAATAACTAACTGCTTTACTCACTAATAAACTAAACTTAAGCTCCTCGAACACTAAATTAGGCAGGATTAAGATTTTTCAATTTCCTCTTTACTTAAAAGCTGCTTTTTACCCGACTACGAAAGAAGGATGGTTATGTTTTTCGAGTGTATGTTTGTATAATTCTCAGCACGCCCTAGAGCCTAAACAACTTGTTGTATTTTTATGTGAGAGGTTTCAAGAAATTCGTTTTAGGCTACATCAAAATAAAAAAAACTTGTAACTTTCTATCTTTTCAGTTTTGAATTTAATGAAGGTTGCAGATATTGACGCCGTTGGGTTTTTATATTCTAAACAAGTCGTTACTTCTTTTGGTAAGAAATTAAGTAAAGTTTTGAAGTTATTGATGCCGAATACTGATTTAACAAATGCCATAGTTTCAAAGATGTTCATAAATAAATCCAGGTAGTTTTATACCTGGATTTATTTATGAACTGCCTAGGAGAATAGTGACCTATCAATTGACCTTATAGTTGAACCTGATTTCTTCATCGATACCACGTATTCAGTGATATATCTGTTATAAAGGCTATATTTTCTTTTTTATGATAAAAATAGTCGGTATAAACCAAAAGTTATTAATAAGCGTCATCTAAAATATATGTTTGTTTATTTGTTTTAAACTAACTTTTATCGCGTCCAACGAAAATTCAAAGCCGAACCAGTCATTACCGACTGTATCACTGAGCTGTTCAGACAACGGTGAATGAGAAACCATGAGAGCAAGGGTAGTCAGAGGATGCCCACAAGGTGGTGTCATATCGCCGCTTCTATCTGACATATTAGTAGACTGCCTCATAAAGACACTAAATGACTGAGGATACCCTACGATCGGTTAACGGAAGATCCAATAATTCTGATAAAAAGAAGCGCGGAAAATGTGCTAATTGTAGAAAAATGGTTTGAAAAGATCACACTTTGGATATACACTGTAGTTTTCAAACCCTCCATTACTTACGTATCAGTCGCATAATCGCATGGTGGCCCAGAAAGCAACTGTCCACAGCTAAACTAAACTTCAGAGTCTACGAATCTTGGCCACATTAGTAATAACTGGATACATGAAAACTACTCCATCAGCCGCATTAGAATATCTGTTGAACTTGAAACCTCTAGATCTGGTCATCCAGCAGGAAGAGAAAACAGCTGCCTTAAGACTTAGATCAATTCTACAAAAATACAAAACCACATGGAAAAACAACAAAAGGTGCAGTCAGACAAAAAGTGTAGTTCCGGGGGCATCAAAAAGACTAGCCTGCCACCTGATTAGACTGAGAAGGGACGATCTCAGGAAGGTGATAGGTATCTTAACGGGACATTGTCCCTTAAGTAAGCACCTTTGCACTTTAGGTGCAATAAACAGCCCTCTGTGCAGCGAATGCATGTAGGCAGAAGAAACATACAGAATACAGAAGTATGGCAGATCAATAGTAGACATCCTCCAATCAATATCGCTCCCGAAAACATGTAGTGATCTGAAAAGGCTGCTAAGGATCTGCTTCTGAAATGATCTGGGTTGGTCGGAATAATAAGATGTCAATACCCATGTACAATGGCCCAATCAAGACGCTAAGTGCGACAACGGCCCGGGAAAACCAAACCAAATAAAATTATCAAAATACCTAAAAGTTTTTACAAGTATAGCCTAGTAGCCTTAATAATTGCTTATGTTAGATTTAGTATGAGATTATTATAGAATGTGATCAGTCCGGGCTTTACGTGCAAAGTATGATTCACAGTAAGGTATATTCTGTTTTACGTTTACTTAGAAGTTTGAAGCACCTTAAGCGGACACTAACTTAACTTACTTATTTAATATTAATGTCTGTCTTAATACCTTCAGAAATATATACTTAAATTGAATCAGACAAAGTTTTTATAAAGGTTTCTTCTTCCTTTTGTGGCACTGAACCCTAAAACTCAAATGATAGGTGACGTCAAAAAGTATAGCAGATAGTGTCCTTGGATATCCTTATCAAGATAACGGTAATTGGTTTGCCGCGTGTGTAACATTAATATTTATATGTTGGCAACATTCATGACCGTGGAAGACCTATGTTTGTCACATATGAGCTAGACGCACCAAGAACGATACCGCAGCCCAACTGGAAACCGATGTAAAACAAGTATCTTGCGCCTTTTCACTTTAAGCGTTTTATCTTTGAGGTCGCCGAACTTTTGCATTAAAAAGGTGGCAACACATTTGTGTTGTATGAGGTCCTGTTGCGTACTTCTGTAGGAAAACTTATTACAATTACGAAACGGAAAAATCAAAAAACGAATCAATCCAAGGGAGTAGTAAGAAGCGACTAAAGGAGCTAATTTTGCAGGATACAAATGGAAGGGAAACTTGATATAAACCCTTCAGCGAATCTTCTGACCGGCATATTGCTGATAAAATTGAACGTGAATTTGCCAAAACCTCTTTTCTAAAAAGAATCTTGTGTCCAGCAGCATAAAAGCATGTGATATGAGTTGTTGATTTACGTGATCGATGGAAGTCGTTAGAAGGTAATTTAACATCAAAAGACCTGTTCGATCTCTTTTTTCGGATATCTAACACAACGCTATCTAGATTTAATGATAGAATAATTATATATATTTACTTTTGGTTGTAATTAACTAAACTCAAGTAAATAATAATAGGTGACAAGCGTTCGTGCTGCCATGTTTCGTTGGCGAGTGCGAGACCTGAAGCTCAATGATGCAGAAGTATCTCTAGGCCGCTATGGTGTGGGTCACCATGCTCAATCGTTGCAGTGTCTGCATTCGCAATGAGTATTGTGACCACCACTCTTGGATTCTGCTTTTGCTTTCCATCATGTAGATTGGAGTCATTTTCAACAAACCTTTGCAGATGTTTTTATTTATACATTCACTAACGCCTTTAATTTCTTGTATTATTGGCTAGTATTTGATTTTGACCACGTGATTTAGAGTTCATAGACTTCATTCATTCATTGTTACTTGTATATTAACGTTTAGTTTTGTAGAATACAACATCTTTTAGCAGTCTGGGATCCATCCACAACAAAGGCACATAGGCAAATGTACATATGTACAGTATATAAGTTCTCTCTTTTTAATTTTTTTACTGATACCTATTTGAGTTATAATTTTAACATATACCATACACTGTTAGTTGAATTAGATAGATAGATAGATAGAAAACTCTTTATTTGCACACTATAATATTACAGTTAGAAGAGAGTACATAAAATGTTAGACAGAGTGTACAAAGGGCGGCCTTATTGCCAAAAGCAATCTCTTCCAGGCAATCTTAGGATGGATCGAAATGTATAGGAGAGACAGTGGTAGTTGTCGGTGCAATGAGTTTTGAATTAATTATTTGCTAATTTTATTTGAAAATTACTGATAGTCAAGTGGTAAATGTGACGATATAATAATGATTAAAATTGTGTATAAATGATACAAATATGGAAAAAAAATATATTGTAATTGTTATAAATTTTAATGTTATGTTACATATTGCATAAAACTTTAGAGAAAAGAATATCTAAGATTGATGTAACATTTTACTTAAACATTAAAATCTGCTATGACATTACCAGTGTTGGGACCAAGGAGCAATTTGTCGATTACGATTATTGGCCAATGCGTCATGGATAAATAATCAAGATACATAATATTTACACATAATTATAATGAAGCTATTTCTAAAACTGCACACAGCTGTGATAGTAATCTTAGCTATATATCACTGAGCAATAATTAACTATTATCTTATCGCTCAAAACGTTTTTCATAAAATTTATATTATTACGACATAAGCACATAATGTCTTCGTGTCTCTTTTAACAATCATAATATTCAAATCAATGGTATGTCAATTACATTGCGTTAAAATATTAATTTTTATAAAAATGTTATATAAAAACTGAAAAACTGATATGGCTAACATCTCACACTAATGTACACTCCAACAATAAATCAATGAAATCTATAGTGTTGTTCTGTTGCTGAACACCTGACAAATAAAAGAATCTAACACTGTACACCTTATGTTATTATATTAACACACGCTATGCAGCACCTAAGAGTTCAAGCATTTTGCTATCAACAGATGGTATAAGTGCTTCATTTTGTGACTGTGCGACATCTTGACCCGCAAAAGCTGCAGCTAGTGTAGTGCTTACTGTTGTATCCGGTGCTTCGGTGGTTAAACTGTTTCGTAGTTCTTCTAGTTCATTCACAGCCCGATTTCTTTGTCCAGCTAATGCCAATGTGGACACAAACAAGCAAAAAGACAACAGTGATAGAAACACTATGATTTTGTTATTCAATATCCACGCCAAAGTCTTCTCCATAAAATTTTTGCAGGTCATTTTGATGATTATGTTTATCGATTTATATGCACACAAGTTTCACTTTCAATTCCGTATCAACGAATACTTTACTAGTAATAATACGTTTATCTTTATCAACGTCGCTATCAGCATTATTTATAACATGATAAGGGACAATCTAGTCTTATACAAAGTAAAGTGAATCATATTTTGAGTAAATAAATTTATATTTAGCTTGGCTGTATTTAGGTAGGCTAAAACCGCGGATTAGATAAAGATGGTTTCATTTTTATTGTTATTTGTTCCAAACGCATATGCTTATTGTTCATTGTTACTATTGGATATATTAGGAGCCAAAATATAATAAATAGGAGATAAATAAGATCAAGAGAAAACTTTGAAATCTTATTGAAAGTCATTAAAGAGTAGTCCATCAAAAGGTTGCCTGGAAAAAATCACAGTCTGCGATAAGGCCGGCCATTGTACCACCGTTTTACTTGTGTATGTTTTGCAATAAAGGGTCTTTCTTTCTATCTAAGGAACTTTATTTCTAATAGTAGACATCCTGTTGAAATTATAATGATTAAGATATAAAATCAAAGCTGTTATTTTATATTTTCTTTTTGTTTCTACAATACGACTGCCGCATTAAGAGTTTACAAACCTACATGAAGCAGTCACAAAGAACACCCAGACTACGAACAACAACATGCTGTTTGATGTATATAGAAATGAATGTTTGTCTGCATGTTCTTTATGGAATCGTATACTATGCATTTGATCTTTCCTGAGTTGGTGATTGATACGACCAGCTTTGCCCCGCGGTGTTGCTGCGGTTGTTCTTGTACCGGGGGTAGCACCGCGGGGCTTGCAAGAGGTGTTGGGGCAATAAATCGATCTAGCTAGGATTTATTTTTGGAATATTTACCAAAAAAAAAATACCGAGCATACCTCGGTCATCACAAGCAATTGAATGCAATATGAAGTGTATCTGTTAAGTATTTACACGTGTACTCAGACGAATAGGTAATGTTTGCCTATTACGCATCCAAAAATATTCCCCTTTACATAGCATGTATGTGGCGTATAAGTATATGAAATTTGCTCCCTCGTATTTAAGGTTAATGATGTCATCCGTATAACAAATTGTACGAATTTATATGAAACCCTACGAACTTCCACCCTATGTCTTGAAATGAAGTAATTTCTGAGAATTATCCGATGTAGTTCGTGAAAGAATAGAAGTGAAATTACTGTTAATAGTTGAAGATTTCATATTTTATTTTGCAACATATATCATTATTTTATATTGTACGGATTGAATGTATGTGTTGTGGATTAGACAGTCAGTATAGTTTTCTGTTCTATTGAGTATTGTGGGTGTGTATTTACCTGAGCCAACATTGGAATACTGAGTGTCGATATAACAAGTGAATTCCAGTTCCATTGCCATTTGGAGGATTAGGCATAATTGGCCTCGAAGAAGCTTGGCATTCTCAACAGATCGAGAGTGTTTCACGCCAGTCCACCACTTTCTGCTTTATAAGGCGCATGTTCGGCCTCATATGGAATACGGTCCTGATCTTTGGCCGAGGGCACCCCAGTACCAGCTCCTCTATCTGGACCGTATTCAACTCTATTCCATGTGATCTGTACATTCTAATTTTCTCAGTCAAATTCTTTCGGTATAAATTCTATCGGCTAAAAAATACTTAACATCGCACGCTCTATAGCACGCTATCGTGACTGATAGGACGCCTTCCCATTGCCAAAAACCTTGGCTTTTAGCGATTGCAAGATTAGCGACTTGAAGATATACCTAATTTTCTCATATACTGTTCAGCCTAGATGAATTTGATGAATAAATAATATAAATCATTATTAATTTCGATGCGAATATGTGCGAGATGCGAAATATTTGTATTAGGAATAAGTTCATGTCACTACTATATACTGCCACATCATGTTACAAGTAATTTTATTTAAAACTGAATCATTTACGCGAATTTTATATGTAGGTAGATTAACAAAATAATTTAGATAAACTATTACGCTATTCGGCCTATTTATGCTTTTACAAGAACTTTAATCATTTGACAGAATTTATCACTGAAGCTCAGCCTTTTAAGCGAAATCTATTTTTTTTTGTTATAAAAGTTTAATTGTGTATTATAAAATGTAAAATAAATTTAGAAACTGCAGAATAAGAAACAAAGAAATAGTTCCGTATTTTGTATGGCATAGTTTATCGTTTCATAGAAATAGCTTTAAATGTCGATTTGCACAGTTTGTCTATTCTCCCCATTCATTGGTCTGTTATCCCCGTGAGTGCGCTCCGTTCTCTTATCTAACGGGGCTCATTCCTTACATCGAACGAACGACAGCCGACCATTTGTCGCTGCACACCCTTTGTGTTAGTTTCTTAAGCTTTTATTGGCTTATATTGAGTAAAGATTTTTGTTAAGGTTGTTAAAGATCTTTATAAACATTTTAATAGTAACAAAAAAATGAAAATGTTCTTAGATACCAGCCAGTCATATAACTTTATATTTCAGATTTGTAATTATTTAGCTCACTTTTTGCCGATTACTTAACAACAGTCGCAACTGGTCCCTGGGCTGCTAGTGTATTCATTTAAAGTAATAAATAAACCACTCGATACTTACACTAAACACACTATGTCACTATAATAACAATAGTTTTCAAATACCAGAATTTAATGATAACTTATTATTTGTGCAAATCGTTCTGTCGCTTCTAGATTCACTAAATCTATGCATTTACTGCTGGTATGGTTCTACGAATGTTCGAAATACATGCATTTTTTAATGTACCCTCAGATTTTTGAAATGGATTGTTGTGGTTTTTTTTTATTTTCTAATAGTGATGTAGTTATTATTTCTGTATCGATCGCAGTAATTTAAGTGTTGTATATTTGAATTTTCTCATGTAAGTGAATCTGTATTAAACATTTTTATGAGAAATAAACGACCTTAAACCTGAATAATGTGTTTTACTGAATATACGGTTTTTATATCATATAAAGATATTTTACTATATGAGTGTTATGATAAGAAGTAACACACATAGATTAGGTAATAGACAATGGTAAATTTTTATCTGTTTCATCATCATGAATCATCATCACCTACTCAATAGTAGCGCTAGATGAGAACCCGGCTTCGCTCTAGTCTAAATACACATGTAGGTACAAGATGTGGGTAGATATTTCAGTAGTTATCTTATGGAATACCCAAGGCAAAGCAAGGCATAAATTCGTATAGCATGGTTCATTGTATTTAATAAATAGAGTAGGGAAATTAAAACTGCGAAAGTCTTTACATAAACGAATAATAATATACTCGAGTATCCGAATTTTGCGGATGTATGTTGTTGACCCGAACTCTTTCATTTTATGTTTTATTGTTCAGGTAAGGTTTCGATCGAGTCTACCGTAATCCTTGGTGAAATTATTGTTATCGTTTATATTATTTTGAAGCTGAAAATCTAACCAAGTAGCGTGAATTGGAGTGGCCTACGTCCAGCAGTAGACTGCGATAGGCTGGTGATGATGATATTATTTACTCAAGATGTCATCCGATGTCAGTGACGTTTGTTGATGTTTCGACACCATCTGTCAGCTCGAGATCATTTTTTGTTTGTTTGAAAGACGGTCCCCATTTCATCTCATCCAAATTTTTTATATTTTTTATCATTATTTCAATCACGACGAAGACTTGAAGACTCGACGACTTAGGATTTTAAGACTATATATACTTGACATTGGCAAAGATAACTGCTTAGCGGGTTGAAATTTCATCAAAGAAGAAGTCTTTCAGCACCATTATAATTTAACAAAATACTTGACAATCCGAATTTTGCGGATTGTCGAGTATCTTGTTTTGTTTTGTTTTGGACTCGAAATCTTTAATTCTTATATTTTAATATTCAGGTAAGGTTTTAATGGAATCGACCCTACACCTTGACGATATTATTGATATAGAAGCATATGACTCATTTTAACAATACTTGAGTTATCAGGTGGCAATTATGACTAACACATTGGACTAGCCTCAGTGGACTTATTATTATTTTTTATTAATGATATAGGTTCCAAACGAGCATATGTATCACCTGATACCAGATCGCAACACCAGAGGCGTCACATGTGCGTTCCCGACCTTTTGAGAAGTAGTATGCTCCTTTCTTGAAGGTTTAAAGGTCGTATTGATCCGAGAATATCACAGGTGACAGTTTATTCCACAGTTTTGTTGTGCAAAGCAGAAAGTTACTAAATTAAAAGTTAGTAACCTTTAAATATGGTCCAATTCTAGAGTCTAATTTGAACATGGCGTACTCTAATTTTACCTAGAGCTTCGTCAAAAAGCTATAGTATTCTAAACTCTGGATAGTGGTGAATATATGGCTCGTTTTTTAAAGGAGGTTTGGGTCTACAATGTCACACTGGTGAGACGAGTGGGTATAGGTTTCTCTCAAGTTTTCATTCTCTTAGCAGTACTTATGTTCATTGAGTTTGCTCTGGTACTGTTGACACTAGGTATTCTTAACTTATTACAACACCGATAAACTATAAGCCTATCTATTTTAAAGTGACATGTGTGTGAATCATTTCAATATTACTTGATTCTTCGGGTGTTAGCTGTGACTAACACACCGGATAAGCCTCAATTAGATTAGTGTTTATTTCGAAAGGTATAAATGAAGACAATGCTAAATAAACTAATGAATACTTTCAAACTATCAAAATACAAATCGAACTAAAAATATAGAAAACTAACCTAAAATTACAGCATTCGTGCTGTCGTGTTTCGTTGATGAGTGCGAGACGGTGGCTCGTTTGCCCCTACTCCATAAAAAAAATTGAAACAAAGAACGCATACTCATAATAATTTAAGAATCACACAAAGAGTTGTGCCATATGAGATTTGAACCCAGAACGTTTGAGTAAGTAAGTTTGCAGTAGAATCAATCCATCATCACCCACTGCTCGACAACGAGCCCTTCGTAGAAAGTAGGCTTTGACCTAGTATACTGTACCGGTCAGAGGAATTGATATAAGATTTTTTTTCAGTGTAATTTTCCTATGTAGTTACACAATAACTTAACGAAATGTCAAAATAATCAGAAACAAAGTTACAAAACCTTTGTAATGTGACTGAAACAATATTAAAACAAATTCCAGCAGTACTAATCATAGATAAAGGTATTCATTCAATCGGTATCTATGGAGATAAAAGTTGGCCATATTGTTTCATTATCTATGAACACAATAATGTACTTTTGTAAAATACGAATATTGGTCAGTCATTCAATGAAATTATTGAAGTTAAAATAAAGTTGTCTTAAGCAGCTGATTCAAAAACGTCACCAAATCTAAAACAGACTAACGACTGTCTGTCATATGTATATTCCTAGGTATGTATAGTATATCGGACTTATACCCACAAAAAACCACACCTTATCTCGGGTTTTAATAGCCGGAGAACCAGATTGCCCTAAAAGGAAATCTCTGGAACCCTGATGTATTTCGATAAAACTGTCCATATTCTGTGGGAATTCCAAAATTCACTTTCTACCAATGTGCGCCAGCCTACTTCTGATATCATGGCAGATGGTCTCGCCTACTGCCAAACATGCGCTTATAATGAAATGAGCTATTTCTGTGACCTCAAGCTCCTGAGCTGTCTGCAGTAGAGGATAGATCGCAAAACAAACCTCTACCTTCGTTTCTTTTTCAAAATCATAGCATTCCCGGAATTATTCAGATTTAATCATGGAATTGTAGTAAGATTTTAGATCCGCTTTCTAAAAGCATCAATGTATTTCAATTCTTTTTACCAATGTTTAATTCTTCGACTCCCATTGCAATTTGTGAAAAAAATCTAGACGTCATCACTTAGTCTATCATAAATATTAGGCGTATGAGCCTAATATTTATTCAATCATCAAATAAAATCGGATGTAGTGAATTTTTATATCCTGAAATGGACACAAAGAAAACCCGATTCAATACCACAATTTACGGATCCCAGAGTGTTTTCTCATATTGGGATCCAAGCCCTAATATTCAACCATTAAACCACTATATCATTCGTGTAGTCGAAGTATATCCTTAGTATATAAATGCGCTAGTAGCTCTGTTTCTCTATCGCACTTTAACGCCAAAACGGATAAAAGATTGTATAAATGCTATCCAAAATCATATTTCCACGTGGACGAAGTAGCGGGCACAGCTAGTAGCTAATAAGTCAAATTTTATTCTAATTAAAACCGGGATACATTTGTTAGTGATCTATTACTTTAGTTTATGTATTTCCGTAGTTTGACTCATTCGGAAACATCGCTCAGCATTGATGAGTCACAAAAACAAAATATTCCAAATGTGATATATCTATATCGATTAGTTAACAATAATATTTTTTTTCATTCATGAATGTTATTCAGTTTATGATACGAAAACCCTAATAGACGAGAGACAAACAGATTAAAGAAGAATTTAAAGATTTCAATTCTCAAAATGTACAGAATAAAAGCAAAAATATACGTCCATGTCTTTCTATTCTGTTAATGTGACTGTATAGTAGGAATTAAAAAAGTAACTTGCAAATATTTCAGAGTAAATAATACAATCTAAATCAAAAGATCTCTGACACATAAAATTGAAATAAAATTTTCTATCGCCCTTCCTCTCGCGGGAAATCAGTGACGTCATATGTCAGCACTTGATTTCGCGTTTCGCTTGTAAATAAATATTTTATAGGTGATTGGTCGTACTTTAATGGCAGTCGAGTTTTAAAGCTGATTATTTGATAAAAAATAAACATCCTTTTCTGACGCACCTTGTTTTTAATTGAAAAGTAAATTATTTTACTGTAATGAATGAATCTCTAATAAATTAAATTACCTGTAATGTTTGAAACTTATGTTAAAGGTGAGGCATGACAAAAATATTCCTGTTTTCTGAGTTTATTATTGTTTTTACTGTAGAAAATGTACACATTTGTATAGATTATATACCAATACATTAATTACTGCAGGGCCAATGAGGCAGAAACATTTCAATGGCCTACCGTAGTATGGGTCTCCTCGCTGCATTTTTGCATTGTTTCGTGTACTAAGAACGATAAGATATGAATGACAGTACAAACAAAGCAGTTAAGTGCAGTTGTTAGTTCAGAGAAGTTATTTATAAACTACAGAACCATGCTTGTTGCCACACACATACTTAGCCAGTTTTATTTTTTTAATTTATTATTCTTTGTTTTAAGAACATGACACATACATTATATGGCTTATCATGATAAATACATATATCATTATCTACTGTAGTAGATAACATGAAGGACTTTGTAAAAATTTACGTGAACGCTATCGTTTTTATTTATTTATCTATTTAAATAGATAGATGGAGCATTATTTTAAGTGTACAAGATTGTATTTTTGATGGTCATTAAACAAAATTTGAAAAATGGTAGTACTTATAGTATTCATATTTTTTTTGTGTGAGTCTGCTATGGTGAGTCTTCTCTAACTGATGGAAATCATGAGCAGAATCCAAGAGTGGTGGTGACCATATTCATTGCGAATGCAGACAGAGTAACAATGCAGCGTGGTGATGTAATGAGATGCTTTTGCATCACCGATCTCACACTCACGAACAAAACAACAACAACAACAGCACGAATACTGTCCTTTTAAGATTGTGTTTTGTGAGACAATAGTGCCGCCCAAGTTTTTTTTATTCTTAATTTTTAAGTAACTTTTACTCTATTAGGGTATGCAAGTCCTATAAGACCTTAACTTAATCAAATAACATATACACATATATGCTAAAGTATAAATTTTTATAGCTTTTTTGATGTCGGTACAGCCAAAACACTTTGAATTATACCGACATCCAAATAATTCAGGTTCAACTGCTCCATTAATAAATTTCTTTTAGATTGATTCTTGACACATTACATCAACAAATGTTGGACACAATCGTCCACAAGTTGAATAAGCCCGTTTACGCTAAAACCAGTGTGACTGCACTTATGCCTTTAAATAATTCATACTTTTTCATGTGGCAACAAAGAATAATAAGCTGTTGCTGTTGAACGTACTAAAATACTTAGAATGGGGACAACGAAACAAATATAGTAGTAAATAGTAAATGATATTATGTATCACATGAGAATTATAAGGAGGTCAAGAAGAACACTTGAAGCAGTTATATTCACTTTCTAGAATTGTTGACATACTTAAATAGTCAAGAATTTATTTATTTAACTTTATGGATATTGTACATCGACGAACCTTTCAGTATTAAGTTACAAGTGAAGTTGATGAAATACTTAAGAGAATAAAATTCATCATGAGGTATATACCACATCTATTTCTAGCTATGTCGGCATACTGCTATCAGTTCGCAGACATAGCTAGAAAAATAAGTATACTGAGCTACCCGGGGGCCAGTAGACAGTATAGTTAACATCTGTTAGAGCGCAGTATATGACTTTAGTTGTAATTTTTACCCGAATCTGAAAGAAGGAGGGTTATCTTTTTCGAGTGTATGTATAGCGAGCGTTAGTGAGGCGTAAGCGAGGTAAAGAAATAACTAAGTCTGTGTCAATCATCAAGTCATCAAGCACTATAATGTTTTCACCGCATATGTATGTATATTCCTTTAGCACGCCCTAGTGCAAAACGGTTTGTCGTATTTTTATGTGAGAGGTGTCAAAAGATTCGTCTTGGTCGTGAGAGTGACACTAGGTACATTAAAATTTAAAAAAAATCAAAATTAAGCATTCAATGCGCCAAAAGTTAATCTCAAAAAAAAAAATTCAAAATAAATCGATTGTGGTATCAAAATAAATATTTATATAACTTATATTTTATTAAATAACTTTGAATTTAATATAAATGACAGATATTGACGCAAACGGTTTTTTTAATAATATTACTTGTTTATATTTGTTTTGTTAGAAATTTACGAAGCAATTTGGATTTTTTTATGAAATAGGGGGCAAGGGACAGACCTATCGCCTGCTGGCGACGCGAGGAGGTGACGTTACGTGTGTGCCGTCCGTCATCTAAACAGAGAGTTTAACAGCAGACGGTCCCGGCTTCAGTACGGGTAGGCGCTGGGAGGGGTCTGGATATCGTAATAAAGCGGTTCCCGGATCGGTGACGGCCCGTGGGGTTTCCACAAGTAAAAAAAAGATCTTCAAAGAGTGGTTACACTACGAGGTTTTGTATTAATTATTACACATTAAGAACTTCATAAACATTTTCAATCTGTGAAATCATAAGGTGGATTGAATAATCAAAACACAATCGCCCGAATCCGTTAGTTCAGACACTCACCAATTTCTATTCGAACATGTGGTATCAAAATCGTATCTCAATTTGACAGCGACTATTGCCAGTTCGATTTACAATACACTATCAGAATTGGCAGACATATATTTATAGGGACTTTAAATTTCAAGTCTCTTGCTTTAAAATTATAGGACTTCCATACAAACTTCCAACCCCTGTTTTACCCCTTTAAGGGTGAAATTTCGTAAAACCCGAAAAATTTTCAGTGGATGTCTACACCCTATAAAGAACCTACCTGCCAAATCTCAAATTTGTAGGTGTTATATTTTTTGAGATTTCGTGAATAATTAGTTATAGCTTTCATATATTAGGATTACATTAAATAATAATTATAATAGTTAAAATATGTATATAAAATAGAATAGAAGTTGAAAAGCTTTTCATCATCATTTCAAAAGCCTATATACAGCTATGAAGGGTTTTTGACCACTGCCGGACACATGTTACTCTTTAAGAATTGAGGTTTGAGCATACTATGACACGCTGATTAGACGCTATATTACTGTATAGCTTTCTTCCCATTACCAGCTTTACAACTACGGGATGAATATTAGTGGTGGCACTCAATATTCTTGATCTAACATTAATATAAAAATGTGATATATGAGATTGATATGTGTGAATGTAATATAGATATAAGGCATTGTTATTCACTAACATTATCATCAAAAGCATTTTACAGTGACCTGCTGGATTTGTTATTTTATTGATATTATGTCTATGTAAGAAGTGTGAATGTATTAAAAATCACAGGTTTTTACGTGCACGGGGCTCTTAAATTAGTTACTGACCAAGTAAAATGTGCATAGCAGCATTAACATAAAATAGTTATTACACTCTACTGTTTAATAGCATATTGTGGATCTATTTCCGAAACAAAGGTATAATTAATTGTCATTATAAATTAGGAAAAAAGAACTGTGAATATAACGTTGAATATGTGTTATATAAACTTGGTACTTTATGTGCATTTCAGCACAGAAACTGGCGCAGATTTATACGAATAATATAAATCAAAACTCGTAACTGATACGAGCACGTTTATATAATCCGATTGTAACAAGTATCCGCTACNATTAGTTGAATGTCCGCCTTAAACACATAGTTCCGGACCACTATAGGGTTGTCGCGAAATATTTGAATTTAAATATTTGTTCTTGGTGTATTTGTAATTTCAATCATGACTTTCAGGTTTATTTATTTATTTATAAACTTAGCGTAACAATAAAAACCACTAAATAAATAATATTTAAATATCAATTTATTTAAAAAAACGCTTTGTCCGTCTACGTTTTTTGTAGGATATTGTCAAGTATATTATAATAAGTAAACAATACCATATTTTGAGTGATTAGTATATTCGCAGATGTTTATGATGTGTATTAATTCATATTTATTGGTAAGTATTATATCACTAAGCTCATATTTATTCGCTGAGAGAAAATCATTACGCAATTGGTATTGTTATCTGGAAACTGTACTTAAAAATCCAAAAAATAAAAATTCGATTAAAAATAAATACGATTTAGTTTGTATCCATCCCAAATACCAAATCGAATAATAATAATAAAAATTGACTATTTTAGTAAGAACTCTCAATTTTATTGACATCCCTAGTTCATACAGCGTAAAGCTCCGAACGCTTGCCTTTTCACTTGAGAAGTTAAGCCAACTCGCTATCAGGCCGGCACACCGAGCGATTGTTGGCTCAAATGCTTAATTACTTGCGGCTCGATTGAACATTACAGCAACTCAATTGACCGTGCTCAGTTTTTAGTTTTTAAATCTACAACTTAACGCTTTAATGAAAAGACTCAAAGCTGATTTTTATAAGAATTATATGCGAAAAAATAAAATTTGGGATAATATTTTTATCTAGTCAAAAAGAAGTTAGAAAACTGCAAGATTTTTTCCTACATAGTCGAAAAATGTTGTACCTACTAATCGATTAAGGAATTACCAAATACTAATTATCTCAATGCATTATTTTTGAATCATAATCATAACTTTATTTATTTTTCTCATCACAGATGTATACAGTACAGTGTAGATTCTTATCTTAAATACATTTGAAACAAGCATTTGTGAGAGACCAGTGCCCGAGATAGGTATTGGAATACCTGTGTTACTAGGCCCCAGTGAAATTATAGAACAGCGTCATTATTATTCGATCAAGTGCAACGTGACTGATGGGTTGGGATGGGAGGGACTTACAACTAGTAGGTAGGTTATTTAATTTTATTGTTATTACTGCTGAACTAAAGGCAAACCAAGTCAAACGTTGTTTTGTCATATATTATGACAAAAAAATAGGGGCGGGGCCTTACCGTTTAAGAGTATAAAAATAGATGTTAGCCGATTCTCAGACCTACCTGATAAAAATCGGTTCAACCCTTTCGCAGAAGTTTAGTAACAAACACCGGACACGAGAATTTTATATATTAGATTAAGCAGAAGTGATGTAAATTTTCTATTAATTAACTTGTTTGGAAGCATTACGATTTTAAAAAAGTGGATACTGTTATATATTTTTATTTATTTGTAGGAAACCGTACTTAATGTTGTACGTAGTACTTAATGTATTTTTTTTCAAAAGGCTTCAGATATTTCCCCAGTCCAATTACGGCGACTGGTTTTCCCATAATTCCTATTCAAGTGCAATTTGCTACTATTCACTCCGTTCGACAGATAAAACGCAAGCAAAAACGAATCAAACAAATCCAATTACAAGATCCATTTAAAGGAGCACAAACAAGAAATGTTAGACGTATAAATCTTTGTTTTCTAGGTAGCAAAAGGTAGCCCGTTCTGCCATAAAAAGGCTTGAAGGGGTTGTGACAAATGTCGCTTCGCGGTTGCACTGACGTGAAAAATGATCCTTTTAGATAAGGGGAGCGACCAATTGTTATGTATAACTTGACCAGAAAAACGTGACCTTCCGCCTTTCCCAAATTTTATGGAATTAACCACCGTCTAACAGAGATCGTGTTAAATCGAATGGGTCAGCCCCTTTGGTTGCCGGATACCCAAGGGATGTCCCTTTAGATCGACGAGCATTCCTTAAAGGTGGTCTGTTTGAAATAATTTTGGGGCCGCGATAACAATTTCAAAGGCTCCCAGAGTTAGTGTAGTTTGTGTTTTGTTAATTTTGTTATTAGTTAGGTTTCACTTAGTTGAGTTTGTAATTAGCTTACTAAATCATTTTGAATTAACTCCAATTACGTAAGATTGTTGAGGGTTGTATAAACAATTATGTTTATAATTTTTGTTGTATATCGGGACTCATACGTGATAAAATTATTTAAAAGGTAATCAATATTTTCGAGTCTACCCGTGACCACGAGCGGTATAACCCGTTCGAATTATTAGGATATAAAACTATAAACTATTATATCCAAAAATATTCAATGATTCATAGCTCGGGGACTTTAAAGCAGTAGTTGGAGAGAATCCATTCCTTTTTTAATACATTCCTAGCATATAAACACTTAAAATGATTTTGTTTCAGAATATAATTATAAAGCCCTCTGGCTTAGTACACTGACTACTACTGAACTAGTAAGACAGTTAATGTGTATTTCAGACAGGTTTTTTTCTATGAAATAGAGGGCAAACGAACAGAAGTATCGCCTAATGGTAAGCGATTACCGACGCCCAAGGATACCCGCAACACCAGAGTCGTCACAAGTGCGTTATCGGCCTTTGGGGGATGGCCAGGGAGATAAAGGAAGGGGTTGAGGTATGGGCCTTCAGTATCCTTACTCAATCGCTGAAACACAGCGCAAGCGCTGTTTTACACCGGGTTTATATGAAGCCATGGTATCACTCCGGTCAAGCCGGTCCAATCGTGCCGAAGCGTGGCTCTCCTTCGTCGCCGTCGTAGTGTTCAATGCGTCACTCTTGTTTAATATTACCTACCTTAAAGGGTAATAAAACCTCCTCCTGAAGCAATATCTTACCCTTTGCTACGTAAGTTAGAACGACTTTATAAAAACACATTTCACATACAATTTTCTAATGGAGTGCTATCTGACACCCAGGAAAATTATGTCTCTTACTCTCACGGTGTCCTGACACATTTTACGTGTACGATAATTTATTAAAAGGGTTTTTAGGTGCGTATTACCGATGAAACTTGGATTTTAATATTTTTTTATAATTATATTATAATTTCATTGTTCAAATGACCTTGGTGGCGCAGTAGTAGTATGGGGCGATATACTGTGCGTAATGTTATATGATTTGCAAAAAATATTTCGGAATTCGAGTGTTTTCTATTAATTGTGTATACAAGAAAAGTATATAAGTATTTTATCAGTTGACCTTGATTTTATTGCCCAAGTTCTACTCAATTTGATGTTAGATGGCGTTGTTTGTCAAATGTCCAAAATATTTCATAATTTATATTATTATTTGTGTCCAGTTTTTTGATGTGTTAAGTATTTTATTTCTATTTTGTGTAATTTGAGGAAATAAATATCTAAAAAAACGGAAATGTGTTACAGGAAGTTGAGAGAGTGTGTATTTCATGATGATGATAATGATGACATCTCATTAGATTTTACACATCATTTGTTCGTATTAAGGCCTACGTTTTCTTTCTATTTCAAAATCTTTGAGAAATATAATCATATATATTTTCACAATATTTTTGGTTATAAAAAGTTTAGCAGTACTAAGTGTAGTTTAGCTGTTTTTAGACCCGGCATATCCTACTCTCATGTAGTAAACATGTAACAGTATTAACATTTTACTAGATTAAACATACTAAACATTTGAAATAAACAATGTTTAATTAAACCATTAAAGTATACATTTATATAGTAAATTAAAGTTTTGGGTGTTGACATAAAGGTTGACTTATAAAGTTGTTTAATTTGACATAATTAAACGAAACACGAATGTAATTTCGCTCAAATGGGTAGTAAACTGATGTTGATAATTAAAAATTTAAAATATGTGACGATTTCGAGCATGTTAAGGCGATTTTTTTTCAGAAGGCGACGCCTACATTGCCAACATAGCCTGTGTCCCGTGGGACTTGACAAACGTACGTACGTTTTGTACTTACAACAATCAGGGCAGTAGAGAGCGGCGTGGCGACCGCTTAAAACATTACAAAATATGAATGTGTTCGCTATGTCTTTTTGTCACACTGTTTTTTGAGGTTATTCACTTCTTCTCCATCAATTATTCAACAAGTCAAATTCAATTATTCAACAAGCAAAGTTGTTGAATAGTCGACTAGCAAACGACCTAACTAATTAAATATATAAACTAATCTAGAAAGTTTATTTTCACCTGATTATTGTTGTCGTATTGAGTTTAAACTACCGATTAGGTGACTAAGTTCACCAACAATCTATTTTTAATTTTTAATAAACTTTTATATATTATATGCGGTTCTTAGTTCATATTTTAGTCAGGTGGGGACATATTAAATAACTTTTTCAAAATACATTACAATAAATATAACACAATGAAAAGTAATTTTTGAAATCAAAATTTAGCAAACTTTTAGCTTAATATAAAAAGGATCGTTCAAAAATATCTAATAAGTATTCAGCTTAAGTTATGTACCAATATCTAATTTGGGAGTCAGCTCATTCCCTCAGTATTTGAGTATCCAAAAAAGTCGATAATGTAGGTTGATACCAGTTTAATCTAGTAACGGGTAAATTACATGGCCTAATCCGTATTCTATGAAAGCAATCAGCATTGAATACGTATCCCAGGTATTTCGTTTACGTGAAAAGACGATATATTTTGTAAGAAAGTAGAATGGCTGTGGGGAGATTGATATGTTTATCTGTAAATAAAAAAACGTACTCCTCAATCGACTAGAATATAGTGGCTCAATTGGAATCAAATACGTTTAATGTACGATTCTTCAGCTTTGAATTATTTTGGTAAATGTTTTTTTTTTGAAGTTATACTTCTTTTGTTGCGTTAGGGAAAACTTATTAGAGTAAATTTTTAATATGCGCACGCAAATCGTCACGAAAACCCGAAACCCTGAAGTTAGCTATAGTCAACTTTTTAGTTTAACTATGCGCGCGCACACCGTCACGAAAACTCGACAACCTGAAGTTAGCTATAGTTAAAATTTTAGTTTAACGATGCGCGCGCACACCGTCACGAAAAACCGACACCCTGAAGTTAGCTATAGTCAACATTTTAGTTTAACGATGCGCGCGCACATCGTCACGAAAATCCGACACCCTGAAGTTATCTACAGTCAAAATTTTAGTTTAACGATGCGCGCGCACATCCGTCA
>PKRV01001650.1:68008-494190 GCA_003709505.1 Hyphantria cunea | reverse complement strand
ATTTTAGTTTAACGATGCGCGCGCACTCCGTCACGAAAAACCGACACCCTGAAGTTAGCTATAGTCAACATTTTAGTTTAACGATGCGCGCGCACATCGTCACAAAAATCCGACACCCTGAAGTTAGCTATAGTCAACATTTTAGTTTAACGATGCGCGCGCACATCGTCACAAAAATCCGACACCCGGAAGTTATCTATAGTCAACATTTTAGTTTAACGATGCGCGTGCACTCCGTTACGAAAACCCGACACCCTGAAGTTATCTATAGTCAACATTTTAGTTTATCGATGCGCGCGCACACCGTCACGACAAACCGACACGCTGAAGTTAGCTATAGTCAACATTTTAGTTTTTCAAATTTTTATCTTGTTACACCAAAGAAGTATAACTTCTAACGCGAGTACATACACACTTTCTTTATGTCAGCCGAACGCAGTCATTTTTTTATCATTATTCTCTTAAACTATAGGACAATCTGGTATTTTGGTTTGGTGGTAAATGTCTATTAAAAGTTGACATGTCATTTCTTCATCATCACATAGGCTTTTTCTTAGCGATGAGGTTTTGGCATAATATACTACACTGGTCAAGCGGTTTCTTATGAGGTTTGTTTTAAATTTTATTTCTCTCTGCAATGATGTTGTTATTCGTAGGTTGCTCCCTTTAGTCGCCTCATACCACACCCATGGGATGTAGGGAGACTTGAAATTTTTAATCCGTCACCGTTCGGAAAATGTGACTTATTAGTAGTAATAAGCCTGCTTGCACATACTTCTGCCGTGTCTGATTTATGCGGCGAATCGAAGTTTACTACAAGTCTTTACCGGATAGGTATAATCATTACATGTAATGATTCTAAATGTTAAAAAGGAAAACCCTGAAACCCCGATTTAACTCGGTTCCTCGGGCCACCTACATTAGTAGATGGTCCCCTCCTCTGTGGCAACGCCGATGTTCCCGTAACTGTTATTGTCCCCCAGGACGTGCAAGCTTTGCAGCATCCACCACTCGTGCCTATTTTTGCCAGGGTGACAGAGATCATTCTGCATCACCTCAGAAATCCAAACACGAAAAATAATAAATGCTTGTGCAACCTGCAATGAAGTATTACATTAACACATTTAATACTTATAAGTAGCTAAAAAGTATTTGATTTCAAGAATATAAATATCAATGTCTCTAAAAATAAGCGAAAATTAAAGTTCTTTATGTGAGGGAAGTAAAAGTAAAATACAATTCAGCATTTTTTTTTTCGCAATTGCAATAATTTACTTAATAGTTATGAGCACAAGAATATTAATACTGTTACATGTTTATATTTCAAAAATAATTTAAACTAAAAAAACTAACTTCAGCCTTAGGCAAATTCTAAAATAATTGATGGTCTCATCTCATAAACACGCTCTAATACACAGATAGACCAAAACCATCACCATTCTACCACCGCTTTTCATTTCCGCAATTGTCTCCTTGCGAATAACAAGTATTTTGACATGTAAAGGCTTGTCTTAGTGATCAATCAAATTGAGAACGTGGCTGACGTAGTAATGAGGATTCTGAGTCTTTTGTCTCAGACTGAACTCTCTAGAACTGAATAAATAGATGTTCTTAAGGGCATTGACCTGTACATAGTGTACATGTGTAAGATTATAATTGGACACTGTGGAAATTTAGCTTTGCGTTTACTCAAAGGTATAAAATATTTACACTATGTTTACGTATGAAAATAAGTTGCCTTGTATGATGAAATTAAACTTTTATAATAAAATCTATTAGTAATAAACAAATATCGGATTGTATATAATTAAAATCATATCTTCGTGTGACCAGAAAAGGTAATGTCCAAAGAATTAAATAGCTTATTATTTTTATAGATTAAATATCTACTTGTCCGTAGCATTTTCAGCTTACATCGTGTATTTTCTTCAACCATAGTTTAACATACCTATTAAATATGTATTGAAGAATTATTACAGGTTATTTATTACTTTCTATAACTAATAAAAGATTACACCGCACATTCTGGAGTAACTTTTGGAATCTTAGACGAACGTGACGAGCGTTAAACTCGCAATTCCTTTTTTTTGTATGTAGTATAAGAATACTTGATAAATTCCTTCCGAATGTGAATATAGTTAGTTTAATTTATATATTTTCTTTATGGAGGTGCGGGCAAACGAGCAGACGTATCACCTGATGGTAAGCGATTACCTGCGCCCATGGACACCCGTAACACCAGAGGCGTCACAACTGCGTTGCCGGCCTGGGGGGATGGTTGGTTATGGGCCTCCAGTATCCTCATTCACTCGGTGAAACACAGTACAGGCGCTTTTTCACACCGATTTTCTGTTCCTTAAACCAAGATTAGACACTAAACCCAGAAATAATGAAAAAAGAGAAATTTGAATATATATTTTTGTGTGCAGACAGTAAATAAATTTCAGTCATAATTTTACGTAATCTCGAATTATACTTTCACCCCTATATTTCACCTGTTTACTTTCCCTTGAACAATTAAACATCCACCTCTCTTCACAAAAAAGTATATTTTTTCGTAGGCTTATTTTTTTTCACTAAAACTTCGTAACACCTTAAATAAGGGCTAACAATCTCCATAATGACAAAGCTCTGAATATGCAGTATTAATGCTTTCGTTATAAAAATCTAACTTTCTAATTAGCCCTTTACGTAGAGAATAAAAACTGTGACCGCGGTGCTCTGGTTGGACAAAGTGCTCGTTTTGTTCAACACTGACACTTTGAACTTTAGACCTTTATTCTCAACAGCCTTTAACATTCCATTACTGGACATAGAAGTCCTATAAAAAACCAAATTCTCTTAAAATGAAAGGTTTGAATATCCCACATCGGCCAGTTAGGTTTGACTTCTCTTCGCAGTTCGCAGGATAAATAAAAGATATGATATTTCTAATTTTAATTCGTTACTAAAAGAATTCTAGTGTAGACCAATATAATATAAAGAAAACAAAAAATTACAAAAAGTTTCAAACTTCTTAATCTCCCGAAACAAATAATGTTATGGTTTTACAATGTTAAAAAATCGATTTTTATCCTATTCTATGAAAGAAAAACTACTGTGAGCTTTACAGCGTTTTCACATTACCCGATACGATATCGGAGGAAGTGAAAGGTATGAAATATGTATCTGTCTTGCATATTGTGCGGCTGATATCGGATATCGGAGCCGAGACGTACATATTTTACTTCTTGCGATATCGTATCCACTCACGATGCCGAAATCGGTTCGTATAATGTAAAAACGTTCTTATAATCACAGTATTAGTATCTAATCATTAGCTGTTGCTTTGTAATTTAACTAGCTACGCGCGCTTTGTTATTTGTACGTATTTCTAACTTTTATAAATACCGCTTTGAGGAACGCCAGAGTGCTGGTCGCAGCAACTCGAAGATGAATCTTCAATACGAACACACTGCTGTCGACCCTGAATATAGGAAAAGAACCATTCCAATGCCTCTGGAGTAATCATGAGGCAACTGAGGATAGCTAGAAGGATTTCGTGATTGATGGTGCCGAAGGCATTAGAGAAGTCCATTAAGACCAGTACTGTGACCTTAGTGTCCTCCATACCTCACCTAATGTCACCAGTCACTTTAAGAACAGCGGTAACCCTCTATAAGAACTCACAAAACTAACCTCTTTAAAATCCTACTAATATTATAAACGCGAAAGTCTGTAAGTATCGGTGGATGTTTGTTACTCTTTCACGTAAATGCTATAAATGGATTTTAATGAAACTTTACAATAATATACCTTATACATAAGAATAACACATAGGCTACCGACAACCGACAGATACGCGGGCGGAGCCGCGGGCAACAGCTAGTATCAGTATAGATACACTACTACACCATTTGTCATGTATCACCACACAAGTATCTCTTTACGCCTTACAAATGAAGCAATTCCACTGTTAATTATGCAATTCCATTTCAAGTTCGTATTATATGTTGTTTCAGTATTTACTCAGCATACATTCTCCCGTCGGTTCTCATTAAACGAAGCTGCAAAGAACTTTTTGCCAGTTTGCGGCCATAAAAATGGCAGGAAAATATAGGGCCTGGTGAGTTTCTTTTTATTTAAATCTGCCTTTACAAAACAATTTCGCGATACCGGTTCGTAGGTAAGGAATTAACGCTAGACATTTTAATGTTAGTGAGTACTTTGTTCCTGGATTTAGCGTTTTTAGGTGAAACAAGGAACAGTGTTACGTTGCATTTTGGATCTAGTGGTATAAAACTGTATTTGTTAGGTAACTTGATAATATAAAAAAACTATTAACTTTTGTACTGTTACTAGTTAAAGGGCGGTCTTTACCTCCGGTACAAAGACGTTCTTGCCCGCGGCTCCGCCCGCGTATCTGTCGGTTGTCGGTAGCCTATGTGTTATTCTTATGTATAAGGTATATTATTGTAAAGTTTCATTAAAATCTATTCATAGCTTTTACGTGAAAGAGTAACAAACATCCACCGATACTTACAGACTTTCGCTTTTATAATATTAGTAGGATTTTAAAGAGGTTAGTTTTGTGAGTTCTTATAGAGGGTTACCGCTGTCCTTAAAGTGACTGGTGACATTAGGAGAGGTATGGAGTACACTAAGGTCACAGTACTGGTCTTAGTGGACATCTCTAATGACTTCAGTACCATCAATCACGAAATCCTTCTAGATATCCTCAGCCATCTACTGATCTTGACGCAAAGCGTTAAAAACGCGAAACCAAGCTCAAGTTCTCGTTCAATTATACTCTAAATTCGGGAGGCCAGCTCTACTGTGCGCAATGCAACCGGTTTTTCAAAAATAAGTTCTGTTTTACTATCCGCACAGAGCCCATTAATGGGAGAACCCAGGATGAACAGGAGGGAGTCGCCATCGCCGAACAGGGTGTGGATGGATGGATGGAGTTATGATTTACTAGACCTTATAATTTATATGGCTATTTACATAACTTGTTACTTTGTACCACATATTACCTAAAATTGACACATACAGATAAATATAATTCCAAATTTACTGTTTTTGTGAGTTACTTTTAATTGCTTAAAAACAAGATAAAATTTTCTTTACATAATATAATAATATAAATATTGGTCTTCCATGTGCCTGCGAAAAGTTCTAGATTTTTTCGATGACATCGCCAGGAAAGAAGGGAACTACCTTGAATAACTTGAGTCCTCGATCGAGAGAAGGCAGTCCAATTAGATGGACTAACCTGATGCGAACAGCCTTAGACGCCAATCTAAATGTTGCTCTTCATTCTGCGAAGAAAAGGAACAAGTGCAGAGCAACTGTACGCAGAAGATCATACCACATTACGACCCTCAGTAATGACGATAACCACGCGAGGAGGGAGGAAATAGTGATATTTAATTGAATTTCTTCACAAAGCAGCAACACCAAAATTCCTTCGCAGTTCGCAAAACATTTTGTTTAGTTGCAATCTTACAAACGCCTAAGCTTGTCACCTATAGGTTGTTAATTACTACGAGATACTGATAATAATCTGATGACCATGAAGATACCTTACACACTGCTTCCTATTGCTAAACTAGGCTACCCATATAAACTAGACTGCTGATAAAAATAATTATATGATAATGATAAACAATCGATAATCAGATATGGTATGGTTTCATTATCTTTTAATTTCATACTTGTATAGTTGCGTTAATGTATTCATGACTAATGCTGCTCGATCCATACCACTTTTTAGTTTGTAATGTGAGTAATACAGCTTGTAGGTTCTTTGGGCCTTCAGAGTATGTGACAATACTTTGGACAAACCTTTGTTTAAGTAATATACGTTGGTAAACAATAAGACTTACATCTGTGCATCAAACTAATATATCTATATTAGTTTCCATTTTTGATTTTGTTTCGTTAGTGAGTGCAAAACCAGAGGCTCAATAATGTAGAATCATCTCAATAGGCCGCTATAGCACGGGTCACCATGCGACATTCTTGTCTTTATTGTCTGCATTAGGTTTATATAAAAAATAAAGGTTAGAATATAGTACAATATCTTGGCCTAAAGACGTCCAAAACGAGCTACAGGCCTTTCCAAAGGTATGCCACAATAAACGGTCCCTTGCTGCTCGTATTCAATGGCTGAGATGATGACGTTTTTTTTTGTATTACCCTGTTAAATGACTCTACTCTACCTGATGGAAACCTTATGCAAAAATCAAGAGTACTGGTCACCATACTCATTGCGAATGCAGACAATGCAACAATACAGCATGGTGACCCACACTAGGAATGCCTAGTGATGCTTCTGACGAGTGCTGGCCCTCAGAATCATATGGGGATACGACACATTCTCCGTGGCATGACATGACGGAGCTATGTTGGAGGTCCAGGTATTTCCTTCCAAGGGTATACCTGGTTCCCCGGCATCTAGTACCCGAGATACAACAACCAGTTGGTGGTATCCGAGGGGATTTCCACACAAAAAAAAGAAAGTACCGCCCCATTCGAGCCGGCTTGTTCGTGCTGTAATCACTGTTACGCTACTGCCTGTATGTATAGACAATGTATTATATATATATTGCATATAGTATTTTTTGTGCATGTGTATTTATCTATATTAGTGATCGACCAGTAGTATACTGTAATCATTAATTGTTTTTTACCTTTCAACTGTGCCAAATTACATACTCCTCGGGTTGTATAATTTTTGTTAAAACAAGTACAATTGTTTACTTCACGTATTAAAATGTACATAGTTGTTTTCGCTCTATATTGTAAAATCTGGTATAGCTTATAAAATAGAGACAGTTAAGTGAGTGCAGGAGCATGAGTCTTCTAGAGCTAAGATGTCTTTAAACAAAGTTTTTTTTAATTCGCATTTTTGTTTGTACGTTTATGTACTAACGTGTTGCAGTACACTTATTCCTCATTACTACAAATAAAAATAAGCCAGCAGGCGCTATAAAAACAAATGCAATTCGCATTTCATCTCTTTTAAAACATAACAGAAATGGAGGCGACGTTCTGTGAAATTAGATGTTTTTAAAAGTCCAATTTTAATATGGAAATGTTGGGAATGTCTTGTTGTGTACTGTAATTTTAATTATGACCTTATTTATATTGCAAGACTGTCATTCATTCTTAATGGCAGCTCGGAGTATGGAAGATGACAGCGTTTACCACCCGTGCCTCGAAGAGCACGTTAAGCCGTCGGACCCGGTTGTCATGAACATATATGGCAATCGTTATTGGAAAGTCAGTGCCCTCAAATATACTGACAACTAGTTCAACCTTCGAATTCAGTTCACCCTCAAGGTTGAGGAGGTCAGATGCCAGTCGCTCTGAGTAAAAACTGATATTCAGGTGAGACCGGTTGAACTAGTAGCCGACCCCAATTAATCTTGGGAATATAAGGGCTAGGAAGATGATTTATATTGCAATATGTTATATTAACCACAGCAGTAGTATATATAGAAATAAATATTTCTACGTGTGTATTATTCACCTTGACACTACACATCACTAATCTGTAATGACTTTAAAACAGTAGGGAGAACATCTGCTTACAGGTTGGGACCAACTGTTTTCACGATCTGTAAATATGTATTTCAGACTTTGGGTGCTTTCTATGTATTTGTAAAAAAGTATGTATTATTATATATCAGTCACTCAAGATTCCATACGCTCTGCTTAATTTAAAGCTAGATGTTGTTGTGTTTGAAAGAAAGAGAAATTGAATGTTGAAAATAAAAGATAAACCTACATAAAATATAATATTAATAAATGCACATATGAATATAACATACATATGTAAAAGAATATACGGGTCGTGTCTGTGTTGCTAAGTCATTCCAAAGAAATCCACGTACCTTCGACTTAAACGTAAGACGGTTCGTAGACATCCTGACTTCGACGGGCAGCACATTCCACGGAAAAACCGACAGCACATAGAAGGAAGAATTGATAAAGTCGGGGGTGAGTAAAAGTTAAAGAACTTTTTTCATAAATTTGCATATACTTGACTAGCAGAGTAGCTTGCAATGCGAGAGGCCTATATATATATCCCAGGACTGTACTGGAATAGGTTGACGATGACACCACTTTAATAGCACTCTTTAAAAACCGATATGGCTAGGTACGCTCTTTTCTCGGTAGTTGAAAGGATGTATTTGTCAATAATAAGTATTTGCTATAACGCGGCTTAGAATTACTTTCAACAAATCCGAAGCATTCTCACGTTTTTACTCCTATTCACATAGGTTATAATAAGGAAAAAATACTTTGCCGCCTTGAATCTACCGTTATGTATCTTGTTGATGTTAGATTTAGTTTATTGTAAGACACGTGCTGAAGACTGTTCTGGAATGTAATATGCAGTTTAATTCAAGCCGCCTGGGAAACATCACATCTAGTTTGATTATAATACTTAACAAGTATTGTGTGCAGGTAATGCGAGTAGGAGAGTGTGGTAGCGGGTGCTCTTGCAATACGAAGCCTAGGCCCCGAGATAACAGTTTTAATTAAGTACTAATGAAGTGCAGGTATGCTACAAAGGTTGCATACTGCACTCACTCTCTATTAAAAATGGCGATCTGGTTTATTTCGACCAAAAATTATGTCGATTTGAACGTAAGTGGCGCCTACTAAGCTGTTGTTTGATAATATTGAAATACCATTTTCTATATGTCAATGTCGTTAATGCTAAAGTATGTCTTTAAAAGGTGTTTATCAGCACTCGAGTTACAGTTTATTTTTGCGTGTGGAAACCACCTTCGCCTGTCACAATAAAATTATTGCAATCGACTAAAACCTCTTTACTCCTGAAATAGACAGAATCGGGTACCAATGGCTGTCAAACCTGCATACTTATCCTATAGCAATTTGGATAAGATTACATTAGCTCTATCTAACTTCGTTATTAATTTAAGGCGAGTATCGAACTATATCCAGCAGTGGACTGTGATAGGATGATAATGAAATTATTTAAAAAAGAATCAGTAAAATTTTCGCCGTAGAGAACGTTCGAATTATTGTATTTCTTATTTGAAATATGGTTCTAAATGCAAACTAGCTCATTGAAAGAAACTGCAGATTAAAATGTTCTAATTTCAAAATTAAAATGAGCAACTTGTGCTGCTTTCCTTCTCTCAGCGAATGAATAGTAAAATAGTAATTTTAAAATGCGTAGGAAAGTAGAGCGGCAAATAATTTTATTACGTTTAAATCTCACGAAAACGGTACAGCCAACAGAACTAATTAAAGCACGCCAAAAACAAAAACTCCGTGAAGCTTAAACAACTAAGATAAATTGCTAACTTTGTCTTTAAAATGTGTACTTGTTTATTTCTTTTTTTGTTGCCAGTGCTAGTAACAGTTTTACTTTTTCTTTTTTTCTTGCTGTTCTAAATTATCTATTGGCATTATGAATGTAGTTATACGTTTAAATCATACGACTGCGACGAATTGATTACACATTGTATTTGAATCGATTGATGAGTAACATGAAGTATTAAATAAAAGGTTTTATATATTTTCAATCAATCGTTTAAAATATTATCCAATATGTGTTAAAAAACCACTTTTATTTGAAACGATTTATTTTTGATTATGTCGTATCCGACAAGAAGATTAACATAAAAACGAATACAACAACGGAAACCCATATACGGCCAAAACCAAAGGCATACATACTTCCCCTAACGTATTCAACATCATATGGTCTGTTTCTCCGTCGTTTTGTACAAAAGAGGTTGGAATTATCCCGTCCGGTCGGAACGTAGGGTACGGAAAAACCCCTTTTGCTGAAAGAAGGTTGAAAGCCGTTTTGCGGTTCGTTTTGGGTAATTGAGACTGTCCTTAATATTATGGAATTCTTTTATAGAATGTATTTAGTATAAGAATACTTGATAAATTCGAATTCCTTTAGAATAAGTCAATATAGTTAGTTTTATTTATGTGTTTTTTCTTATGGAGGTGCGGGCAAATGAGCATACAAATTGCCTAATGGTAAGCGATTAGCGCCGCCCATGGACATCTGCAACAGCAGAGGCATCACAAGTACCTTGCCGGCCTTTGGGGTATAGGGGGAGGATAGGGATAGGGAGGGGTTAGGGTTTGGGCCTCTGGTATCCTCACTCACTCGGTGAAACACAGCGCAAGCACTATTTTACACCGGTTTTCTGTGAGGCCGTGGTATCGCTCCGGTCGATCCGGCCCATTCATGCCGAAGCGTGGCTCTCCCATTTTTTTTTCACTAATATTATCTATTCACTTGGGCCACAGGAATCACGTACGTTGTTGCTGGGTAGTAGAGTTGCATTATAATACAACATATGTACATAGACCAGTGATCTGCACCACTGAATTGAATACGTTTTCTGTGTTGCACTGTGCGTGGTTTTTGGTGTAAATTTTTAAGCAACAGAAGAACAGGTACCCTGCCCTAGTGCAGACTATATGTGAGTACGTAAGCCACACATTTTATTTTAGCAACATAAACATTTAGGTCGTCAATCCATCCATCACTTAGTTGCATTGCCAGCAATGACACAGCACTACGTTGACATCTAATTGCTTCAGACCGGTTTTTTGGGGCGATCGTAGAATAGTACATTCAGGTTGAGGCGGCCTATTTATGATAAAGCACGGGTCTCAGAGTAAATTGTAATTCAAAGTTGCGATAAAACTGGATAACATTGAAAACAAAATTATTAACAAAATGTGAACATATTTAAAGCTGTAAGAATCAACTATGTTATATTTATGAAGGTGTTACTATACTTACAATTTAATTGAGTTTGTTTCGAGTACTTGAAATGATTTAGTTTTAGGACACACGTATGCCTTTAATGGTATTGACAAAATAACACCCTTAAAGTCAATTTGATTTTAAATTGGATGTTAGTAAGCCGCTTGATCGTAATAAACAAATACATTACTGCAATTTAAGCAACTTTTGAGGATTATATTAAAATAATATTTCTTATATTAAAAACAAAAATACATGTGAGAAGGGTGTACTGTATAGTCACTTAAATATTACTATAATCTTCTGTGGAGTATTGGTATTTCGTTGTAAGAAATTTTAAACAAATAATAACAGAAAACAGCAAAAACTATGTTGGTTGACAACAATGTTTTGAGATCCCCTTTTCAGTTCATTTCCGGTCGGCCTTACTAGTTTACGGTGTGTATCAGACCATGACTTTTATAAACTGTAAAGAAAACGTTTTAGATTTACCAACAAGACGACACTGAAATTCATAAAAAGCTTACCCTAACTTTAAGCAGAAAATTTTCTTTAAAGAATTTCAGTAATTCAGTAGAGTATATAGTTGATTCGAATTTACAACCATTTCAACGAAATGCACTACCGTAGTTTTGAAAACTGACATTGTGCTTTTTATCTGATAAAATTACTATTAAAAAACAAAATCTAGTGAAAACTTACGACTAAAATATAAACCTTTAAGAGATAATTTGCTAAACTTTTAATTATTCTGAAAACCATCGTAACGAAATAGAAAGCGTTACAGATGTAACCTACTGTGGTATGTAATGCTTTGTGTGAAATTAAAGTCTATGAAAGCATTGTCGATGTGTATCCTTCACCTTTGGCACCGTTTAAAATAAATAAGTTTCAAATACCTGATTGAAATATAAGGATGCATTCAAAATATCACTAAACACAATGTTCCCTTGGGAAATCAGGGGAGGGCGACAAATCTTCCCTACGATCGCATAAAAATACAGGGAGGTCTGATAATAAATTCCGTTTATTGCGACCACTGGCGAATGTTATACGTTTTTTTTAAACAGAATAATGTGCATTCGGCTTTAGGATACAGATGGGTAAGGATTAATTGTCTTGTTCCGGAGTACATTGGTTTTTTGGGATAGTTATTTATTGATGGCAGTAGTACATTTGTTTTTGGAATAGTAATCGAATAACAGTGTGTAATTTGGTTCGGGTGCGATGTACTCGGCCCGAGAAGTGATTAGTGGTTTTAACTTATAAAGAGGTGGTGCTCTATTACGAGAATTGGTTACATTTATTTGATGTGCACTAGTTTTCTTTTATTTTCTTTTTTCTCACTTTCTGAATCGTTATACCAAATTTTGAACTAAATAAATAAGATATTTACACTGATAAGTAGGAATAAATTCCTGCTTATTTCACTCCAAATTGACCACTCGGAACTTCATGTTGAAAACTTTAAGAGGTTGCATTTGTTGTAACTAAAATTAACATACCTAAAACGAAATATAATATTGTTATACTTTACTGTACGCTAATCACAAGTTTTACAGTTGTTTTCGCCTGTGGTATTCCCGGACCAATACGACCTTCAAACCTTCAGGTAAAGAGCGTACTCCTTCTTAAAAGGCTGGCAACCCACTTGTGACGCCTCTGGTGTTGCGTGTGTCCATGGGCGACGGTAATCGCTTACCATCAGGCGATATGTCAGCTCGTTTGCCTCCAATATCATAAAAAAAATGTATGTATGTGTGTAATATACAAAGGGCGGCCTTATGGCTAAAAGATAACTATTTTCTCAGAATAAGTAGGGTTCCAACTAGAATGTTCCAAATAGACATTTCAGAAAAAAAACTACCATGATTACCATTATTTTATTTTCTTAAATGTAACATTAATTTGGATAAATAATCCATTACATGTAAAAATAAACAAATTGTTCTATAAAGAAAATCCTTTTAAAATATTCTCCCAAAAATGTTTAATCTCTGGTTGAAACGTTAATTAATAACCTTACTTAATAAAGATCAGGATCATTAAAAATTAAAACATTTCGTGTTTATGCAGGTTTAAAACATTGTTATTGTATAAGAGCTACGAATTACATCCTTATTTAGAGTTATCATTAAAGGCTATGCTTCGGATATAATTTATTATTTAATAAACTAACTTTCAACCTTCAAGTTAAGAAAGTGCTTCTTCTTAAAAGGCCGGCAACACATTTGTGACGCCTCTGGTATAGCGGGTGTCCATGGGTGGCGGTAAAACAGGTCTGCTCGTTTCCCATAAAAAAAGTTTGTGTTGATTACTTTAATAGTTGAAAGGAAAAGGAGCTGAGAAGAATGGTATATAATAATAAACTGAAACCATTTTTTCAGGTACCTACGTGCTGCATTTACGAGCACTATTATAAGTTTGCAACATTTATTTTTACTTATGTTCATATTGACATTTAAAGATATTTTATAAATATGAATTCTCCATTGATATCATTGTAAGAAAGCCTGAGTATGTTAAGCATATTCACAATAATCAAAACCTTCAAAACCCATACCCAAACCCATAGTATATTTTATGCATGTCACTTTTACTGATTGCAAAAAGGCTTCGTGTAAACTATCATGAAAAAAAAAACATTTCCTCTTGAAATGATACGCCAAATATTCCAAATACGAAAATCGGAGTTCCACGGAAGTTTATTCACCATACAAACAGAGTCATGATGGCACAAAATATGAGTGTACATAGTATCGTATTGTATATCTCATACGCGTTACGTATCACACACGCTATCTGTATAAATCAACGTTGTGTAAATTGACGGTCCACCAAGCGAAATACGCAGCTGCCTCCGCTGGTTTATAGAGAGCTGTAATGCGATGGATGCGGTTGTAGTAATGCATATTACTATAATATTACCAATTAAAAGTACTCTATCTGTCGGTCTGTTACAGTTTCATGACTAAACCTAATTTTGAATAGAGATACTTTAATTTTTGAGGAGGAATATATGCTAAGCTTTATCGCGATAACCGATTTACACTTGGGCAGAGCTGCAGGCAAAAGCTAGTTTTATATAAATACCCTGTCGAATTTTCAAGACCTTGAGGACCTACAAGTGCAGCGTTCGCTTATATCGGTTAGGCTTCTAACAAAAAACACTTTATTCTAATCTAGTAAATCATCCTAGTATTTATTTCATAGGAACAATGAAAGTTACATGTAGTACGTAACTGCTTCACTATTTAAATGAACTGTGTTAATGATTGGAGTCTAATTCCATTAAAAAAAACGGTCTTTTGTCGAATGCCAAGTACAACAATAAGGAAGAGAAGAATTGAAACAGATTTGGGATTGTAAATGACTGTTTAATTATTAGATGCTAGATTACGAGTTTTTATTGCTATTGTTCTTAGGATCATAAATTTACTATCACCAGCACTTTTCCTTACTCAATAATTATGCGATAATATTCCTGTCTTTCCCATTTTATAAAATTAACAAAATTAATTGTATGTATCGTTTCGTATCTTTCCTTACTCCATGTTGTATATACTTGTATGTGTTCGGTACAAAATAGTGTACGATGTTCGTTGCCACTACATTATTCCAGCAGTAAATTTGATTGTCCGACTCTAAATAGAAATTCTAATCATTTTATTGCGACACTGCAAGGCGTAACTGAAAGATGTATAGTTTTGGTTAATTGGATAAGGGACAATTTGATTTATTATCTATTTACTAGATGCCCATATAGTTTAAAAATTAAAAAAACTAAATGAGATCTGTTATAGTCATAGTGTTTTGATACAATTAGATCGATGAGTTATATTAATTTTTATTATAACTGCAAATGTTTTTTTAGATAATTGTATAAAAAATATTCATTTTTAAATACGTACTTGTTATCAAAGTTTCTAGAAATGATTCATTTTTTAACCCCCGATACAAAAAGAGGGGTGTTATACATTTGACGTCAATGTATGTGTATCTGTCTATGGTATTATAGCTCTCAAACGGATTGATCGATTTAGATCAGGTTTTTGGATAATGTCGGTCTAGCAGTGTAAGAGTATCAGCTCTTTTATTTGACAGTTTCATTGCAAGGTTAACATAAAGTTAGAGAAGTACAACTGACGGCATTATCGTCCAGAGGTTGTTAGTATGGCTTAGAATTTGTTCGTAGCAAATTTAATAGTAAGTCATACGTAAATTCCCAAAAACATTAAAATTTATATCCGAACTGAGTATAATGATATCAGAAAACAAAATATTACACTCACATTATCCAGTCATTGCATATTGTATTGTAACCGCCATAACGGCGCGGTACTACATTAAAAAATTAAAATGGCTGACTCTGTGCAGTTTAAACAGATTTAAATTAAACATTGTTCCAGCTATTTTGTGGGTATGTCACTTTTGATATACCAAAATTTGATGTGGTTTCAGTAAGGCTATAATTTGAAATATTTATAGCAAGTTTGTGATATTAAATTATTATTTAAATGCATTGAGATTTTATCCGCAACTTCCTACTTACAAATTTTGATCATAGCTGCGTCTGGGGGTTGAATATTTCATAAATTAGTGAATTGTTATTTTTATCGATCATTGGATACAGTTTTTATGGGACAAATAAGTAGGTAAGTCACCACCATTTCACCGCTAATGGACATCTCCTACTCGGGACTTTAAGTGTTGTCACCCTTTTGAATATCGTAGATGAAGATCAATGAAATGAGTTAAGCCTTGTACTAGCTGTTGATAGACGTTGAGAATTCTTTGACATGGCAATATCCATAAAAGGTATAAATGAACGCAATTAAAATATTGTAGCTAAATAAAATAAGGCAAAATGTAGCAATACAGATTGGTGTAAATATTATACCATTGCATTGAGCCAAAATGAATTCTTATAATACTACCTAACAACTAAGCATTGTCATTGCTTAGAAAAATCTATTTAAACATAGTGATAGTGAAAGAGGCTTGAAACCTTTCAGTTGCAACTTCAATCTTTAAATAGAAACACTACAGTTGATTAAAAATAGACATTTCTTTGACAATATTACTATGAGTCATTCAAAATTTGAACTCTACAAGAAATATTCCTTGAAAATGCGATATTCAGGCCAAAATTTATGTTTTACAAAAATATTTGTACTATCCATCCTTGTACAAGCGGGTGGTTTCCTCGAACACATTTTCTCGATATGAAATCTTTGTAAAATTTAGATATTGAATAAATCTTTTTCAAGTAATCTCTGTAGTGTTTAATAATAATTAGTTTCAGCGCAAATAATTATCTAGTAATAACGAAAAACTAATAAGTAGCCTCCAGTTTGACTGTATGTAGTATAAGTGGCTCAGTGGTAGCGTATGCTTGAGGTCTCAGATTCGAATCCCGGGACGGACCAAATGTATATTTGGTCTGCAAATATTTGTATATATATGTATAAAATGAAAGTATTTAAAAAACAAAACGTATATGTGTTTTTATATTAGTTGCCTAGAAGTCATAATACAAGTTTTGATTGGTTTGGGTTTAGATGGCGTTATTTGTTAGATTTTTTAAAAAAAGATAAACTGTTTTTGAATTGTTAAAAAAGAACCTAATTTAAGAAAGTAATTTATGAATTCTAAATGGACACTTTGATAGTATTACTAGTGAACACGACTTTGTCTTTTATTATGCTATAAAAAACTAAGTCGTGTTTATTAGTAATACTATCAAAGTGTCCATTTAGAATTCATAGATCCATTTTGCTATTTCGATTACATTCATATCAACATGAAATTCATGTGACAACCGTACTCGATTAATAAGTTTTTTTACCCTGCAATTTTTTTGAAACTTACTTTTAAAGAGCAAAATATTATCAAGCCGTCAAGCTACAAAAAGAAAATACAAACTTTAGCTACCAATGACCTAAATATTTTCTGCTAAATTCCAATAAAGTCAAAATAAGTGCTTCGTAACTTTGCCTCCAAATTCCAAAGGAAGCAATTCCTAAAACCAAAGTTTATCCGCAATAATCCAGGCACCAGTGAGAGTAAGCTTCTTATGCCGTTTCCACAGGACTTTTAGTCAGCTAAAACTGTAAACAGAAAATATAGGTAATCCTAATGAAATGAATTGACACTTCAAAATTTACAACAGTTTTTTGGGAATGAAAAGTCGGTTTCGTGTCTTAAATTAAACAAGTAATGAATTATTTAAAAAAAAACAGATTGTGTGTATTTTTTAGTTTTTTTTTATTTTTTATTTTGTTGTACCCAGTGATGACACCACTTACATAAAAAATAGGGCAAGCCGTTTAGGCTCCAGGGCGTGTCAAAGAAATATACATTATGCATGTGTGTATATTTCAAACATACATACAATCATACATACAAATATTCAAAAAACAGAACCAATTTTAAACTTAATTATGACAATTAAAATTCAAAATCAAGTTTAACATTGGTTAAAATTCCCTAATATTAACTATACTACATTTCACACGTCTTATAAAATTTTCCGTTATTAGTATCGAACAAAAAACGAAAAAAATTACATTTGTTGTATGGGAGGTTCTTTCAAATATTTTTTTGTTTTTATACATCATCTTACTTTATGGAATAGGGAGCAAACGAGTAGACTTATCGCCTGATTGTAAGCGATTACCGACGCCCGTGGACACCCGCAACATCACAGGCGTCATAAATGCATTGCTGGCCTTTGATGGCTGGCGATGGGATGAAGGGCTAGGGGTTTGAGTCTCCGGTACCTTCGCTCACATGATGAAACACAGCGCAAGCGCAGTTTTACACCAGTTTTCTGTGAGGATATGGTATCAATCCGATCGAGACGGCCCATTCATGTCAAAGCGTGGCTCTTCCACTGTAAAAGTTGGTAAAATCTTTGAGATACAGCTTAGTGTCAGACAGACGGACGGACGGACGAACAAACTGACGGACAGCGGAGTCTTAGTAATAGTTTTTACCCTGTGGGTACGGAATCCTAATAATGACGCACACGGTGGCTTAATAGTTTGTTTGTACTTTATTGCAACTTTTAAGATTAAATTTGCTACTGTTTTCATAAAACAAAGCTCATTATTTTCTAAAAGGTTTTGACCTGATATACGTATAAACTACTGTAAATTAAAAAAAGATTATTAAATGCAAAAATTACAAGTCTAAAACCGTACTAATGGGATCGAAATACATGAGATTTTTTTATTAATGAATTTTTAGTACGACATCGCAAAACCCAAAACTTTTAGTAACAGATTACATATTATTTGTGAACAAATGTTCACACAAATAAGGAAAGAAGAAAAAAATGACGACCTGAAGTCACTTTTTGTGTTCCTCGGTTAATTAAACAACAAAACTTTTGTACCTTTTCAGATCTACTCTCTCTTATGTTCTTTGCTTCGACTCTTAGTTTTCATGATTGTTTTTTTTAGTTTGCATGTATGTCAATAAGTTCAATATCGTAATTTATATCCTGTATTTTTAACCAATACATATAAAAAAAAATGTTTAAAAAAACGTTATTTCGAATTAAAACTCTGAACACCTTCGTCTGTTAAGAAAGTAATAAAAGTTATTAGAAAATACAGATTGCAATACAAATGTAATACAGCTACGGTGAAGCTAAAAGGAAGGGTAATGTTTTTACACTGTATGTTTGTTTGTATTTTCTAACGTAGCGTCAAAACTAATAAATCGGTTCAGTTGTTTTGACGCTATGTTAGAACAACCAAACAAACATAGATTAAAAATATTACCCTACCTTTTGGCTCCACCGTTGATGAATGAGGTGTCAATAGATTCGTAATAATAGCCCGGGTAACACAAACTGTCAGTTTAAAAAAAAAATGGTTAAAAAAATACATGTTCAAAATTACTGTTTCATAGATCTTTACGAATGGAGGATTTGAGAGTACCTATAGACATTTTCGCTACGATACGCTACCGCTGAAATATTTATCATTTATTTTTATCTATCATCTTCTTAACCTTCTCGTAATCAAAGTAGGAGTCAGTCTTTTAAGTCCAATACGATTTGACTGATCTACAATTTTCAAGTGGAGTGACTGCTATCAGACTTATACAACCTAAGTATCAGGCGATATCAACAAAAATTGATTTAATCCCATCGGCAAAACTTCTGCAAACAAATCCATATCTTCATAGCTAGAAATGTACATTTCCTTCAAGATGGCCATCAATTTGTACAGTAGCCGTTATTGATGCTATTCCGTGATAATTTGTAGAGATAAACACACCAACAGTTGGATTTCAGTGCGCATGAACAAGCGACTAATTGCCGGCATAATCGTGGACCGTGAATATGTCCAAAATATCAAGCTGATGTACGAGTGACGTCACTACTGTATAACGTTCGAGTATATTCCAACAAAGAAAATTGGTTTTATGTGAAGGTTAATCAAGCTCATCATTTTAGGTCTGATCTGAATTTACGTCATAAATACTTTTGGACATATTTGGATATCTAACACGCAACACCATCTAGGCCGAATCTAAGCGGAACTTGTGCTATGGGTACTAGACAACTGACAAAATACATATATCCTTTTTTTGTAAATACATACATATTATACATAAAAACACCCAAACTCCGAAACAATTTTTCGCAGATCGTACGAATATTTCGTCAGACCCGGGAATCATACCCGGGACCTCAAGCACAGCAGTCGCATACACCATCATGCGCCAACGAAGCTTCAAATATTTTATTTTGAGTCTTTACCTAATTTGGGCTCAGTCGAGCCCAAATTTAGTTTAGGCCGAACTTATTAAAATATGAATTTTCTTTTATTTTCTTATTAAATGTATCAGGGAGAACAATCAATCCATACGTAAAATTACTTGCCCTGATGAAAAAATCAGGCAAGAATCAGACAGTCATGACTGAGTAAGTCATTAAAGTAGATTCTTAACAGCTGGCGCTAGATACATGACATTATTATAGCTGATGACTGTTGTTGCAAACACCAAGAAATGAGTTTGTAGTAAAAAAAGCACGGTAGTTCATGACTGTGCAATGAATATTCGTTATATTCAATGTGATGAACAAGAAATATTCACACGTGGCAATAACATTAAATTCGTTATGATTTTTGACAACCATGCTATCGCTTCACTTAATAACCAAATAAAAGAAAAAACCCGCCAAAGAGCACATAACAAAAAGATATGGCTTTCATATCTTCATCGATATCGTAAAAGAATCTCGTAGGACGACCAATACGACCATAAATCCGCTATAAAATTAACAGCACCGTGTACGTTGGAAAGCCTTTGGTGCTGTTTTGTTTGTGTTCGGGACAAACGGCAGCCCTTATTTATTTTGAAGTTCGTCGGCGCTACGAGCAAATTCGCTAGAGGCACGCTTTACTCAACTTTAGGGTAGCCACAAATAAGTGGTTATGATTTAGAAATAACATGAAAATGATATAAAATATACTGATTTGAAATACACATATATATTCGTGACATGTTTGCTTTCTAATTCTTGATAAGTTACTTTGTAAACGATTAAATTTTTTTAATGAATTACAAAAAACATAAAACGAATGTGAGAGGTTTTATAACTTTCAAGCCTGTGCTGTTCAATCATTGACCGTAAAATTTTAAAGTTTTGTGTTAAAGGTATCAAAATATTGAACCGAGTGAAATATTTTGAAACAAGAACATGACTATGATCTTACTTTAAATATTTTCTAAAACAATTTCAAACTACATTTTTGATTTATTTAATCAATGACCTCATTTGTTTACTTTTTTAAACTATCTTGTTCATCATCATCAGTCATCAACAACCTATAACATCCCACTGCTGGGCTCGGGTCTCCTCTCAGTGGCCAAGTGCGGGTTGGCATTAACCTTGTTCATTAATATATATAATATTTAATATTTAATATCAAATATTGATAGTATATTTACATTATTTTGTAACATAAAGAAAATTATTATGATCGAATAACGAATGAAAAAAATACTTCCTGTATTATGCATTTTCACACACATAAAGTACAAGATTGCGTAACAGGTACCTGGAGTTTTTGAGAAATCTTTGAAGTATCTGGCATTTCCACCAGGTTTCACTGTCTACTTCACAGGTGACATTTATTGCTGGATAAATATAATCTATCTATATATAAAAAAGGGGAAGGTGACTGACTAGGATACCTGATGATCAACACTCAGCCCAAACAGCAGATTTTTTTAACCTGGGAATGCTTTTCGCAAACCGCTGAACCTTGAATCCTGAAATGTTGCGTGCAGGTTCTTTAAATAACGAAATTGAGCACTGTGATAGGAATTTCGGAAATGCCAGTAAAAAGGGGGTAATATAGGGAATGAAAATATCTACTTCTGCGTGAGGGAAGCCGCGTGCAAAAGCTAGTCACATATAATATCATCACGTGAAAGCTTGTTATTGTTTCGTAGTAAAAGTTAAAAAACTTGACTGGTTATAATATGATAATTATATCCTAGAAAGGACTCAAATATGGCTACCCTTATGATGATAAATACAGACTGTTTACTAAGAGTAAGGAGGTATAGTAAGTATACGCAAAATACAATAGTTTGTATCGTACTGTTTTAGTGTCGATGGGGTGCCATTCTCATAGATAGGGTGGAAGTTGTTTTTGATATGAGGATCTAGTAAATGTAAGGGGTGAAATCTCTTACATTTCTATTTTATGACGTTATCTCGATAGCAACAATTATTTTATTACATCCAGTGTATCTTATTTATTATTAAATGAATATTAGAAGAACAAACCTCCTCCATACAAAATTTTAAGAAACAAAAATCAGTTTTTTTTTGTAATGATGTTAATGCCTATTTCAATAGGGCCCTCACCTCACTGAGATTTGCAGTTGGGTGGTGTGTCGGGATCTGACCGACTAAAGCGGTTGGTCTAGTGGCCGTCTGTATGTTCGTAAAGAGCTTGTGACACAGGATATATATTCCTGAGCCATACATTTAGTTGTCTATTATATCTTATTTTTGTAGAATGTCATCTAGACTAGACGAGCTAGAAAGTTCACCTCCTATTTTGTGTTTCAAACCAAATTATAATTGTTCAAATACGGCGATCAACAGAATTGAATGTATGCATTTGTTAAATTCATATATGTATAAATTCCTTATTTATATCTATAGATATGTAGCGAAAAAGTTTTAACTTATACAAACGTTTTGAAAAACTATTTATAAGTTATACAGTTTTGCTTCATAGGAGTTTAATTCAAACTACGGCTAAATATTAAGTGAACTATGTGTAAAAGGAATATATTACTTACATTACACTGAAGCAGAGTGAACTATTGATGCAACGTGCACCATCTGGGAACTAAGAACTCATACATTACGCCTTTAATGGTCCATAGTGCGGTTACTTTAAATGTAAGTCCTGCTACTCTAGACCAAAGTTTAAAACAGATATGCTTAGAATTAGAACTATTTCATGAAGTCGTCTTGTTAAACTTTGGTCATGATTAGCCGAGAATTATTAGATTTCTGCATCTCTCAAAAGAAATTAATTTTGCGCTTTTGCCATATGCCTGAATCCTATAGGTCGTAGCATATTAAAATATATTATTTAGTTAATCGATTAAAACCAATTAATCAAACAAGCATATTATTGGGCTTTTTAATAAAATTATGATTAGCTTATGACCCTGCTTGCATTTATGTTTGTGAAGTACAATACTTCCTGAATTTTAGATATTTCGTAGATGTTAATTTTTGTACAAACAAAAATAAATGCTAGTGCCGCTTATGCTAGTACCTCAAACACTACTGCAACCTGAAGTAAACCTGTTACCATTGTAATCAGACTGTCGATAGATATGAATTTAATTTTATTTTTCAATAAATATACATATTATGTTTAGCTGTGGACATATTATGCAATTAGGGGAAATTCCCTGCATATTAAATTTCATGAAAATCGTTGGAGCCGTTTCCGAAATTCAGATTATGTACATTTATTATAGAAATTGTTCGTTTAAATGTATTGCATTGGATAGATATTATGCATAAATTACAGCCGGAAACAAAATAAATTTATGTATTATTGTTTCTCTGACTAAAATTAAATCCACGGCGTCTTTTTATGAAATAGGGGCAAACGAGCAGACTGCTCATCTGATGCCAAGCGATTACCGCCGCCCATGTTCACATCGGTATTTTGTGAGGCCGTGGTATCACTCCGGTCAAGCCATCCCAATCTGCCGGAGCGTAACTCTCCCACAGTGTTAATGGGTCTGGTTTGGCTTACAAGTCTAATCACTAAGCCAAAAGGATGTTATATTCAAACAAGTGAGAAATATTTTATTGTTTAACATAATAATTTTCAAACGCAAAATAAATTAAATTCCTTAATCCCTTTAGTTTTTATTTCATTCGTATAAATACTGTGTTTCCTTCAATTTCATATTCTTATTGTTGCATATGTGCACATTCCAAAAATGAACGTGGAAAACTGTTTAAAGTTTTAGTTGATAAAATGCTGGATAGTATATATATATATACATATATACATACATATATATATATATATATATATATATATATATATATATATATATAATTTAATGGCATGACTCTTGAAGAGGCTATTTCGTAAGGCAATATGTCAATATTACTGAAATATTTATTCCATGTATCCATAAGACGTCGTACAGGTATGCGGATACCAGCATTAGTCCTACAAGGTGGTGTGTGCTAAAGTTGGTATTGATGCGTTGTTCTTGGTACAATGTAACAAATTTTGGATAACTACTAACAAGTTTATTTTAGCCTTAGATCAAATCTAAACTTTTGCTTGTGTTTGGAATGGAGAGGAGTAAGAAATATGGAAATTTAAAACGAGCCTTTCGAAAAAAAAAGTTGAAAAAATGTCTGTCTTGCCAACCCTTAACTCGCACTTGGCCAGCGGGGGACATATGACCTTAACCCTCTCCTGAGAGGAAACCTGAGCCCAGCAGTGGGTCATTATGGGTTGTTGATTGATATCTTTCAACAAGTGTTGATGATTATCACTACTAAAATAGTGCTATTTTAAACTTTTATCAGACTTTTATAACATTTCTCTTCGTACGAGTTAAGGTTTTGCAACGCGTTATTGAGATGTCTCAGGTGCAAGGGCTTAAGTGCACTAGCAGATATGTTTGTTCTTTGAACTTGGACCTCCCCTACTACCCCAAGAATCTCCGTCAACCTCACTCATTCTATGATATGTGACATTTTTATGTAATTATTTACAAAATCAGAGTACAAATCTCTAAGAGTGGTTGTCTGGAAGAGATCGCCGTGAGCGATAAGACCGCCTATTGTATCATTTGCATATTTGTGACTCATCCTCTGTTTTAACTTTTTAATTTTGCATGTATACAATAAAAATATATAAATAAAATAAATAATGTGTGACAATCATCAATATTTCATCTAAAGAGTGTGTATCTAAAACATAACTAATATTAGCGGTAAAAGCCCATATAAATAAATGAACCTGTATTAAAGTTAATTTGAAAAATTTCCCCCGGGGTTGTAGAGTAGAATGTTTGAAGCCTGTGGGGAGCGAGTCCGCAGGTAACAGCCAGTATAATATCGTTAAAGTCACTTTCTTCACAAAATTTAATTTTCTTCTAAAATATTATAATGAATGGTGTAGCTGAAGGTCAAAGTGTAAAAGGTCCAGCCTCTCATAAACTGTAAGTCGAGCTATTTTGAACGTAATTTGGAAATTGAATTTTCATGTCGCTTTCAAAGTTAGCTAAAATAATGTTCGCTTTGTTTAACTTACCACAGGTTTTCATCTCAAAGAGTAATAAAAGACAATACAAAGTGCGGTACTTTAAAGTAAACAAGGTTTATGACCTTAAATAGTGGAACAGGCTTTCTTTAAATTTCGATGACATATTAATAGATTGACGAATTACGATAAGGCCGCCTATTGTATCATTTGCATATTTGAGACTTTAGATGGCTCTGCATTTCACGAAATTCTATAGTTAATCTTTTACGAGTGAAGCTGTACGCTTGTGAAATACATGTCAATAAATATAAGGAAAGCGAAAACAGTAAATAGTTTTAAGAAACTGGTTGAAGAATTTTATTCATCATAACTGAGTCAGTTACGAATGGGGGCATGAACTGAAGGTTTTTCATTTTCATATATAATATATAATTAAATAGTCATAGTAAATAGTATACTATTGTTTTTATGTGCTTATAACGTATATATGGTTATGTATATAATACATGTATGATGATATGGAAGGTTTAGTATACATTTTATATATGTGTGTATAAATACATCTATAGATATATATGTTTCCGATTATTTTTATAAAAATATATATAATCTTCCATATCTATAGATCCATCCTAAGGTTACTTGGAAGAGATTAATTTAAGCAAAAAAGCCACTCTTTGTATATTATATATTTGTCATTTTATGTATTCTCTTGAAAGTATCTAAAACTTTTTACAAACAAAAAGTTTTCTTTATCTTACAGTGATATACTTTATCCACACTAAAATCACGGCAAGAGACTATGGTTGCCCATAGACAACTCACAAGTGACAGTTCAAGTTTCATTGCTCCCTGTCATTTCACTCCCCCTGATGAAAAGTAACACAAGAATGGCTTAGCATCGCTTTTTGAAAAAAGCCGTTGTATCACTCCGTCTATACCGAACCATGGTTTTCATTTGCTCCCATGAAATAGCTGTCAGTTATTACGAATTCCACTATTCTAATACTCAAAATCTTAAGCTAAAAAATTGTGTACACTTTCAACATTAGGTACTTATTTGAAACGCAGCTGCTATTGAGAAATTAAAAAATATCGGCTTCAAATTTGGAAGAAAATTCGTGATTGAATGAAAACAGAAATGCTTAATTGTCTATCATAACAACCCATGAAACTTACTTTAGGCAATGTTAAATTGAAGTATAAAATATCATTTTTTTAGAAACAACTATACCTAATAAATTACTACTTACAACGTCTATCGCAAAAGCCCAAAATACTCGACAGCTAGAGTCTCGATCTCGTTGATAAATTAAGCTTTACGTAGCTTTTGTAAAATATTTTTGCTTGTCTATATTTTTTCCCTGCATTTAGAGATCAGATATTCTTAAAATCCTTTTAAGACAGTTTGTCAAAAGAAAATTCATGAATGTAGATGTAATTTTTTGCTCGATAAACAGTCTTATATGAACAAAGCTCGGATCTTGGAATAAGACATAACTGTAATATATCTAACCAGTTAACATTAAAAATACAAATTTATTCTTGAATATTGTTGTTCTAAAGAACAATAAAAAAGTACATTTCAAGGTTATAGAATTGGCCATGTATGCACATAATTGATTCGTTCTTGATAGAGTATTCATAGTACTTCATATTTAAGCTCCTGAAGTTTAAAAGCAGCTTGTTCCAAAAACACCACCGCTTCGTAAAACAGCAGTAGGTGTACTAACTCTTCTAGTGAATTAATGGTTCATTATTCTACGAGCTTCCACGTGAAGGCAGAAGTATCTTTACGATGGGTTTTACAACGGAGCCTGCTCAAGTTATTGGTCTTCAAACGGTATATGTAATTGTGTTTCTTGAAAGATAATGTGTCGTAAGGAGAGGTTCAATTGTTCGCGTGAACTGTTTGTGGTGGCAATTAAACACGCTAATTGAGCATGGAGCTTGGAGTTAGTACTTTTGGGGAATATTTTTGTTTTTATCTTTACTTAGCAGAATGGGATAGTAAGTAAACATAGTTTTTGAGCAAGGTTTTCTGTTTATATTTGTTCGTTATAAAATAGCTCACGCTGCACATTTTTAGAAGATAACCCCTCTTCTTGGAATCTGTAAAGACACTCAGACAAGAAATGGTGGGTCATACAAAGTTTTGTCTCATGTAGATATCAAACCCAATTCAAAAACAATATCGGCAGAGGCAACGTGACTGCCTAAACTATAATACCCTCCATGTAGACATCGATTTAGTACACTGGAAAACCCACTAAATGACCTTTTTCAGGTAACCACTATTTTATTGATTGCATGCTACCTACGATAAAGTTGATTGACTTCTGCCATCTCTTATTCGTTTCATGACATAATAATTATTTTCACGGGAATTAACGCGATCACTTATTTATACACGCGATTAAATACCTCTGATTTGCCTGACATTTCGACCAGGTTGCACTGGCTGTGGTCACGGGATGGCTGGCTCAGCGGCGCACGTCCTCCGTCGTCGAATCCGCGAAGTAAAAGATTCTTCATCCACCCGCCCATTTTCGATATTATTGATAAATTTGTTTCGCTATGTACCGTCACATACCAAACTAACACTGTCCCTATTATGTAAGCAAACCATTGTGTTTCTATTCTGATGTTTATTCGACTGCGCAGGACGCTACTAACACTGCTAACACTATATTCAACGCTGTAGATAATTTAAAACCATCTTTCCGACTGAAAGTTTTATGTTTTGTAATCTCAATCGCTTCACGTAACACTCTTGAATAAAAGTGATGTTTGGTGGAGACGACTTGCTTGTGGTGAAATTCAATCCAGCAGTTGATGAGTGCATCGAGTGCATGTTCTGCTATCGTCGATTTGGTCGGCTTTCGGTTCTTCATAACAGTGATGTGTTCTTTGACCCTTTCAGCAATAGCCCGCTTCCATTGGCCTATGTAGAAACTTCCGCAGCTACAGTCTATTTTATAAGCACCGGGAGTTTCTAGTTGCAATATATCTTTCGGTGTGTCGGAATGGAGTACTTCTTTAACACAGACCCGATCTTATCCGTAACTCCCTTGTCATAAAGCATATAGGCTGGTTGGCAGTTCACTTCTGGATACTTGTGTCTTATTTTCGGTTGCTTCCATCTTCTATTCACTTGATATCTGTTACCTTTGAGTACCTCCTGAACATGTTCTATCGCCCGTTCTAAATGTTCAGGGTCACCGAGATCGTAAGTTCTTGCATGAAGTCATAACAGATTGCAAGTGCCGGGGGTGATGATGAGACGTGGCGTGTAGGTATCTATCCGTATGAGTAAGCTTACAGTACATACCGTGTAACAATTACCCATCTGATCTCGCGGCTACCTCAACATCCAAGAAGGACAAATAACCGACAACGATAAATTTATACTGGCTATTTTCGAAACAAAATATTAGTAGTAGTTTAGAAGAGAAAAAAAAAGCAGTGATTTTAATCCAAACATAAAACTTCTAATCAAATACCCATGGTTAATTTTGGATAAATTACTAGACAATTTAAAAATGAAACAATTTATGCACGTTGAACAATTTAACCCTAAACTTGTAACATTATTTCAAGAAAAACAGGGTTAATCGTCGTCTACGTCAAAGCTCACCAAAGATCTCCCACACAGGATAGATAAACATGGAAACAATGGCGTTGGCTTGACAAAAAGCTTGATTGATTAACACGAGCCTGTAGACGACGTCGGTGATCGATCAACGATCATTACTGTTATTATCAACCACTGTATCTTATGTGTATCTGACCTAAGGTGCGAATAAAATATTGTTCTATACAGACATGGCTGTTTCCTTAAAATATGAGGGTCATATCATGACTTATAGATATTTTGAATTGTGTTATGTAGCATGCGGCTTTGGTCTCCTACCTAAATTGTAAGATATATTGTGGTTTTCCAGAATTCAGATATACCGTTTCATAACTAGAGGATTGGCGTTACCTAAGGTCCTTAGCGCTATCCATATTATTTTAGCCCAACATGCATATTTCTGTCTTTCCTGAAAAAAACACATCTCTAGTATGATGATAAAATATGTAAGAATGAGGATTGATATATACTTACGTGTGTCAACAGTGTCAAAACAAAATTACTCATCATTAAAAATAATATCACTAGGTGCGTAAAATCATAAGAGAGAATAACTAGATTAGTAGAGGAATGGGTCACATGTCCCTCCATTACAAAGGGAGGATCCACCAACCAGGCGAGGTGATTATGCCTGGCGGGCCGCTGCCCAACGGTTGATGTTGGGAAGTTGTGTATATGTTAATCGACGCGAGAATTTCTATTGTGCGATTCAGGATTGGTAAATTCTTAATTTTCTTTGTTTCTTCTGTTGATGGCGCTGTCATATATTTTATGTTGTTGCGTTGTATGTGAAAGTCCCCACAGATTCAATACAATTGTACTTATTAGGCGTTGATATTTACTCCGTAGAGGAAATAAAAAATCCTTTAACCAATTCAGCAATCGGATACCAATTGAAACACATTTACTGCAATACTCGTTGAAGCGTGCTTACATCGTTGAGTTTTGCGTAATATATAGACACTCATAAATAATGAGGCTCTCTATTGGTAAGAGCTTTCAAAATCGATTCATACGTCTTTATAATTTTAGGACAGATTTATAACTTCAAAAGTATTAAACTCATTATGAATGAGTACCTAAACCAACTACGCTATTGCTGTTTCTATTCGAAATCTCACATGTGTCTTCATGTCTTTCCTCATTTCTCTTTCAGATTATTCAATTCCATTTAATTTTTACGCCGTCCATCACAAAATATTTTTAATAACAAATTATTCGTCCAAAAAAATCGGAAGCAATTTCAGTTACAATATCTCGAAGTCCAGAAAAAAGAATATTAAACCACAGAACGTTGCGAACATCAGAAACGCATTAAAAAAATACGCCCCTAATAAAACCACAATCATATTCGAATTCTTTCTGTAATAATAAAAGCTAATAATAAAATACCAATAACGTTTATTAAGGGCAGAATTTCTGTAACAAAAATTACAAGTACAATGTGGTCTCCTCGTCCGTGATATTAAATTTTATCATTCTAGTGGCCACGTCGAAATATCTTTGTTAAACAGAGCGTGAGAGAATTGCCCGCGTAGTTTTTCAGCCAGAATTTATTGCTCATAGGAGGAGCAACCAGCATGTATTTAGTGATGACGATTAAGTTGATAGATATTAAAGGTAATACTTTTTTTGCTTGTGACGTTTTTACTCGTGAATAAATCTGGAATTACATTAGATGTTACTGTCTTTTTTATTATCTTTACATTGGTGTAGTTTTGCGAAGCTTATATAGCATACTTTGTCTATTCTCTTTGTTGATTAAATCTTTTTTGTAACGTTTAGTTTTCATATTATTACGTATTGTAAGAATATCTTACAAACGTTCTTGTTATTTCGCTTTTATAACCGGACTCTTCTTTCTGATTTAAGCTGCTGTTATCGGCCTAAGCAAGATCACTCGGGCCAAGCCTTAAGTCCATCTTAAACGATCAAATAGAAATCAACTTTACAAAAAATTAACTAAGAAAACTAGCTATTGATTAAACATTGATTCATTATAAAAATGTATGTACATATCGTTAACATACACGTTTTTCATTATAATTCAAATAGTTAACAAACTTAATACAAATTCCCCTTTATGATGTTAGAAAATCAAATAAAATTCATAATGAAACAACTTCCCCGTCGTATAGAACTTTTCAGCGATTTTATTTATTACGAAACTTTTAACAATATGCTGAAACTTTTTACAGTTTCAACTATTTTGTAACTTTGTTCGATTGAACTTTGATTTACGGTATGCTTTAGAAACTTTGAAAACGCATGCATTTTTGCAACAATTTTTGCAAAACAAAATTTACCATTTTGCACCTTTTCAATCGGATAATCATTAATTACAAAAAAAAATTATTTGTAGGGCACATAGAGGCACATTCTTATTTGAAAACAAATGGTTAGTTTGTTTTTTTTTGTTTTTTTCTATAGCAGATGAATCACTAACCGATTACCCAGAGGTGTCACAAATATTTTATTGGCCTTTTAAAATGGTACGCTCTTTTCTTGAAAGCTTTAATTTGGTATTGATACTTATTAAAAATCGTATTTCCATGTCCGGGTTATCAACCATATCAAAATGGGATTGACTTCTCTACTTTTTAAAAATGTCGCTTCAATTTTCATTTATTCCCTTGTGATTATGAAATGGTAACGGAATTAATCATGACAAGATCATTGGCGCCGCACATTTTTTTCACAGTAAATGATTAAAAGTTGAAATTAAGAGAAAATAAAAAAAGCTATAAAATGTATTTAAATTAAACAATACACGTCTTCAGGAACTGACCTGAAAACTTGGGATTTTTTTAGTATTATTACTAAGAAAGTCCCACAACAATACCTACATATTTTGTTAAAATGGCAACGGAATAAAAAAGTAGCCAAGTTTTTAAATAGTATAAAATTTACGCTATTTTCATATGATTGACAGCCCTAACCAACTTTAGTTATCAACCATAGGATAATCAGTCTTAACTGGTTATCCATAACGACGTACCCTTCTTGAGTAATTAGGTTTTACCAGTAGCTCTACCCAGGGGCATTTCACGGTAATCTTTTTTCTGGTAGGTAAATGTGTATACCCTTGAAGCTCACATTGTAGTTTTCACAAAATATTCTACAAAATCAATTCAGAGGATCTCCAGAGATGTCTCTACAAAGTTACAAATTTTACCTCTTTATAATATTAGTATAGATAATCCAGTATAGTGTAGTGAGTGAAATATTAAATACACATTTGGCTGTAGCTCCACCCGTATAGATTATGACAATAAAGAGTAGCTTATAATCCTTCTTAGAATTCAAAGTATTCTCATACTTAATTTCATTGCAATCGGTACAGCGGTTTAGCCATAAAAGCATTACTTAGATTCTACTCACGATTTCCATTAAAGATAGTAGAGTCACTATGGCAGGTTCGTTTAGAAAAATAAAGTTTTTACATTTCTTCAATACAAAAACCATTCAAAATCAAACTAAGTATTCAAAATTTCTACGTTTGCAAAATTGTAATACATTAGAGATGAGCATAAAAAATATTCTCTTCGCGTAATATTAAAGTAGTTGAATTATAAGAATATAAAATAAAGAAATACAATATAGATATAATGAAATAAATTAGTTGAATGAGTTTGTTTTCAAATAAATAAGGTCTTTGAAAATGTATTTCATTGTAAGAATAAACTAAACAATGACTAGCTTTGTAACTCAAATCAACTCGTGATTTAAACTTGATCGTAAACCTCAAATATATAATTTCAAATAAAATTTATTACAACTGAAACAATTTAAATCCATTAAATACATTAAAAATTCCATGTGTGAATTCCAAAAATAATATACTAAAATATTATTAGAACGTAGACTCGATTAATCTATACATACAAATAAATAAAACGGAATTATCTGTTTATAATTTCAATTTATAAGGTTTTTACTAAATGTAGTAGTAACATTAGCTCCTAATATTATAAAGAGTACTTTGGCTATTTCTAACTTAGAAACACCTGATAACAAAACAGGACGCAGTAAGTATAATAAAAAAGAAAACTATAAATTTGTCTATGACTAATCATCATCATCATAATCATCATCAGCCTATCGCAGTCCACTGCTGGCCATAGACCTCTCCAATTTCACGCCACTTAGTTCGATCTATGCCTTTTTTTTTTTTGACGTATTGGAATGCCTTTACGCACTTCGCTCCCCCCCTGCGGGTACAGGGGATTCGGTTTGTGTGGGACTCCTGACTGACACCAGCCAGACTACCCACTAAACAACCACGGTGTGCCACTCTGCGCCTGAGACGGAAGGGATCCGGGAACCGCTTTCTTACGCCATGCGGAGTTCGATCTATGCCTAATGCAACCTGTCATTCAAAGATGCCTAAAACCTATATAATAAAAAGCGAAGATACTAAAAAGCAAATGAAAACTCTTCAGTGAAATCACAATTAAAAATATGAGCTCTAATTCCTAATTTATAACAGAATACAAAATCGATAATCCAATGGCAATACCACATCGATTTATGAACAATAACGACCAATGCCATGAAGACAAAGAGAAAACTTATAATCCACATACTTAAATGGTAATATATTTCACTTTTCATATACAGATTCAATTTTGCAGTAATCAATGATAGGTATGTTATTGCACTTTGGAACAGGATCGCTACATGTCATTTGCTATCAATGGTACTGAATATGGAAAATTCTTTCATAACTCATGTATAATGTTTGAAAGTCGACTTTAATGAAATGAAATAACAAATCTTGGGCACTGTCTCGAGAATACAAAACTGACAGTTTAAAAATTTTGTATTTTAGTCTTCATTGTCTTAAGTAAATAATAATTTGAAAGAGATTTTTCAAGGATTAAACAAAATTTATGTATTTTGCCAGTGATCAAACCAGGTAGACTGCGACAGGCTGATGATGATGAATTTTCGTAATCAAATTTGATTCATAATTAAAATCATAAAGTTTCTTACTGCCACTACTCGTCCAAATATTATTTTTAGTAAAACAAAGCTACCTTAAAAAGTTTCAAAAATAATAATTTTGTTCTTCACAGTACTTGTAGTACTGTGAAGAACAAAAATCTACATTAACTTTAATCCATATAATGCCAAAACGTAGTTTCAGAAATTCAGTAAATAAGTATTACTTTGTGAATTTAAAATCTATTAAAGTTGTTGAAATTAAATAACTTACGAAGTACTGACAAGCTATTTTTTTTTAACTTTTAACAATATTTGAATTCGTTTGAATACTATTTGGTTCCCGATTCCCAACTTTCTGTGAGGCCTTAATATTATTACTCCAATTTAGCTAGCTATTTTGTGCCGAGGTTTGATTTTTCAACATGTGTAAATGTAAAATGAAAAGACACAACAAGAGAAGCACAAACGTAATAAAAATATACTAGATAACTTTTTGCAGCAAACTAAGTGTGCAGACGAATGAAATTAATATATATTCTTGAAAAAAACTTCGTCAAACTTTTTAAGAAATCCATAATTCAAAAGTTCCTAATTCTTGTTGGTCCATTTATCCAGCTATCACATAATAACAGAGAAATTCGGAACAAGTGAAAATCCAGAAACATCGCGAGGCAGTGCTCAGACACACCCATCATGAGGCTTAACGCCCAACGCGGCGTGATCCCTGATTTCCCCCGGGGTTGTGAAACTGCGCCGGTTCTCGAGCTAAAAGTACATGGACGTGGTATTTATTGTTGTTTTTTTTAACATCATCTCCTGCGAGTTCTTTCTAATGATGGTAATATACATATTTACTTTATGAAGGCAACTTGTTTTGCTGTCAGATTTAAGTTTTGCGCAAATCTTTTTTTCCTTATTATGACTGAGTAACCTGAAAAATACTTCTGATAAATGCTGCTGCAGAATCTCAAATGTTGATTGTTTTATCACTGACACAATATTAGTGTTTTATGTAATAATTTTTACTGTGGTACAGTGTGCTATACAAAACTGTTTTATGTCATTCGTTACATAGAACAAGAAGACCTTCTTCAAACTCTGTAAATTTATTCTAAAGTCAAACTATTATTGCTCTGAGCCCATATGTCAGTTCATACTGACATTCCTCGTATTTGAAACGACTTCAAAAACAAGGAGATTTTACAAACGTAACGCGTGATGGTAAATGATTACCGCCGCCCATGGACACCCGCAATACCAGAGGCGTCACAAGTGCGTTGCCGACCCTTGGGGGATGTTGATGAGAGAGGGGTTGGCATATGAGTCACGGTGTCATCACTCACTAGGTAAAAGACAGCGTAAGCGCTGTGTCACACCGGTTATCTGTGAGGCCGTGGTATCATTCCGTTCGAGCCGGCCCATTCATGCCGAAGCGCTCCCACGGTTCAAATTCAAATGGTTAACAAATAATAAGTGTACTAAATTCATTCTTCGGACTATCACAAAAAATCAAGCATAAGCATGTTGCCGTACCTTCCTTCATAAAGTTTTGGAATTCTATTTACTTTATAGACCTTCTTATGTGAGGAGGCAGTTACCTGAAGCGGTGGTGGATTGATAAAACGTACTAGACTGCTATTTTGGCTTCCTTGTATGTTACTGCAGTGATTTGTAACATAAGTCAGCAATTCAATTGTAAAAATACTGTGATGGACAGTGTTAAAGCAAGTTCCAGTGCTGCTCATAGAAGCAGCGTAACTTGAAATATAGATTTTTGCAATGTCTTTTGCGTTTTTATTCTTTCTTCTCATACCTACTCAAGCTACAATTTTTTTTCTCTCTTAAAAAGACAACTCACGCATTAGGAATACACATTTCTGTGTAGCGGGCATCTTTACAAACATACTTGAAACGGACACAAAGTACACCCAGACTTAGAACAACAATTTATGGATCACATAAAGTGTTGTCCCATGTAAGATTTTAACCCACAACACTTGGCGCAGTAGAAAGAATATGTTAAATTATATGATAAAGTGTTGTGATTTTAATTAATACTACAATTATTATTTATTAAAATCACTGAAATTTATAATTTCCTTATACGTCTCCTATCCTAACCTGTCTGTTATAAAATAAAATAAAAGTGGTAGAAATTTTCCATAACTATTTTTAATAATTTTTTTCTTTATTATTTAACTTTCTGTTCTCTTCTTCCAGATTAACTCTAACTTTTCCAAAATTTAAGCTCACCTGTACGTGAAAGGGAATTCTCAGTTCTTGCTCAACGTTTTATATTTAGATTTTTTAAGATTAGAAAATTATTTTATACTGATATTCCAATACAATTTGGATAGCGAACAACAATAAAATAATAATAACAGTAGCAACATTTGCCACCGTTCTTACTTCCTTCCGAGCTCTTTGTGTTTATGAAATATTTAATTTCGTCATGCATGACGAGGGCCCTTATTGCGTTTGCACTTGACAAATTATATTAGATTCCGAGGTGTTTTGATTTCTCAAATCATTTGTTGACATTTAATAACTATAAGACTTTTTAAACACAGCCAGTACTAATATTTTAGTCATTTTCAATTTCACTATTTATTCTAAAAATATTTAGGTAATTATTTTCGTATATATATATAATAAATTGGGTTGAAAGATTTATTCGATGTGCATGTTAAATGGTACTTTTTGTAATAAATCTATACTAATATTATAAAGAGGTGAAGTTGCTACATTTGCTTGTACGGGTTTATGACAAAAATCGGGTCACTTTTATCATTTAAAGCCTTAAAAAATAGATGTTGGCCGATTCTTAGTCCCACCAGATATGCACTCAAAATTTCATAAAAGTCGGTGCAGCGGTTTCGGAGGAGTTTGATAACAAACACCGTGACACGAATTTTATACATTAGACATAATTGTATTACAAAAAGTTAACGCTCAGTACTTCACTGAGCGCGAGTCTGCTATTTCTTTTTTTTTGTCGAATTTATTTATAAAGGTAACACTCAGGGTTATTTTGAATTAATTAAGAGTTTAAATGAGAAACATTAAAACACGAATTAGAACGTAAAAAACTTGCATCACATTTCATTCTGTCTGTTAAATAAAATAATATATTTAAATCCTATAATTAATAACATTTAACTACTGCTAATCCATAGGCTGATTAAACGATTATGCATCTGTGCTAACCATTTCTAAATTAAAAGCCAGCCACAGAACGTGTATCTATCCTTATTTCACAAAGCATGTTTAAAAGATTTCAAAACATATTTCCGTCCCGTTCCCCTTAATCGTATTTAAATTTGCATGTTTAAAAAGATGCTAGGAAAAGCTGCAATATCCTCTCATTTTATATGCGTTTCGTATTTTAGAGGAAGAAATGTTTTTTTGCAAGACAGGGAGGGTTTTTGAGTCTCATTTATATTTAAACAGTAGGTTTTACGATGTCAAACACTGAAGACTATGGCTTGGCTTTATGCCGTAATCTTAATCAAATTATAGCAGATATTCGTGTTCATACGAAAGTATAATGCAACGACAAATTTAAATTGAGGTTGCTTATAACATTTTTAAGATGGGTGTTGAGGCCGTGTTATTATTTATTTTATGTCTACGTTTCAATGTTTTCGACGCTTTCAGTTTTTTTGATAGCTTTTTGATATACATAGCTAGTTTCTAAATTTCATGTATGTTTCAATATTCAAGTTTTAAGATTTTATAAACATGAATTTCAGATTTTCATTATGCATTTCTAGACGTTCTGGATTGTTGAGTTTACAAATTATTATTTTTTATATGAGCCTGGCAAGGTGAAAAGTAAAGGTCACAATACACCATGGCGCGAATGCAGGCGAATGAATTATTCAACATAGTGATTCACACAATGGCGGCCTATTTAGACCTCTTCTGCAATATCGAGCATTCGGTTTCGCACTCTCCAATGAAACACGACATCACGAATACTGCTATTTTAGTTTGTCATTATTGTAACCCTGTATCTGAAGGTTACAGAGTTTTAAGCTATCTAAGTAAAATACATATAATACAATACACCAAACCTTGAACACGTTTAAAGACGACCTTTCATAACAAACAACCGCGAATCTAAATGAAAGTTGAATATTAAAATTCAAAAGCAAGTTTTCCTGCGGCAAAGTTGCATTTTTCTTTTTTTTTACCAAATCAACGCTGTAGAAGATACTTTTAAGTTACGGTGAAATCTCAAAGGGCTTTTATCTACCGAAATTATGACAGAGCGTCATACAAATTATGGAGTACTTGTAGCAAGGAGAAAAGGAAAAATATATTTCACTTTGAAATTTTAGCTTTGTGGTTTTGTCGATAGGTCTGATCCTTGATATAACAGCGGAGGATAAATGTTTTTAAAGTTAAACATGTTTGTGATATTATAATTTGATGCTATTTATTTGTTTAGAAGGCAAATGAAATGTTATTATTGGTCCTAACTCTGTTATTGACATCACTAAACTAAAATTTGTTGCTATTATATATTTTAATTTTAGCTTCTTGAAGTTCAGTTTTCGATATAGCTTTCACTTTATTTAGTTCCGTAACAAATAAGAGTTTATCCGAGGTACACGCATGTTTACTCAACTTAACTCTTAATGTAAAAATTATAAGTAACAATAACGTAAGTAATTGTGTTTAATTTTGGTTATGTCAAAGTAAATTTTGGTTATTTCATTAATAAACAAGCGTATGTTTCTGATCAACGTTGATTTGTAAGTGAACTTAATGCCATGACAGCTATCTTATCAAAAAATGGACAACAGTCCATCGATAGCTGTCACGTCAATTAAAAATAAAGTATTTTTTCCAACCGCTCATAGCCCAGTTGCACTCCGTGATTAGAAACAATCACCAGGGAAAGCAACGACGGTGCGGTCAGTTCCTGGATGGGTGACCGCTAGTGGCATGTTACTATGAGTGTCTCCGTGATTCCGTGATCCGGAGGTCACATTAAGCAGTTTGTCCCGGTTATTATCATAGGATAACAGCGTGAAGCTTGGTTGAAGGCCTTTGGGCGGCTTCAAAACCTCTAACAGTAAGATTACGTAGCCACAACGTTGTCTTGCCAGTTGCCAACCCGCACTTGGCCAGTGTGGGGACGTATGGCCTTAACACTCTCCTTAAAGGAGACCCGAGCCCAGCAGTGGGACATTATGGGTTATTGATGATGATATATTCCAACAACAAATTTTAGTGAATTATAGTTTATTGAGGTCTACAACAGAATTAGCATCATTATATCTAGTTTTTATTTTTAGTAGTCTTTTATATTATTATTTAGCACTTTAAATCATATATTTACGGCAATTTAATGTAATATTATTATAATATGTCTTAGTAATAATAGAATTCTCTTTTTATCGCGTCGATAACAAAATAGGACTAAGTGGTGCGCATTCGTGTGGCTTTTCTGATAATAATACTAATAGGAATGTATATAGCTATTTTTTTCAGACAGTCAAAATTGTGGAACTTAACTTCTTAAAAGTTAAGTGGTATAAAAACTCTTGAAAAGACATCTATTCCGTTCGTCCATCAGGCCTCAACTCATTTGCCGTAGTACATAACTTGGATAACTAAATTGACTCGGTTTTAAAGCGGTTTTTTAGTTTATTTATTCAATGTATCAATTAAACTCTGCTTTAATATTCTCTAATAAACGTGAGCACTAAACTAGGTACATATAAGTTTAACTTTTATTACGAAAAAGCCATAAAAACGCCTTTATTGAAGTTATTTTATCTAAAGTACAACTTGTTTTACTTATTTTCGTGAATAAATTACACAGAAAGCTAATAAGCTTTACACTAAAGTAGTTGTAGTATGTAGGCGAATATGGTACAGTACCACGAAATAAGTAGACTTTTATAAGTACATAAGTAGGAGACCAGACAGTTTTTTTTTATAAAGAATTGATGGAGGTTTTTTATAGTTGACGCACACTGTCATTGATAGAAATAGACGGAGGTATTGAATTAAAATTTCATATTTATGATTTAAAAAGCTGTACTCCTGATAGAGAATTTTAACTTTGAACTATTGTGTTACCCGACTATGGCAAAGCCAGATTTTGACAGGCAACATGTCCGTTAATCTGTTCCCTCATATCTCCTCAACTACAAATTAGAACTGGACAAATGATATATTGTTAGAAGCGGCCTGATCATCCGCTGGTTATATGTTATATGATGTATCACTGAATATAATATAGCACCCCCTAGTGGTCATAACGTTACGGGTTAAAAAATAAATTAGAGACAAATATACATACTGTGTTTAGTGTCATTGGAAAGGGTGGTACGAGGGCGAGCTCAATAAGAAGTGTGCCTCGGCGGCTGGCGGAATGGTTTATATACAGTAGTGGTGGGGCGCGTTTGACGAGTCACGCGCAGCTCGGTTGCTCTGTGTACGTTCCACTGACGCTTAGCGCGTGTTTTTTCTCCGTGTACCCTCTTTTAGCTAGGCACGATGATGACGCCGACATATTCTTAATATTTGGTCGTGACTTTATCCGTATTTATTTGATAATTGTGATATTTTTATGGTATTTAAAATACACTTTGCAAAGAAATTAATACTATATCGACAGCAAATCACAAAACGGCACTAAAAACAAGAGTCACACGTTGTTAAAGTGTGTAATGTACTTTTCTATGTAACATGTGACTACGGCAATTCAAACTTGTTTCATACTTTTTCAGTCGTTTTTTGTCGTAGTTGGCCTTAGACTTTACTTTTTTTATTAACCTTACAAGTTTTTATATATACTTTCAAACAATAATACATTTTTTAAAGCCAGCAATGCATTTTTTGCTTATAAGCTGCCAAAATGACTTGACTATAGATTTCTTTCATAAATTCAGCTTATGGGAAGCATAAGGAAAATTTAGGAGTGGTGGAGCGGTGGACAATACCCTCATTGAGAACGTGGATGGTGCAGCATGGTAACTAACACCAAGGCAGAAGAGGGATACTATTGCACGCTCCGTTTTATTTTGACTGCTATTGTTATGTATGGTTTACGGCAGTCACTTATCATCCTTTATATACATTTACCCCCTTACATCTGATAAGAAGCGCATAAGTCAATGCACTAATAATTTTAGTCCTGTCACTACAGTCCTCCTTAAAGTAACACTATTTGTGAATACGATTTTTTTTTATTTAACAGGATATATTACTTAATCTATGAAATAAAATTGTATGCCAGTTTTATCCAATTGAGTTGCTTAGGAGAAAAACTTAATACACGTGTTTGTATTTTAGTATTTCAATTTTATTCTGTAGCCTCTCTTTTATTTAGTAGATATGAGACATAACTTTAAGGTTTGAAATTTAACAAATGAGAAATTGGGATTCGAGCTAGAATATAGATAAATTATTTAACTTTACCTAACCCTACAAATTGTAGTTTATAAATATTGTTCGGTTAATTTAACTCTAATAGAAAATTGTAATCAGACTATGACTGTAAAATTCAAATATTTCATGTCACGACACAGATCCCTTATTCTTGCCAAAAGAGAACCTACGGAAACAAATCTGAAGAACAATTTCACCAAATCCCATTCCACAAATGCAGATGTCTTACCAGTATATTAGAAGTTCGTAGAAACCCGGTACTCGTAAAATGCTCGCCCGTCCGTATAATATAAGACAAAATGAAAATGACCTTGTAATTTCACAAATTGGGTACTCCAAATGTATTATCTACTCAACTTAGAGTTCAGTCATTTCTCAGTAATGAGTCCACCACAGAATTAGGAGAGAATACTTCCAAAAATGTAATGAGAAAATATATTAAATTCTTTCGGATCTCCACAAGTTTGCAGAAAAATTTTCACTTTAAGGGTAGACCTCTCCGTAAAAAAAATGGAAAAGATTTTTATAAACTTGATTCTGGACTAAAAAATTTAGTCTTAAGAGTAAATAATAATAACATCTTTTGTTTTTATTTCATGAAGTCAAATTGAATGGATTTTGTTAAAATATAATTAAAATCAAGATATGAATGTCAGGGAATCATTTTCATAAGAATTATAACTCATTTTCATACTTGAGAGCATCTTGTACCTATGAAATTTATAGCAATTCTATTAATATCCCAGTTTATAATTTTCCCGAGGTATAATTATGATGGATAAACAAAGATGCTTTTGAATCCTGTGGTGTATTGACGATTCACCGTTATGTGATAACCAATTTAAAGAAACTATTTTCAGGTCATTTGAACAACAATGAGAACGAGACATCCCATTAGAAGCAGTAAAACTTCTTCCACAACCGCCTCTTCAAAATAAATTGTGGCTGAACACCGCTTTCCGACTTAATCTCTTTAATATCTGATGCCACAAAATAAGAATCACATGAATCGTGCTTTTGGATAGGTGAGCAATCAGTTAAAAACTATGTTGATTGGATTTCATTACAAACAAAGCATTAGCCATTGGTGGCCCAGCGGTAGCGTAAGCGACTGCTGTTCCTGAGGTCTCAGGTTCAATTCCCAGGTCGGATCAAATGTTTGTATGATCTGCAAATATTTGTTTCGGATTTTGGGTGTTTTCTATGTATGATGATATGTATGTATTTACAAAAAAGGTATATAAGTACTATATCAGTTGCCTGTCAGTTGTATCTTTACATTACATAGCTGACGTTGAAGCCAGCTGCACTCGGTGAATAGAAACAATCACCGAAGGTAAGCAACGACGGCGCGGCCAGTACCTGGATGGTGACCGCTGGTGGCATGTTACCATGAGCGTCTCCGTGAATCGGAGGTCACGTTAAGTAGTCGGTCCCGATTGTTATCATACGATAATAGTCGTGAAACTTAGTTGGAGGCCTCTGGGCGGCTTAAAATCATCCAGCGGCTCTTGCCGATTACGTAGCCACAACGTAGTGTTGCTAGTCCCCAACCCGCACTTGGCCAGCGTGGGGACGTGTGGCCTTAACCCTTTCTTGAGAGGAGACCCGAGCCCAGCAGTGGGACATTATGGGTTGTTGATTGATTGATTGATATATCAGTTGTCTAGTTCCCATAGTACAAGCTCTGCTTAGTTTGGGACTAGATGGCGTTGTGTGTTAGATGTCGGGAATATTTATTTATATTATTTATTTATTGTATTTTTTTCTCCATTCATAACAAGGTCAGTTTTACATTAGCTACCTTGTTCTCAAATCGTCAGTTTACGATTGTTGTTGCGGTCCATTGCTAGGGTCTCGCCTCAATACCTCGATATCGATGAATCGGTACTCAAACAAGGGTTTTCTGATTTTTCTGTTGTTACAATATTCTTAGCACGAAGCTAAGATACGTGCCAACCTACGGCAATACTCGTCCCCAATATAGGCGTTGAGCGAATCTTGTCTCATATGGGATAAATCATGGCTATAAAATGACTGTCTGACCCTTGTTGTTTTAAAAGCTTAAGTTGTTAGTAAATAAAAAAAGAAGAAATTGAACAACAAAATATAAAAAGCAGCCGCTCTCGATATTCCGGCGGGTTTTGCTTTAGATTCGCATATGTCATTGGGTTTATTTTTTAATATTTTTTTTTTTAATTTAAAATAAGCCTAACATACTCTTTATAATTTCAGGTATCTACCAGTAAAGCTCTCTCAAAACCTTTCCAGAGATTAGCCGGAACAAACAGACACAAAGGGTGTTTGGAAGTAAGTACCTTATAAACTTTCAAAAGCATTAAGTGAAAACTGCTTACTTGCAATTTAAAATTAACACTTCAATTTATTTTCTGCATAGATTTTTAAACATTCAAACATTTGAGGGCAGTGCCAACGTCAAAACGTATGTTTACTCTATCAGTTTCAAAAAAATTGCTCAGTCAAGTCTTAAATTGTTAAAACGCCTACACATAGAACCATATATTCATTATAAACATGATAATATTGTTAGTATATTTTATAAATACCTTTATATACTCACAGTATATAAGGTACTACTCCTTACGTTCTTCCATTACTAAAATGGACACAAATCCAATAACGTAATAAGTACTCAAAACATCTGCAAAGGTCTGATCGTCCCTTGATCATGTCTTTTAACGCCCAAAAGCACTTAGTAACTTACCAATATTATAGCAACCTTCACAGTTAACGCTACCCCAAGGCTAATCTCTTATTAATTCTGACAAACATACTGAAGAATGTTCCAAGCAAAAACGAATCCTATCTCCGAGTAGCAAAGTCCATTAAATGTTCAATGAAAAGTTTGTTCTAGAGTCACGAACTATAGAACTCTCATTGTTTTACCAGTCCCTTGGAGCTGGAAGTTATGGATGAACGCATCTTGGGAATGATCGAACTCAATACTAGAGTAATGGTTTTTTGAAAGTTAACAGGTTGTTAAGATTTACAACGACTTTTAAAGTTATTTGTAGGTAGTGTGCCCCCTGGGAAAATCTTTGTATCAAAACCTGACTCTTATTTGCTACCGACATAGTTTCGTTCAGAAAAGTACAATCAAAGGTATTACTTATTTTATGTGAGCGTTAAGGCTGGTGATCTCATTTAACGGGTATCAGTAATTGTATTTTTGTATTAATTTCTTTATCTTTGACTGCCTCGATGGCGTGGTGGTAGCGGATGCGACTGCTGTGCTAGAGGTCTCGGGTTCGATTTCTGTGTCGAAGTAAATGTTTGTACGATCTGCAAATATTTGTTTCGGAGTTTGGATGTTTTCTATGTATAATATGTGTTTATTAACAAAAAAAGTATACATGTATTAATATCAGTTGGCTAGTACCCATGGCACAAGCTCTGCTTAGTTTGAGACTAGATGGCGTTGTATGTTAAAATGTCCGGAAAAAAATATTTTATTTTATTTACTTATCTATTGATTATTTGAAGATCACCTTAAAGTATAAATTTGATGTTAATTAACTTTGGAGACTTTCTACACATTAAAATAAATGTAGCCATTTCCTCGTATGCCTTTGTGTATCGAATACAATTTCTGAAAATGTACCTTTACAAAAAATCCTTCACACATATTTATCATACTGATATTATAAATTTCTATGTGAGTTTGTTTCTTACGCTTTTACGCAAAAACCACTTAACTGATTATCATGAAACTTTGTACACAATTTCTTGCAGGTATTAGAAGTAATATAGGATACTTTTATCAAATAAAACCGGATAAAAGCTAGTGTATTAAAAATAAGCTGTAGCAAAACATTTTATAAAAAGAAGGATAGGTTAAGCATGAAGCGGATTATACTAAAATACATTACTGAGCAGAACACGGCACCAGATCGAACACTAATTCCATCATCTAATGATAATGGTTATTCTACATAATCATTATCTTCCTACTCCTATCCTAAAATGGTATAGGTCCATTCCATTCTTCTTGCTCCTCCGCCACGTACTTCTTCATTTCATTGAAAAATGGTTTTGACTTAGGATTTTATGGCCGGCCATTTACCTGACGCCAACCTGTGATGGGAATGTAATAGTTTTTCGTACATAATATGAAATAAAGGACAATTGAAAATTCCCAACAGTCAGGTAACAGTTTTATCCTGTTAACTTTAAAACTGTGTGCATATAAATAAGTTTATATAGAGTAGAATCTTCTGTATACTATTATTTCCGAGAAATACTTAAGGAATCGCGATTCTCTAACGTCATCTTGAACATTCTAATTAAGACCTGCCTCAATCCACTCCTGAACCAATTACGACATAGGACTCGATCAAATATCACGTCAGCGTCCTGTTCGAATTTCAAATTCAAGTAAGCTCAGTATTACGTCGACACCGACGTCCTTATTCTGCGGAGTGACGTTTTCGACGGCCGACGTTAAAGCTGAGCGTTCGAGTGTAAATGATGTGCCAACGCTGGAATAAACGTCACTCGTTCACGATCCAGCCAATGGGATGTGAGAAAAAAGTGATATGGAACTGCTGCATTACATTAACGATAATAAATCACTTTTTAATACCAGCGTTAAAGCAAGTGACAAAAAATATTTCAAATTGGTTCTTAAAGTGTACTTACTCCTTATGCTGTAATTTCATGATTATTATAAATCTTAAATGGATAGTTAGTTAAAGAATTCGATAGGCTTATAAATATATTAGATTTGCGTAAGTGCAACCTTATGACCTATAATTTACTTTTTTCTTCAAAATTCAAAATATTTTTTTTATTAAATAAAAATTCCAAATATTTTTAGGATCAAATTTAGTTGAAAATCACTACTTTAAAGCCATGAAGGCGTAACAAACAGGCAGAGCTACTTTCAAATTATATTATGAATGAGTGAAAACTGTCATTATTTTTTAAGTAAATTATTTTGAGGATCTATCAACATCATTTAAAAATACTTTTGAAGTTCCAAACTAATGTTGTTCTTTAAAAAGATTTACTTATTGGTAGCAATAATTTTAACATCTTACTTGCCAAATGGCGATTTAATTGGCAGGAGCTGGATGCGAGAAGCCGAAAATCGAACCAAGTGGCGTGAAATTGGAGAGGCCTATGTCCAGCAATGAATTGTGATAGGCTGATGATGATAATGATGACCTGCCAAATTTTATACAAACTTCAAAATTCAAATTAACAATAATACAAATTTTAACTATATCTGAAGAAGGTCATAAGATTTTTACTTTATATGCTGTAAAATTAATTACATGCCACTGTGAAAAAAATCCTAATAACTAGCTATGTGTGTATGTTTATGTATGTGTGTAGTTCCCTTATGAGTATTAAAACATTTCACTTTTGTTTTAATAACAAAAATATGCCGCATACTGTACAGCTTGAACTCCGTGCAGTACAGTCTGGTTCAACTTCATAATAGACAAAAAGTATCAATCGATTGAACACTCGTAATCGAGTCGATTTCAGATGAGAGGATATTTTACTGGGTTGATCTTTTGGTAGAATTTTTGCCTCGTGAATATATATATATATTATTGTTAATAATTTTACGTCATTGCCACTTAGACTTCACTAGTATTGCGATCTGAACCTTAAAAGGTATTGAAAGTAAATTTTAGTTATGCCAAGGAGAATTATTAAAGAATTAAATTTAGCATGCATTCAGTTTCGTTCAGAAATCAATCCAAATTCTTGAAAGTACCGAAAGAAAACCGACATATGTCGAGAAATCCAGTTTCACTAAATAAAAGATATTTCTTGGCTGCGATTTAAAAGTTCCAGTCAATTGGAATTGTGAACTCGATTTAGCTCAGGATTTCAATCGTCGGTCAAACGTCAACTGCTCGCCAGAATCGGTTCTTGGACATTACTTACATTTTTAAAATAACCCGTGAAATGCATTCAAAAATTGAAATTTCAAGTCTCGATTATTCGGAAATTTATACTGGACTCTTGCATTTCGAAATTTTGCTCGGTTTTAGGATGTATATTTATATTTATAAGTAAGCTATTAGACTTGTTCAGATGGGCGAGGAAATCTCGTTTTTGAAGTTTTTATCCCTTGATGCGTAATAAATGTTTGTCATATTAATACCCAGAGTGTTTTACAGTCAGGAACGTCATTAACTATAGTGCCGGGCGCGCAGTGCACACGGGCGCAGCAATGCTAGAGGCACCGGCCGCGATACTTTGAATGAATCTGCGCGCTTACTGAAGGGCGTTAGAGTATACAGAAGCAAGCTATATAAGATATCTTGTTTGTAGAAATTTGATTAAGCAAACAAAACGACAAGCTTATAATAAGTTAACCCTTTTTAAGCGGCAGTTAAGTGATTAGATTGGCTTTTTTAAGGATATTACCTCTTAACTTTCGACTGCATGAACCGATTTTGATGATTCTCTTTTTATTTGAAAGCTGGTACTTTCCGTGAGGTTTCACTCCAATTTTATTATAGTTCTTGAAGTCGGTGCTTTTATTTTTTAAAATTGACCTTATTAAATTAAACCAATGTTTGATATAAAATAGAAATCTTATTACCCTTAATTAAATAATTTTGTGAAATATACTTTATTATAATTAAAGAAAAAACCCATAACTGTGCTTTATTGATCTGCTTAACCTTAATATCACTTCATACTTAACTAATAGATAAACTAATTATATACTTACATTTACGCACATAAGAGTACATCAATCGTGGCACATCACTATTCGACAGCTACGTAATAGAATATCTGCTTACACCTGGCATAATGGATTACAAGCGACGCGCGCTCTGTAGTTAACTTATGTATACTCTATGGGATTATTATACATATTTATATATATTTAAAGTATTATTAGCACCCTCAGTAAGTGTATCGGAACTTACTAAGGGTGCTAATAATCGCACACGAACGCTTCACGGTCCAGGGACACCTCTGCTAACTGTCACATATTTATATAAAACTAATAGGTGTGACATTGAAAATGATTTTCAAATACACAGTTTCTTATCATAAATTTTAAGTGTCCTTTGAATAAAATATGTTTCTTAAATACTATCCATTTGATCCTGACGTCTAGACGATTGAAGTTTGTTAAACATGCATTAAAGATGAAATTGAAGTACTAAATAGAGTAAGATTTTCGATAATTTGAATAAAAAATTAGACAGCGTTTGTCTTTGAAGTAAAATAATGTACTTGTTTGTTATATTATCTTTATGGCAAAAGAAATTTGAATATCAAATTTTAAACGATCGACTAATCTGTAAACTGATACTTCCCACAGAGCTAGAGAGAGTGTTATTAGTGTAATACTGATTTGTTATTGCTATTTGATCTATATTTATAGATCAGATAAGTTCAATGATAGAGTTATTTAAAATTATAAAGCATCCAATATTCAATATTCTTTGTAACTGTGTTAATAATTAAAATAATTGAATTCATTGCTTGATCGGGAGGTTACTAAAGCTCCTCCAGCCCTCTCGATGACAAAAGATACGAGGGGTAAGGAACACAAAGAGTGTGAATACACTTATGACTTTTGAGTTGCAAGTGCTCTTGGCAGCAGTAGCTGCTTACCATCAGATAAACCATCTACTTGTTTGCCTCCTGACTCTTTTTCACCATGTGTACCATGAAAATACTACATACGAAGCCGAAAGAGTTCATTGTAGAGCTATCAATAAATAAAAGACACCCTTGTTATTAATACATTGAACCGATTGTAGTAAAATTGTGTACGCATATCTCTTGATTTTTAAAGATTAATAAAAGGTACTTTAAAACGCGAAACCATAGGCAAAAGCTTATATACTTTAATGCCATTGGTAAATATTCAAAATTCAGTAACAGTGTTTTCCAGTAACTTGAAAGGGGCAAAATGATTGTCCTTAGAGGAGTCGTTGCTCTTAAAATGATTATACTTATATGTTCCATTAATGCCTACTTGAGTCTCTCATACCAAGACATTAACCTCAGCAATGGACCGGTTTATATACTTCCATCCCCACGTACCAAACTCAGTTAAAGTCGTACGTGGCTTCACCTCAACGCTAAGTGCGTTACTTATTGGCATCTCCTAACCTCCGAGTAAGTTTTCTTAATAATATTCTTTAAATATTAATAAAATGGAAACCGCTATATATTAACAGTGCCAAAGAGTTCGAGTACGCATTGCATTTTATGTGGACGTTTTTCTTGCAAAATATACGAGCACTGTGTTTGGCGGTAAAAACTTTAATATACTGTTAATCCGTTCGATTTTATTTCTTCAACTCTTGTGTAGGGATTTCTATAGCTAAGTATCCGCTCATGAAGATTTTTAAAACCTTCAATAAATCTTAATAACTTACCACTCTACTAGTACTAGTATGAAAATATGAAAATATTATTTAAAACTGGTCAGGTCCCTTTCGTACTTCGCTCATTTAGGATTATTTGCCTACTTAGTTCCTATTTCAGTCCACTGCTGGACTAAACCGTCATCCTAGGCTATCCACAATAATCGTTCCTGTGCTGACCGGCATCCTTATTCTGGTTTATACTCTCTCCTAATGAACACTATATGTCAAAAAAATCTGATTCATTCATATGGTTTTTTTTGTATAGAAAAATAATAGCTTAACTAAAACACAAATATACTTATTTATTATTTTTTTGGCTTTCTTTAAGTTAAATATTATCTCAATTAATTCCCGAAATATCCCGAAGTTTCAACATACAGTTTTCCTGTTACCATCATAATTTATGAAAAAAGAATTTGTAAGTAGAACCTTGTTATTACAATTTACACTAAATCGAAGTACAGTAGAGAAAGCAAAAATCGTGGACTAAAAATGTAAGGGACTGGTTAGAAGAGGAAAGCATTGAAGATGCATGATTGACGAGAGGAAGACGTATAGTCATGTGGTCGCCAACTCTGTAGTGGAGATGATACTTCAAGAAGAAGACGCTCAATCGAGACAATGTAACAGATGCATTGTTTCATCGCGTGGTCGTTCCAAGAGCTATCAAGTGCACTCCACTAATAAGCGGGCTAATGCTCATTGTCTTTGAACTTCAAGAACTTTAAAGATTGTTAGAATCAATTATAGAGAAAATGACTGTTTAAAAACTAAAATACTTTTATTTTTTATTTAATTAATACTTCAGCATATAGTACAAATTATATTTAATGCTGTAGGTAATTTTTTTCATTTCAAGTTTAAAACGATGTGTGATGCAAGCATTTTTTTGTATCTTTATTTATTTAGAGGCTTTTATTATGAAAAAATATGATAACCCTATCGTGGCTTATTCTACGATACTAACTAACTTGGAGACAGAGGAAGTCATTACTTTGCAAATATCTCAAATAGGTTTAAGGCCGCATCTGTATTTGAATTACTTAAGATATAAATGAAAAGTCCTACATCGTAGGCATTAAAGTTATATTGAAACATCAACGAGTTCCTTTGGTTTCGATATTTAACACAATCAACAAGCAAGTGTTAGACATCATCAAAGACTCCGCAAGTTTCATAATTTGGCGCATCAACTTTTTTCATAAGATGTCTAAACTTTGCAGATGGGTAGTGGCCTGAACGCAGGCAAGCGTATATAAAAATATTAATCATCATCATCAACAATGGGCTTTTAAAGGTTGTTGCATTATCAACATTCTTTAAAGATCCCCTGGTGAACACAGGCCTCTCCTCAGAAAGGAGATTTTGGACTACAAGACCACGCCAGCCATACGGGTTAATACAGATTGTTACAAGTTTTACTTCTCCAGAGCTGTTGCCCAGCAGAATTTGCTACCATGATCGATAATCAGGCGTGGTGGAACTGTGTATTGATAATCCATCACAATACGAACAAAAAATAAAATAGAGTAATAAAACTACGAATAGAAGGAAAATGTTTAATTTATTTTTTATTTTTCTCTCTACTAATTTTGTCATGTCAATGGCCAAATAAAATTTCTCAAGCTTGTCAAGAAATCTAATACTCTAATATGGCATAATAAGGTAGCTACTTAAAGATTATAATTTATTCAGTACTTAACATTTGTGACAGAAACAAACAAAATAAAGATGATATTGTCTCACTGAAATATATATTGCTGACGTTTTTCTAAATCAATAAGTATTTGGTATAATAATATATTTATTTATTTTTTATTTATTTATCTTTATTGCACATACTTAGCAGAAAGAAAAAAAAGAATTACAACATACAAATGTGGCAATTGGCGGTCTTATCGCTCATGGCCATCTCTTACAGACAACCTTTATACGGATAATTTAGTGACATTAATAAGGGTACCAGTAATAGGGTGCACAAATCTCAGATCTGTTCAAATGTGAATATTTATAAAAAAAAAACACCAAATTCAAAATATTCAACATTCATATATAAATACACATCTGCTCATACTACTCATATATATATATACATATATCTACATATTATGTATATGTATAAATTGACCCAGAAAATATATTAGTAAAATTGACCACCGGTGAAGTGGAAGATAAAAGCTACTGTTTCTCTAACTTATCTTCAACTTATTCTACCCAAAAAAAACTCTTAAAAAATCTTTTTTTTGTTGATACGAAATATATTCATTGGCTACAAATAAACATGTCAGTTGGAGTTCACAGTTCGATTGGGCCCCGATACAAATTCCTTTCTGTCGATGTTCCAACGTGTCTACCCCTCATTTACCTTTTTTTATTAACTCAACCAGATTTCTTCAAATAACAAACGTCTAAGGCATTGTATGTATTGAGCGTTTCTAGAAGTTAGACGTTCGATTTTTAAGCTATCTCTGTTCAAGATGTCATTATATTTCTTACATAAAATGCTCTAACATAGATGAATATTGCTATCATTACATACATTTTCTCACAAAAAATTATAGAGTGAAATTCTATATGAGAAACAGTGGAGAAACTAACGCGATGCAAGATTAATGGATACAGTTGTTTGATAGCAACATATAAACCTCCGATATTTTGTAAAGCAGTATACAAAGGACTTCGTTTTTTGAGACTGCATAAGTAAATGATTAAATAGACTTTTTATTATACTCTCAATCTTGGTAGCACGTTCATCTGTCTAGCCAGAAATTTAAAAAAAACTATAATCCTTATTTTCGACAGCTGGGCCAGGCCTGGATTCAGACCAGCGTTCATGAATAATAAAATCTGCATTATAAAAGATTATATTATAATATGAGTTTCAGTTTGTCAACCACAATAGCTGTCTGTAAAATAAAATTCGTCAATGTTCAGCATCACTGATTTAATGAGCCGTAAACCGGTAATGGAGCTTTGTGGTTAACCGCAGCTAATGAGTCCTTGTTTCGACGGTTGATTGTTCAGTAAGTAATTTTCACGTTGTATTAAACAATTTCTACAAATCAAAGTGTCATACTTAAAGGCAACGATATTACAAGTCTTACAACTTCAGAAAATTTAACAGCCGAACTAGAATTATGTGAACTGTGGTGCATTTTAATTTTTACGATGTAAAATATTAACGTATATACATATAAAGTTAATATCATTTTGTCAATTTTATTTAGAGTCATAGTGCTTCACCATGCTGCAATATAGGAATGTACGTTTTCGTAACGAGTATGGTGACCACTGCTCTTGGGTTCTGCTCATACCTTCCATCAGACAGGGTAGAGTCACTTTAGCAGGCTCGTCATCTGATGATGATGAGCCGCCTTTTTTTACACAGTGAAAGCGAGAATTAGCTACAGCTAATTCTTCTTTTTTGAAATAGTTTATTAAAGAGAACAAATGAATAAAAGGAATACGAGACTCGACCGCAGCACAGTAGCTTAAACAAGCTTGGGTATCCATATGTCTGACCTGTAATGGACTGGCAAGTAGCTTATGTTAGGATTGGCCTTGTCAATTTGTATCTACTGGTCTGGTAAAGTCGATTTTTACTCAGATTGTACTTGCTTATATATAAATGATTTAAAATATTCCATAAATATTGCTTTAATAAATAAGATAGATTGAAAACGTCACAAGTTGATTGATTGATTTCCTGCGGGAACCAGATTCGACGGCTCTAAATGTTAGAAGTCAAACAAACGTAAATTGTTCAAAAGTCGTAAAATATTCTAAATATACGGAAACCCGGGGAAATTAACTGCCACGGTTAGAGAAATTGATAAATAATTTAATTGACTTCTTATTTCAAAAGAACTTGGATACTTGATTAGTATAATTACGTTTCTTAATAGTTTTAATGCAGTTTATGTATTTTAGAATGTATTCTTCAAGTCAGTTTGTTTTTTCGGATCAGTTTTCAGATTACAATCAATTTTTAAGTATCCTGGAATTGTGAACTTATATAGTTAATACTTATTCAATGATATTCGTTGTGTAATTCATATGGGCAGATCAACTTCTTCAAAAATATAAATTCAAAATTCACACCAATATTAAAAATTCAAAAGTTAAACTGTCTGTTTATCTGTCTGATACGTTTTCAGTACTATACCGATTTCAGTAAAAATTTTCAAGAAGATACTTTGATTTTTTAGTTGCTGCTTACCGCGACAGCCGATACATGTAGGAGGAGAGAGGGGCAGAACTTTTGACCAGGTCAGGTCAAAAGTGTTATATCTTTCTTACAAGGAGTTGTTATAATAACAACTAAAAGTAGAGAACTTTAGCGATGTTTCATGTCCGTACCTCGGAGAGCACATTTAGCCGTTGATCCCAGTTGACACAACTACATTTATATACTGACAACTAATTCAACCTTTGAATTCGATTCGCTCTCAGGGTTGCAGAGGTTCGGTGACAGTCGCTCCACGGAAAACTAATATTCAAGTAAAACCGGTTGAACTTTAAACAGACCTTTTCCTTGTATCCTATAGCGATAACAAGGGCTAAGAAAAAAATAAACATGCATACTGTACAACAACTTTCAAGAAGTCAGGACAATATATGTCTTGAAATCAGGTTATTTTATAAATGGATTATTTTGTCATATTACAACTTATAACTATGATTTTAACAACTAATATAATATTATCAAAGAAACATTAATTCAAAAAATAAATTAAAAAATATGTAGTCATAAGGACTGCCAACAGAATTGAAAACTTATAACTTGACGGTGATGGTGATGCGGTGACGCAAACTCTTTATAATTTCCCCTGCCAAAAGTGCTCAATGCGGCAAAAAAGTTTTGTGTCGTCAGCATGCTGGTAACGGTGACGCGGTGACGCAAACTCTTTATAATTTCCCCTGCCAAAAAGTGCTCAATGCGGCAAAAAAAAGTTTTGTGTCGTCAGCATGCTGGTAACGGTGACGCGGTGAAGCAAACTCTTAAGAATTTCCCCTGCCAAAAAATGTTCAATGCGGCAAAAAAAGTTTTGGGTCGTCAGCATATCGGTGACCCGGTGACGCGAACTCATAAGATTACTCCTTATCAAAAATTGATTTTTGTTCACCTAAAAACTGCTCAACGCGCCTAAAGATATTTTCACTTTAAAAATTCCAGAACCTTCTTTATTTGTACTATTTTTTGTTCAATTAATACCTAAGAGGTATTTTAATAGAAGCACTTATTTGGTGATTTTGTAAACATTTAATGTATTCATCATATCAATATTAAACTTCGAATATATTATGCAGTAACATTTCTGAATTTCTGACATCTCTATCAACAAAAACAGATTTTTAACAAAGTTGAATATTCAAAATAACCTCCCAAAGAAGAAACACTTTTTTAACCTAACAGAGAACTAATCCAATTTTATTCAAAAACGCACAAAACTATCTCTAAAAATAGGACCTCCATGTTTCAATACGCAACGGGTATGTATTAATAACTAGGCCAAACTAAAGCTTTATAACGAAGGATATGATATAAATACACTTCTCAGTTATTTGGGAAACGGGAGTTTGAGGTAACGAGAATTATAGTTGTAACTTGATAACAACTTATTTCTACCTACATTACGTATAACTAGTGGATATTCCACTTTATATGTATGTTGGTCACGTTTTTCAGGCGTAATAAGTGGGCGGCTTTGCTAAACAAATTTGTATGGTGTTCGTTTTGTTTGGTTTTGTAGTGCTGAAGCAGTAAATAAAAATGTGGCTGATCTGGTAAGATGTATAATGGTAGGTTTAATCGCATTGGATCTATTTACTTAGTGAATTTTATCAAGGTTTTTAATATATATTGTGAAAGAATTAGTTTAATCAGTAACGTAGTAAACAATACAAAAAAATCATGTTTCGTTACATTTTTCTATTTACATTTTAAATTACTACAAATACTATACATGGCAATTTGTTTCAGAATTCAATGCTGTTCTATACAAATCGACTCAACTGCGACTTAAGGTCTCGGGTACAATTTCCAGGTCGGACCAAATGTTTGTATGATCTACAAATATTTTTTTCGGAGTTTGGGTGTTTTCTATGTATAATATTTATGTATTTACAAAAAAAGTAGATAAGTATTCTATCAATCTATATAGCTTTCATAGATCTGTTTGAGGCTAGATGGCGTTGTGTGTTAAGTGTCCGAAATAGTTATTTATTCACAATAAAGTATATCACAGAGTATTGTTACATTTTATAATCGCTGTATGAAATTCATATCTAGATAGTGCGCTAATAATTTTTAATTACTCTTTAGTTGTTTACCGCTGTGTTTACAGGAAATAAAAACCCATGTATTTGAAAACATACATTTTTTTTATGGGATAGCGGGCAAACGCGCAGACCTATCGCCTGATGGTAAGTATACCGCCGCCCATGGACACCAGTAACACCAGAGGCGTCACAAGTGCGTTGCCGGCCTTGGGGGATGGGGAGAGGGGGATTAGGGAACAGGTTGGATTATCTATATATCTCCGGTATCATCACTCAGTCGGTGAAACACAGCGCAGGCGCTGTTTCACACCGGTTTTCTTTGAGGCCGTGGTATAACTCCGGTCGAGCCGGCCCGTGCATGCCGAAGCGTGGCTCTCCCACGGTGAATTCCGCTCGATTCTGTTAAGAATAAGAAAGCTATCGCTCATTAAAAAAATGCTTGAAAACTTATTTTTTAGGGATGTTTATTAGAGTCCTTTTATGGAATAGGGGGAAACGAGCGTGGCTCATAGTGACGTAGCTCTCCCATTTAAACTATTTGTTGGTTGTATCTAATATTCCACTAATGTGGTTACAGGCTACACACACGTGTTAATAAAATCGAACGTTTTGTTGCCAAATCCAGAACCGGACTTAGCCGGTTTCGTCCCGTCACGCCCGTGGAAAACGGGACACAAAGGGGCACTCCGCAATCACGCTGTTTGTAAATCTTTCACGTACACACGTGAGTTGGAATATTGAGTATTGAGTCACACGGCTGAATACAAAATAATAATTGTGTAGCACTAAATATTGCGCTATGTGGAATTGGCTACTGGGATGGTTTATGTGAGCGTAAACAGGATATAAGGTATAGAATAGAATAATAATATTTTGTCGTACAAATACTTGGGGAAAATCAAGTGATGCGTGAGTTGTATTTGGGTCGGTTTTATTATAATATTAAAGTTCTCTGTACTCTATTAAATTTGGTTGTAATAGACTCTTTCTTACAATTACTATATATAAATAAATAGTGTAAACACACTTTTTTTGTAAATTATTTATTTATTTATTACACAGAGAAGAAAACAAACTAAGTTACAATCTTTGCCCCCCAAAACCTTGTTGATGATTTGAATGGGGATATCTTAAAATAAAATATAAATGTATTATATATAGTAAACACCCAACTGTGAAAACAAATATTGGCAGAGCATACAAACATTTGGTCCGACACAGGCATCAAACTCAAGACCTCAAGCACAGTAGACGCATACTCTACCACTACGTCACAGGATAATCCAAATTATTTATAATACGTCATAAATCAAAAAGCAAAACTAATATACCTCGTCTTCGAGGTTATTTTGCTTATTAGCTTCTTATTTTGATAAACAAACTAAAGAGGCGATGTAATAAAACTGGCCATATCTACAGTAAAAAGTTTCGCGCTGAATTAACTGATGACATAAGTAGGACACGTGAGGACCAAAAGAACCTAGATGAGGATTGGGTTCGGTTGATGGAGGATCAGATATTTTCAGTACCTAGCGTATAAAATGCCGAGTTCATATTGCGTGTTCTACTCTTTTTTTAAATAAGTATACCTATGCGTCAAATAAACTATCCGATCTTTCGAATACGCCAATGAAAATCGAAAATGGCCATGAGTTTCTTGGCCAGTATTCTTCTCATAAGGCTCTATGCATTTGGCAAACTGGAAATTATAGATCGACACAAGCAAGCAGTAGATTTTGGTGTTTTCACCAGACTTATCTTGACAATCCAGTACATGCTGTGGCGTCTGTTTGTGTCAGTCTATGATTTTAAACTGTAGCTTTAATTTAACGTTCATAAATGTCACTTAATTAAATAATGATTTTGAATTTGAGAAATCTGAATTCGAATGCTATTGGTATACTTTCAAACAATCCATATTAATTAATGATCAGAATAATTTTAAAAGTAGCAGTGCTTATTTTTTTAATAAATGATAATGAAAATTTAGACAAGACACAAAGTTAAAATTTATTTCTTTTACACAAACTTCACGAAAGTTTTGCAACTCTCGTAGGAAATCGTCGTGAGTTTTAATTATATATTAATGACTGACCTTCGTTTAAATAAGTTTTGAAGACAGATTTGTTCTTAACTTTCAGTTTCAGATTTTTTTCAATTTATAAATATGCTATCTACTTTCTTTATTTGAGATCATAATTTGACAGCGAAGAGTGTAAAATTAACATACATCTATTTATTCAAATATATTTCATTAAATTGGTTTGTGTACTTTTCAAAACTTAAAAAGTTGTGCACCTGTAATCAAAAGCCAATTTCTTTGCGGTGGTTCTGAGCTATGTAAGTGTAAGAGCAGTGTAAGAGCTTCAGCTCTTTTTCAAAATATTGTAATGCATTTTTGGCGTATGAATACACGATTCAGTGCTTGCGTAGGGGTTTTAAAAATGTTAATTTAAGCTTTTAGTAAATAATAAATTACCATAGCTTTCAAAGTTCGTTATCTTACCAGCTTTATTTTTACACAGCATTAAAGGACTATAGACATCATGTGAAAGATACACGGACAGATAGATTAAAAGATAATGAAGGATTTCATAAAGGTTTGTTTTTTCCATCCAAGGTATGGTACAAAAAACGGTATCTGTCTATCCTTTTCCGGATAACACAAATACTATTGGTTAAACAATTGAATACACGCCCTTTAAACCGCAAAACATTCGAAACATAACCGAACACTGATAAATGTTTGGCCCTTTCCATAAACTTTCCGTTGTGAACTTCCCGCATTGAACTAGATTAATATTGAGATTGTGTGTTACGAATATCACGGTTAGGCAATATATCTACCTAATATCTAGATATTATTGTTAATTTAGATGTGTATATTATGAGTAGGTATTGTTATCGTAATGTGTTTACTGGAATCTTGTTAAATTATCTTGTAGTTTTGTAAATAACTTAAAGAATAATTTTAATTGAAAATGAATATAGAAGAGACAAAATGAGTATAATAAGTGGGCTGGGTAGTAATTATACGTATGAGTGGTGAGAGAGTATAAAAAGTGGATTAATAAATCATTAAAAAACGTTAAAAAATACAAAAAAAAAATAAAAAATAGATGGATAAAAATAAACATGATATAGGCGTACTTAAAACTACAAAAATATAAGCAATACAAAGAATCAATACCAAACAAGGAGTTTAAAAACTAATCCTGATTATGCAAAAGCTTTTGTAAAATTAATATAGCTTGTCTCCCGAGTTATTATTACAACTCTATTGCCACCTCGTTCATTAAAATCAGTTCAGTAGTAAGTGCTACAGGGAAAATATAAACATACATAGGCTGCCAGAACTTACCTTACCTTTCCTTTTACCTTTACTGTAGTCGAGTATATGTAAATAAACAAATAACATAAATATATTTGTAATCAACCTTAGTAATTCTTTATTTTGATAATATACGATGTATTTTAAAATTGTTATTTTTGTTTAGACTACTTTATGGGGCCAAAAATCCTTACGTTTGTTTTTTTTTGTAATCTTGATGCACCTAGTATCACTCTCACGACTAAGACGAATGTATTAACACCACTCCCATAAAAATACGACAATCCATTTAGGCTATAGGGCGTTCCAAAGAATTATAAATACATACACTTGAAAAACATAACCCTTCTTCTTACGCAGTGGGGTAATTAGATTAGAAGAGAATAATAAAATGCAGTTCTAAATTCTGCAGAACATCTAACATCATAAGTTTATTACAAAACGAGCAACCTAAGAAGTTTTTAAAATTCTCGAATATTGTGTACTATAATATGAATCAATTCAACAGTTAAACCTCCCTCTTCAATCACTCTATAAACAATAGAGTGCTAGCAACAGACTGTATTAAAAACCGTTGAGTAGTTTTAAAGATCTAAGCGTACCGACAACGGTAGCGGCTTCATTTTATACTGTGTAAAGATACAGTGTCTGAAAATATTCGAACATTTTTATTCTAGTAACGACAAGTCTATTGAAATGCCACAGCAGCGCCTGGCGCGTGCGATTGGTCGAAATGAAGTTTTATTTTTTCAACTAAAATGCGACAACATGACGGATCTATTGGGAATAGTAATGAAGAATACATTGAATTTGACCATATATTAGAATACCAATACCAGCCTAGTTAGTTTGACATAATAGACTAAAACCTCATTTCTAAAGAGAGGCATTTGTCCAGCAGTGGAATATTAAGGGCTGTTGATGGTGATGACTGGAATATTAAAACTATATTTATCAGGTTTTCTAACAGACAAGAATAGAAAACAGGATCGTTCTATGAAGTGTAGATGGTAATAAGTAGATGTTGAGAATATGAGTTTAGTTGGCATGTGACTGTATTCAGGGATTAAAAATTAATCATCCCCACTTTAAAGGAAGGGGAGGTACCCCAAAAAATTTCTTCTAGCGATGTGATAAATATGCACATCGACCCAAAGTTTCATCTTTCTAGCACTAATTGTTTGGAAGTTAGCCGGACGGACGTACATGACAAAAAGATAAGGGTTACGCGACCTGCACTACGGAACTCTAAAAACAGTTTAGTTTCTCGACGTATTTCAACTATATACGAAGTTATGCTTCCAAATCAACCAAAATAACATGGTATTGGTAATATATTCGTGCAGGTTTCCTAATATTGACGTGTAGAGGGTACAATGGCTCAAATGAAACGCAACTGCAGCTGATGTTATTGGATGCTAACGTAGAAATATTACTTCGGAATTGAAATTAAAATGTTATTCGACATTCGAGTTATTTTTATTCAATAACACTTGAAAGACGAAAATGGTAACACTCACATTATAGCTAAGAATATCAAAAGGCTTGAAATCTTAATCCAGAAAATTGGGTCTGATAGCATGCTTTAATCCATTCTACACGCACATCGACACTATGATTTATTAAAATACTTTCAATGGTATCCCAAACACCATATATTCTGAGTTGTTTTGAACCTACCGAAAGGCAGAGAAAATATAGGCTGCTTCTTTTCTGCTCTTGAGAATAACACCAATTTAAACCTAGCAGTAAAATACGAGCTTTTGAGTTTATCGCGAACAGACAGACAGACGCGGGGGAGGGCTTTGTTCTATAACATGTAGTAATTCAAAGACCCTAGAAATTGTTTGTTGTCAGTTCGATAGCATTGATCGTTTATTTAGTTTAATTAAAATGAATGAGGCATCATTAAACCCATGTTACTAAGACTAAAACTAACAGGAAACGCTGGTTACTATTAAAATTTGTAGTCATAAATTACAAATTTTAATAGTAACATAATGTTACAAACAAATTTTACACTTTAACAGGATTTTTGTTACCATAAATTCAAAATTAACTTGAAATCAGAAATTTCTTAAGTACTTAAAAATATTAAACTTTTTTTTTTCAATAAACAGAAATTTCTTAAGTACTTAAAAATATTAAACTTTTGTTTTTCAATTTATGTATTCATATTTATAATATTCTTTTTTATGTGTATGCATGCCGGGTATTCCTTGCTAGCATCAAACCGTAAAGGGATACTCGTCGGTGCATATCATAATGAAAAAAAAACCTAAATAACACTATTTAAATTATCAATAACATTAAATTATTTTCGTAAATGAAAACAAATAACTGTACTCAGAGTTAAATCTTTTAATTATTTTATAATTTAAATGAATATAATTAGTTAAAAAATAATTAAATTATAATTGTAACTAAATGATAAATTAAAAACTGTTTTTTGAGATGATGTAAGAAGGAGCTGATATGCCAACAAACTGTTGTACAGCTTGGCATTATTTTAGTCTTAAAATAAATATTCATTAATTTGCGACAGTAAATATTTGCCCGACATACATTTAAATATTATTGACTTTCATTTATTTACGGCAATAATAAACTATGATAACACATTATGCTGGTTTTGAAACGTACTATAACTCGTATATATATGGAGCAACTTTTGTCATAATTGGTTAAGTAAATATTCAAGTTAAGGGTAATATTTGCTTAAACTAATAACAGCTTTAGTACATTACAATGGAGGTTGAGAATAAATTATTGATGATGATGTGATGAGATTATATAGTTTTAATAAGACAATTTTCTAATTAAAATAAGTTGATTAAAAATTTTCATGTACGAAGTGTTTTAATTTTCTCGAAACTTTTTCCGAACTAAGTTGGGGTTGGTTTTAAGTCTACCATATCACGATTAAACTTAGAATTTTTGCGTGAAGCGACTGTAATCAAACCTCCACAACCCTAGTACTAGATTTCCAAGTCCTCTAGAAAGCTTGTAGTCGTATTTGTAAAAATTCAACTACCTGTAACGATTACACGGTAGCAACTGGGACCAACGGCTTAACATGCTCATGGAGTTGTTTCAATCCGTAAAAAATGGTAACTCATCTAAAGAATAACCTAACCAGGTGTGCTTTACTTTATAATGTTGTAAGCACGGTTGCCACCGAGCCACGAGTAGCTTATTATACAAATATTAACATTTGTGGATTTTATTTTTATTCCCGTTCGTTATACGCGACGTATTGCCAAATTCTTGAGATTTGCTTCACCCAACTTGAACAGAGCTAACTTTGAAAGGCTTGTTTGTGAACACAAATGTACCGAATAATGAACTGTGAATACTTGGTTTTATTGTAAGCTTAAAGTGCATATTAAATTTATGGTTTTCGCTTTATCTATATAAAATATTTTATTTATTAGTTTATTTATATTAACTGTATAATTCTTTTAATAACAATAAAGACACAAAACCAAATCAAATTGTATTGCCTACGATATTGGTAATACAATACGATATCAGTTTGATGTTTGGCCAAATATTTGTTTCGGAATTTTTCTATGTATACATAATAGATATGCATTTGCAAAAAAAATGTAACTAAGTATTTTAACTGTCAATCTATCTTTTATAATACAAGTTTTGCTTAGTTTGAGGCTAGATGGCGTTGTGTGTAAGATATCCGACATATTTTTAGTTCTTATTAATATAGCTAAGTTAGACCAGAGTACCATAGCCTCATAGAAAACCGATGTTAGTTTTTTTTCTCGTAATGAGTAAAGTTACCAAACCCTCTTTCCTCCGATCTCCGGGACGAATTTCTAATAGTTATAACCCATTTGTGATAGTTACTCACCCATCTGTCCTGTCACTGCCACCTGTTCATATAATAAAAATACACTATAGACGACAATTCTCTGCCATACGAAACTCCAGTTGATATCCTCCATACACTGCTAGGAACGGTGCGGCGATACATTGGTGGGTTGCTGCCAAATCGTTACAACTTTCAAACATTTGTTTGCGACTTGATGTACCGTATAATGAACCGTCTTCAAATTCTGTGTTTCTCATAAAGTTTGTACTTTTCAGAGACTCGAGATCCGAAACAACTTATCGTGGAATGTTTTGGATTTATTGTTGGATCTCTTCAGTCATATTATTTATGTGATACGCCGATACTATTTTGCGTCTTCTTGGACACGTTTTATGCAGAATTCTGAATACACACCAAGAAATATTTTAATTAGCAGTACAGTTTCAAAAATCCACTTTTTTATCGTTTTCTTTACTATTCAGTATATCCCTCAACGGAAACCAGGTGACTATATAATTATGTAAATAAATGTAATAAACAAAATTCATAGATTTTATACTGAAATTGAAGCATCATCATCAACAACCCATAATGTCCCACGGCTGGGCTCAGGTCTCCTCTCTGGAGAGGGTTAAGGCCATACGTCCCGACGCTGGCCAAGTGCGGTTTGAGGACTTGAAATTAAAGACTGTGACCTAATTGACTACAATAATATTAGATCACGGCATATTGATGTGTCCCAGGTAATGTTCCTTTATCAGTCTCTTAAGGCCGTTAGTGTTTATCCACATCAAATTGCGACTGGTTGGGCTTTCCACAGTCGCATCGATTTCAGGTTTTCTGACGTACACACATTTCGTACTCACATTATGTTTTTAGTTTTCCTTATTATTTTTTGCTTTTCTCTTATCTGCTTGTATTACTTATTGCAAACTAGTACAAGCTTTTAGAAATTTATCTGTTTTTCACCCAAGAGGTGTAAGGCTACTGATTTGTTATACAGGTGATCCCACCACAGACACCTGTCTCAGAAAGTAATGATATAGTCTGAGTTAATTGTTTCTGTACTTCATAAATTGTGCCTACCTTTGTGATGAGGGAAATAAATGCAATGTAATTATTATCAGAACTTACAACTTCGGAAAAGAATGCTGTTTAACTTTGTATGTTTAGTACAGTATCTTGAAAGACGCTATCTAGACTTCTGTTTTAGCACCTAGAATTTGATTTTCTGTCCATACTAAACTAGCATTACGGACCGACTTCGCATGGAATCTTCTGAATTCTCGATATTTTTTCTATTGTAGAATACATATATTAAATGTAAATAAACTTTCCTCTTGAATCACTCTATCTATAGCTGAAAACTGCATTGAAATCCGTTGAGTAACGGAAGCGACTTCATTATTAACGATGGATAGATTGTATATTTATATATTGATCTCGTTAACATTTAGGTTACAAGAACATTTATTGGTTTCATTAATAGCTTTAAGGGCCAAAATAAATTAATAACATCGATAACCACTTACGAACGCTAAATTATTTACGGAAATATATGGCCTGGTACGTGGAAAGCCCCGAAAATTACAAAAGAAAATAATAACTGCCGTTCACAAAGCAATCGCATTTATTCCAGTATTACTCCTAAATAAATACGCACGTATGCCACGGCTAAAATAATAATTAAGTTAATTAAGAAAGTAACAAGATTAGGAACAATTATTTGGACAACCTGACTACAATATCTATTGTCTTGTAAAGAAATCGTTCTCACTGCGTAAGATCATAAGATATGTTTAGTCTATTTCAGTCGACAAAGAATATCGTCCACCTTCTGGCAGTGACGTGATGAAATATCGCTTGGCCGTTTGAGACCTTCCTCTTCTAAAGAACTAATCTGTTCGTTCTCCGGTCTGATGATACTTTCGGACATTGCAGCCATTTTTCGCTGTCGGTCGTCCGGTGTTTTCTTTAGGAAGAAGTGTTATAAAGGAATAGAAACGTCCTCGTTCTGTTTACGTCATTTTGTAATAAACCACTTCGAATTCGCATGTGTTAATAATTACAACATTATCATTCTTTAAAACTACACCACTTAATGCTTGTTTAGAATATATAAAGCAATTCGAAATGGATACTATTTGATAGACAGACAATCAGAAAGTAGTTTATAAAATCTGAGTCACGAATTTGACAGATCACAATAAGTTTTAGGTTATTAATCCCCATTAAAAAGGCTAAAATCAAAGTGGTGCGTTTCTTGCCAGTGCAATTCTTCCTGATATCAAATATGATTACAGCCATAATAAACCCTTTTATACTTCCACCGTCATAACAAACCAAGGTTGACAGAAACACATAAATTGATACAGCCGGTCATTCTACTAATGGTCTGAAATCACATCAGAACCGCAACACGTACCTAATAACATTGGTCGAGGCAATAATAATGTCCAATAACGCCCTTTTATGATTTACTTTTGTGCCCGAACAAACGAAATAAAATCATATGTGTTATTTCCATGGTTATAACATAAACTATGGTGATAGAACGCCATGATAACGGTAACGGTGAATGGTTTGTTTGCTAGATGTTTATGGAGGTAACACTCAAAAAACAAACATTTATGAACCAATATTGGTCAACAAATGTTTGGGCCCTTTTGGTGTTGGATGTCTTTGTTACACCTTTCAGAAAGACTGAATTTTATATTCTGTTTGGTAAACGTAAAGAAAAACTGCAAACGATTCTGAATGTTGTTAGTGAAAGGTCAAGCGTACAATAAAATGCACCCCGATTTTTTTAAAAAATGCGTCAGTTACGAATGCTAAAAGAATTGGTAAATATTTCTTACTAGAAAAAAGTACCAAGAAAGATAATAATAAAAGCAATAATCAAGTCAATGCCTAAAAAGCTTGAGGAAAGTGGAAATAAATAAGCATTAGCACTCTATTTTCTGGAAGCATGCAGTACTTTCAACGTGGGAGATCCACGCTTTGGCAAGAATAGGCTGGCTCAACCGAAGTGATATCACGGGGGGGGATATCATATATACAACTTCCCAACATCAACCGTTTTATAGATGGGTAGGTCGGGGGATCCTCCCTTTGTGCTGGAGGGACGTGACATCCGTACCTCCACAGTATCTGTAAGTTTTCTGTCCACCATTATTTTCAGGTAATTTTCATTAAAAACAATAACCACTATATAAACATAAAATGTAAAGAACATTTCAAATTGTTTGGAATCAAAATTTAATTAGTGTAATTTAGTCTTCACAAATTGCCTCCAGAAACTTTTGAGCCTTCGAGATCCTTTTTAAATATTAATTCCTCAAGACAATGACTCTTTACTAAAACAGAAAATTAATTCGTGAAATATAACACCGGTTTTTAGAATAATTAAAAAATGTTATAACAAGTCAAGTAGGTATTTATTTCATATTATTGTATGAACAGCTTTTGAACGCTACTAGATCAATCAAACTATCTTCATGCTAAGTTTAATTGAAATTGATGCAGTGGTTTGAAGTATAAACGTAACAAACTAAGAGACAAATGAACCGACAGACAGAGTTAATTTTAAATTTATAATAATTTTTTATCAGTTTAGAGGATAAATAGGTTACCTAATGATAAATAAGGAAAGATAAGTAAAATGTAATTCATACTGTCGATTGATCTTCTGAAAAGTCTCCAGGATCAAGAGGGGAGGGGGTGGGTAAACCAATAGTCTCATACATTCTGTGAAAAGTAACAAAAAAGGACTTATCACCGGTTTCCTGCGTGGTCAAGGAACCATTACAGCCGAGTCGGAAATTATGCATAAATACCAATCACAGAATAATGTGCTCTGATTCATCATTACCAGTTCCTGTAAAGTCGACGACTACGATTATACGTCGACTTAATGCATTTTTTTTACCATCGGTAAAGTACCAGAAAATGCATTAAGTCTACCGATGCATGTTTTTGTGCATAACGTTATAAATAAATATAAGCGTACGGCTTCACAGATAATTTGAGTAATATTTGATTGCACAATATACTTTGCGGTTCTTCATCTTATTCTTGAATAATTTGTAAAATATAACACCCAATGAACATTTGAATTTACTACTTTTACTAAATTCAAATTCTTTTTTTGAGAGACAACTTGGCCAACATATAGTCAATATTGGTAACTAAGATTACAAAAGAAAGCCAGATGGACCGTAAACAACACGAAGGTGAAGTTACCAAGTTAAGTTATTCGGAAAAAAATAGTGCAAAGTAAAAGTTGCTAGGAGTTTTGATTTGTATGTGTTTTTATTATAATGTAAGTATTATATTATTTATGTGTTGAAAAAAAATTTTTCAGCTCGAGTTTCTTACTCGGTTTGATACCGAACTCCCGCCCTGAAACCTTTAGGGAAGAAGATATTCGGTTCCTGTAGTAGTAATGAAAACAGTTTTCCCTAAAACTTTGCTGATTATTATGGATGTGTGTATGGCTGCTTGCTTTTGTATTATGTGTATATTAATGTTTGCGTTAGGTTTATTTATGTATCTGTGTCTGTTTGATTCGGTGCGATTGATTGTATTTCCGTATGTTGGGTGTCTGATTTGAGTATCTTCTGGAGTGTTAGATTGTTCTGCTTTTGGTTTTATTAGATCTAGTACTTCTGTTGAAAGCCAATTATGTGTTTTCATGCTACTTACCTGGTTTGAAAGTGTGTTATTACCTGTTAATTTTAGTATTTTAGGATTATCCGGGTTTCTTTCTTAAAACAACTTTTCTAGACGTTTTATGAAACCTACGCCTTGTGCTCTAGTTTTATAATAACAAAACAATAACTCATGCATTTCGTCTTTGGACCACTTTTTTCACGCATCATTGATGCTCGTGAACTTGTCGTGGTCGATTCCGATGCACTGGCAGAACCAATCGGAGCCTCCCTATTCTGCAAAGTGTCATCAACATCCCGGTTCAGGTCGGCTGTGGCATTTTCGAGTTCCCTGACCCTTGTTTAGCAGGGAGCCACTGACGGTCCCTATACTGTCACCCTCAGCGTCAGCTCCAGACGTGCCCCGGCGATCACCCCCGGCAAGCGGCATTAAACTATTTCTCATATTATTTCTCTCCATTATGTTGGACGTTTGCCATTACCCTTTTTGTCCCCTGTATAGAAATTATGTTTCAGGTGTCCGCCTCTCATGTGGCTAAGATGTTAAGCTCGGACGTGGGGTTGGGCTTTGAGAGGAGTATTATATTACAATATATGTTGAAACAGATTTTCATTTCGAGTTTTTTACTCGGCTTGACACCGAACTCCCGCCCTGAAACCTTCAGGGAAGAAGAGATTCGGTTCCCGTAGCAGAAATTATTATAATTTAAATAAAATAATATTATAATTTGATGATATTTTATAATATTGGAATGGGTATTTTTGCCAACCTCAACATTAACAAAAAACATGGATTTTTTCTGCTTCTGGTATCACAACATGCACACAGGTGCACGTGCCCTGTTAAAACATTGTAAAATACTGCCAATTAATCTTAAAATAAAAATGTGCCTTTTAATCGAATAATATCAAAATAAAAATCAATCATAAAATAACAATACGAAAATAACTCACTCAAAATTAGAAGTACCCAGGATTACTAACTATTACGGACAACGAATGAACACATATTTAATACTAACTTTTATTAATGACATTCCAACAAACATAAAAACAAAAATAACAGGCAAGAACTATAAATATAAGTACAAAAAAAAATATTTCCATGCTTTAACACCATTACATAATATAATTTGAAAGTACTGCAACATCCTATTTACAGTGTTTCACTCCTGCATAGCTATACTACATATCAAAGCATAGTCAGGTAGCATCGGCCGGGACAAGCGGCGAACGGCTTGAAAACTGGTTTCTAAGTGAAAAATACCTAGTTTAAGCAAATTGTTGGTACTATCGCAAAAAACATTGTTTATGGTGTTTGAGATATTTCTAAATGAATATATGGTAATAGATTGCTCAAAAGTGATTCAACGTCCAGACAAACCTGCCAAGGTTTTGTGATGTTTTATGCTAACACCTGAATTGTAAATATTGTATCAATAAATAAAAAAAAAACGTGTTTCTACTGTGCCGCTGCTATATTATTTGTAATGTACGTTCCATTTGGCTTTATTTGTAACCTGAGATTAGCAACCAAATTTATAAAAGTTAATTGACATTTAAACATTTAATATCGTGTGTCTACCAAGTTACTAAAACGTAATACTATATAACAAGTGGAAGTTCGAGAATCTGATGTTAAAATTAAATCAGTTTTATTTAATTTTGTTTAGCCATAGATCAAACTAAGTAGCATTAAATTGGAGAGGCCTATGTCTAGCAGTAGAATGCGATAGGCTGATGATGATGATGATGATTTAACTTAACGTGTTGTTTCGTCTAATCTAACATTTTATATTCTTAGGAGATAGAATAGGTATTATAATACCTATTCTATCATCTATATAACAAAGGGTCTATATGATGAAATCACATTTATACCAAAAATCTTAATAATAAATAACAACCGCAATGTGACTCAATTATAACCAGTTAACAAATTATTAATTTAACTTCAGCTAACAATAATTGACAGGAGTAGACTACTGTCAATAACGGACTTAAATATGCATAAAGTACGTGTAAATAAATAAACAGCACAGCTATGTACCAAATATAGATTATAGACACTTCTTATATTGCCTTAAAAACGTTCGGTTTTATAAACATAGTTTACAAAACCGAACGTTTTCAACGCAATAAAATTTGAATCAAACGCCTATAAAATAGCCAATAACAAATATAATACGCAAAACATAAAACTTTAAACAGCAACCTAAACCAATAAAACGAATAGGTGTATAGCAAATCGACTTAATATCACCTTTTATCGGATTACTCGATATTATTCGATTACAAACGAAAGGCACCGGAGGGTTTGTCCTTGCCTCGATGCGGACTGTAATTCTTTGCATAGCATCGTTAATTTAAAACTAAATGCTCCGAGCTCGCAACAATAGATTGTCGCATAAATAACTTTAGAGGAAAAATGGGGGACAGCTGGGGGGGGGGGAAGATAGAAATTTATACGATGTAACTTTGGCAGAAATTTTCGGGCCAAAACTCGAAATTCGGGAAGAGTGCTCACCCTGATTGGTAATTCATGAGGATTATACAGATTTAACGGAATTTAAGCATTTAAACGTTGATTAGAAAAGACGTACATGAAAAAAATCCTAAATAATTCATTCAAGAATAAATTAAAGTTAAAAGTAATCTTGAAATTGAATGTTACTTAAAGAAAATCGCCAGCGATTTTTTCACAGGAAATTTTTTTCGCTCTAAAAATTAACTGTTTTTGGCATAAGAATTTTTGAATTTATTTCTTTTTCTTGACTTCTACTAGCATTACTTTCCAGAGAACTAAGTAGTGATGTTTCAAGATTAAGGAATATCATCACCCGTATTCATTTATCGTAAGAAGCAACTAAGTAAGCAGACTACCCATGTCAAAATCAACCCGTCAGCCCAGCATAGGACAGTAGGCCAAAACCTCTTTTCCAAAGAGACACCTATATCCAGAATGGACTGTTAAAGGTTGTTAATATGAATGGAAAACCGATGAATAGCTTTAAATAGAATGATAACTCGTGCATGTAAATAAATTCGTCTGCTTTTGCAAAAACTCTTATTTGATCATGATGCTGATATCTATGTTATAACAGTCAATTCAACAGCCGTAGATAATAAAGATAAAAATATTTACTATTATAATCCGTTCACATGGTAAAGTGTCAAAAGTCTCGGGAACATTCTTAAATTTATGGGACAGTGTTGAGACCTCGCAATTTTTCATCGTGCAAGTCCCAATAAGTCCGAAACAGGCATGAGGTTGAATAAAAACAAACCGCCAGCAGTCTCATTTGTTTTAGATTTACACCTTTAGTTTTTCCTGTATATCCAATATCTCTCTCTGTATAGCTCTACAAAAAAAGAGAGATTATATTGAATTCTTCAAAAATTGATTGTTATTTTAGAGGTTCTCTTTCGTAGGTTCTCGTTTCTTATTCACAAATAATGACTAAGACCTAAGTCAGTTAAGGTAAAAATTTCTGTTCAAATGAGATTTTTCGCTTGTTTAGTATGTCATAGAAGTTGTATATTTGGTGGTGTATGTTACCTTTGCTCTGTTATCACTGAACTTAAAAAGCGATGAGCAATTTTATTTAATTTTGATTCCGGAGAAACATTTGTATCCGTATTACCAGCTGAGTCCCGCGATGATAACCACATCGTCCTCGCCATCAACGTCACGGGGCAAAGCTAGTCTAAATCAAGAAAAATAAATAACTTCAAAAGTTCTTACATTAAATAAACAGTTAATTTTTAGAGGATTTTTTTTTATTTCTATATATATATATAAATAAATATTGTAAGTTCATTCCACAGTTTTGTTGTGCGAGGCAGCACGAATTTATGTTAAAGAATAAATGACTGCAATTTTTTAGATGTCAGTAAAGATATAAGCCGTCTAGATGGTTGCCAATTTCTGTTTCCTTCCATGTTATCTTACAATGAACGTGTATGGAGTTTCATTAATATGAAAACCCAACGAAATGTAACTGCCTCATAACGCGTTAGGGTACTTGCACACCATATCCATGGCGCTACTCAAAAAACTCATTCTGAGACAACATTACAATATATCGTGCAGGCTGAGTCAACTTTTAGGGGCCAGTGAAGTAAGATAATTCGTTTTACAATTTCAATCTCCACTGCCAAAGCTTACGTACCTTTAGAATCAAAAACAGATCCAAAGTCTTCTAAACAAAAGAAGAATTATCACCTTGATTCTTGATATGACATTCAGTTATCCATAATTAGTAAAATTGACATAAAAATTACGTAAGCAGTTAGTACCTTACGTAATTTTAATATCAAGTTTACTAATTAAAGTTATAGCTAGGCAGAGTAACTGTACCTATTAATTTTTCGTCGAAATGAATGTAAGTGACAATAAATTTCATCTACCAATAAACAATATTACCTGTATTGCCGTTAAAAAAAAAAAACAATATTACGTACATAAAATCCGCGAATGCACACACAATTTAAGAAAAAGATTTCTATTTCTAATTTTAAAAAGTCACAATGTCTCTAATAATTTAAATTTAGAAATCTTCATTATTTTCAAATTTAAAACCATTTTTAAATTGTCTGTGGAACCCAGCCAGTATGAGTAGTTTTTCTCATACTTCTCAGTGGCGAGTAATAAGTATTTATGTGCTCCACACAATAACCCATTAGCGTGGCCTGTTACGCTCCATAGAACGTAATGGAGGTTACTTATGTACTTACTAATTACACTCGGCCAGCCTTGTACTGCAATAATAGGATTTATTCATTTACAGCCGGATTAAGGGCTATTATTAAAAGACTAATGAAAGAATAATCATGGACAGTTATGAAAACATTTGTAAAGTATTGTATTTCTAATTTATGATACCTACAGATAGTACACAACACACTGAGTGTAAATACACATTTATTGATACTGTTCTATCGGGGAATATTTGTAAATACTGCTTGTTTTATTGGTTGAAAATTAAATTGCTAATGGGACGTATAGATTTTAACGGTATACTAAAATAAACCAATGCCGTTCAGACTTCAATGTAGATAAAAGCTAAAAATGTTCACTAGTTCATATTAATTTTCATTCATATTTATTGTCGAGACTTATTCTGCCAGAAGGAATTTTCAAGGGATTAAAAAAATCACGCAAAATTACCGTACCGCCGTACTAAAACTTGGAAAAATTAGAAATAATGTGTGTTTGATAAAAAGAATACAGAGAACGATTTTTCTTACACATTTCACTGTAAAAGACCATAGATATGTGAATAATTAAGAGCAAAGAGAGAACACGATCCAAAAGCATCACTCTGACAACTGCGGACACAAACATGACAAGCGTTTCATATGAAAACACCCAGAGTTTCACATCTCAACCAACATAGTAAGTGACTATAGTATAAAGAACCGCTCAACTCATGCGTTTTTCAAACAATAGAAACAAAATCGTGGGTGGAGAAAGATCATTTCAACTTGGTCGGTTTGTTTCAAGACATGTATCGCCTGCGGCGGACAAACCTCCTTTGTCTACTGAAAGAAACAAAAAGTGAGCGATTGTTTCCCGCGTTTTTGAAGAATTTATTTTCAAATTTAGAGTTTCTTTTATGTTTTAAAAGCGGCCAGTGTGTCAAGGGAAATGTTATGTTTTAAAAAAAGCTTTAGATATAGGATTTCAAAGACAAAAGACTCTAAATATTCGATCGACGATTTTTTTTCTGTGTGTTAATTATATCCTAATGTTTACAGCAACCAACGCTTTAAGAAGATTTTTTTATTAAAATTACATAAAAAATATGGTATCTATTTAAATTCATTTAATTAAGGTATATTTTCCTTAGTTTTATTTAAAAATGTTTTACAAATATAAGACTACCTAAATAAAACTGGCATTAAAAGCGTTTAAATAATGGACTTGGTTGGACCAAAATAGTTTACCATGAAGCTCGTTTTAACAAATAGACAGCTTTTCAACTCAGTTATTGAAAAATGTATGATCAAATTTGTTATTACTATTCTAGTATATATTTCACAGTAGCGATATTATCATAATATATGATTTACTTCTTCAAATAAAAAGATAATCAAAACGGTCACTTGTTGCTTAATCATTTTAGCCAAAATGAGTATATATATACCCCTTGCCGATTTCGGCTATGTTGACTGATTAAGTCTGAGCATCTAAGCTTCGAGCGTGCGCTCCGGTGTGACTTATGTTTGCTATCTTTGCACTTAAGGAACGTGTACAGTGAGGGAAAGCAAGCACCTCATTAATGTAATTACTTTAATTTGGCGGATGGCTTGTTTTTGAGATGGTCTCGCTTCACATCGCGACCAAATTTATTTTGATCCTCAAAGTTGCACATACTCTTAAAAAACTCTTGCCAAAAGACAATAGTCAAAAGTACATAAGTATTTCTAGGTCAGAATACAGAATACTTATAATATATGAAACAAAACATTTTCCAAATGAGTACAAGTTTTGTGTAAAACTTGTGTAAAATCCACAGAACGAAACGACTAGGAAAAACTTGTAAACTGCAAAGTGGGTACCGTCAAAACTTACGCCATCTGTAGCACGCGATAGTCGGGGACCATTTCTCACGTTTGATTTATAAACGCAGTGCTAGATGATGGGGCCAGGTAAACTGCGGGTATTACGCCGTTAGTTGTAGAAGCGTCAAGCGTTTTAATAATTGTTTATTCATTATAAAATATTCTTTATAAATGTAAAAAGTAAATGTAATTTTATTTAATTCAAGATACAACAATTACAGCATAGAGTCAGCACATTTACACCAAAAATGTGGGTCTGCCATGATCAATATGGCATTTTAAAGTTTAATTAATATAAAAATTCTAATGAATCATTTCCATCTAAACATAGACAATAATATGTACATTATTATATTATATTGTGGTATCAGGTCAGGTAGAATCATGATTTCTGCTAGGAGATTGGCGGTAGATGGATGGAAGAATCCATGAAATGATCTGAATGACGTTCAATTAGAGAGGCATATGTCCAGCAGTGGACTGCGATAGGCTGTTGTTGATGACGATGATACTGATAGTGTATACCCTGATAGCTGCGAATTTTAAAAGTCTTAGCATTGTCAGCCATTGTCTTTCCCAAATTCTATGGGCCAAGCTACTGTAGACAATTCTAAATATTCAGCGTATTCTCAGCCATAATAGATTTGATATTTTTAATTTAATAATAATATTTGTACTGCTTCAAAACATGATTTATTTCGATAATTTTATTTGAAGTAAACAAAAGCTTCAATTTCCCGAAAAGTCTTGTCAAATTAGTCGTAATCAAAGATGATGTTTAACCTTTGCCTAATGGTTTGTTCTATTTTGAGATCCGTCAACAATCAACTTCGATATTATTCTCACAAATACCAGTATATACCTCTATATAAAAATTAAGGTGTATTTTACACTAATCCATACTATTTAAAATTTTTTTTGTTATACTTTCATGTTTCTACATCGATTTAAATGAAATTTAGCATATCGACACTTTGATTCTTGAGGAAGGACATAGAGTGATATATACGCAGACGGAACCGTGAGCGTAAGTTAGTAGTCTATAAAATATAGGCATTCAATAATTTTCTGTCTTTGATAATACCGGCAATCGATATGAGTGTACTTATACCTATTAAGTGTACTATATTCCAACAAATAAATCTATCTTTAGTTTAGTTATAGTTCATTGATATGTATGCATATCAATGAACTTTTAGTTAATATAATAAACAACTGTAATGTCTTCAATCTAATCAAAAATGGCCTTTAATGATCAACTTCTGAACATAGGCTTCTTCCCGTACGTAAATGAGTTAATATCTTCTTCTTTGATCTTAATATCACACGTTAATAAATTCAAAAATATATGCATTAAATATTTGAAAACAAAACACAAACATTTGTGATACGTAATTTATACTTTTGATTGTCGGCACTTGATGGAACTTGTTGCAATACATTCTAGAATTAAATTAACTTAAACAACAACCCATAATGTCCCACTGCTGGGCTCGGGTCTCCTCTCAGGAGAGGGTTAAGGCCATACGTCCCCACGCTGGCCAAGTGCGGGTTGGGGACTGGCAAGAATACGTTGTGGCTACGTAAATCTTGCCGTTGGGTGTTTTTAAGCCGCCCGAAGGCCTCCAACTAAGCTTCACGACTGTTATCGTATGATAACAACCGGGACCGACTGCTTAACGTGACCTCCGAATCACGGAGACGCTCATGGTAACTTGCCACCAGCGGTCACCCATCCAGGTACTGACCGCGCCATCGTTGCTTACCCTCGATGATTGTTTCTAATCACCGAGTGCAACTGGGCTATGAGCGCCTCTGTTATATGTATACCTGACTGTTTTCGCTTTATGATTTGATAATGCCATAGGGCGAAACCATTCAGGTGTAAATATAAATAAATAATAGTAGAATACAAATTAATTTAATTCTAGAATTTGTGATACGAGTTAAGAACTCGTTGGTTTTATGGCCATTTATATATTAACACTCCAAGCGAAACGCCCAAAGCTAGTAGTATGTGAGATCTATTTGATACTAAAGTAAGCGCTTGCATTTGCTCATATTGGTGGTTCTTTATCACCACACTTTGCTGACTGGTGTTGGCCTCATTGCTTTTTGCACCACTTACCCTCCAGCAAAGTGTGTGATAAATTTATAAGAAGAGTAAAGTCGGGATTTCTGTTGGCGAGCGAGACTTAAACTTCTAGATTGATTCCTCCTTATTTAAACATTAGTTATTTGTATTATACTAGACTTAGCTCTGCCCGCTTGCATTTCTGTTATTCTGGTAAATAGCACCTATATCTTTTCTCAGGAATCAAGATGGGGATCATACCAAATCCCATTAAAATTGGAGCCGCGGTTTAGTTGTGAAAGCGTTATAGACATTAAAAGTCGCTTTCGTATTTATATTATTATCATCATCAGCCTATCGCAGTCCACTGCTGGACATAAGCCTCTCCATTTTCACGCCACTTTGTTCGATCTACGGCTCCTTGCATCCAGCTCCTGCCAGGTATATTATTAAGTGCGTTATTATTATTTTTATTTATTCATTAGCTTAAATTGCCTTATTACATTCTGTGATTTTATATTTCTTAACATTATATATTACCTTATGAATGATTTTTGTTACTTTTATTTATGGCTAGTATATTTATTTTTATCTAAATAAGTGTTGTTAGATGTGAAGACCGCCTTTTGCAAATTGAGTCTCCTTAAAAAAAGACAATCTATTTTGATGATAACTATTGATTATAATTATTATTGCTTGCCTCAACCACCCTCAAAGGTTGTGGATTTCATTTCATTCCCACCCAGAAGACCAAGTTTTTTAATTATCTTTTTTTTTATTTTAATATTTACCCATAGACTTGTTTTATTTAATTCAGTTAAATTGCGGTTCTTATACTGAAGAGAACATAAGAAAGAAGAAAGGGAATAGAGCAAGTTTTCAAGTCGTAATATTATCCTGTCCGCCCCTCTCTACGGACTTAAGTTAATCCTGATATGTCCCAAAGTGACCTGCTCAATTTCGCTACAGAGGCGCGGTCGCTCATAATCGACCTTATAAGAAAGTTGAAAGTCACCCAAAGAGCAATTTATATATAATACTTGAAGTTTCTCTGCGTGATGGAGTAAGGCATGAGGAGATCCGCAGATATACCAAAAGACCCGATATGTCCGAAAAATTTCCAAAAAGCAAAGTAAAAGAAGATAAGACTGCCAATGAGCCAAAAGAGGAGCGTGGGTAGGCGCCCTACAATAAGTCCAACGAGCAGGTGAAGGTAGTGTTAAACACCTGATGTCCATAACATGGTTTCTTGAAGACCTCGTCCTAAGCGATAAGACAGCAATTGTATTATTTATGTATATTATAACTAATTTTCCTGTATTTTCTAATTTATGTTAGCAATGTTGATAAATAAATTAAATAAATAAACCTTTGGATGCGGACAGCACAAAACCTGTTGTTAAGTATTTCTTTCGGCTGAGATGATGATGCTGATTTATATATTTATTTATTTATCTTTATTGTATATACATAGTAAGAAATGGTACAACAGGAACAATCACACAATATGTATAACAATTGGCGGTCTTATCGCTCTCGGCGATTTCTTCCAGACAACCATAACACGGATATGTATGTTTCAAAAATTTCAAAATTTAGGGTAGCTTACACACAGGCAACATAAAACACAAAAGGGTATAATTTAGAAATACAGAAAAAAAACCGGCCAAGTGCGAGTCGGACTCGTGCACGGAGGTTTCCGTACAAACCTGTATTTCCGCAATCTTGCCTTTATATATGCTATAAGACGTTGCTTCATACCAAATTTGAAGATTCTAAGATCACGGGAAGTATTCTGTATCTTTTGATTCCCTTGCGAGTGTTGAAAATTTGTAGCATAAACGTCTGTATCTTTTGTTTGGGTTGACCTGAAATTTTGACAGCTTATTTCACAGCTCCATAGGACAGTAGTCTTTAGTATTTGATATGAATTTCAGTTTAATACCTCCACGCGTTCTTGAGAAAAAGGGTATTGACAGACAGATGGAAAATAAAGTGATTCTATATGGGTTCTGTTTTTTTCTTTTAAGTTACGGAGCCCTAAAAACTATTTATAATTAAATACAAATTATTTAGTAAATAATTAGTTATTAACGATATAGATATACGAAATTAAAATGGGCACTGAAATTAAAGTTTACTATAACGGAGGAGAGAAGATTTAAAAGAATTGAGATTTTCGTGAAAGTTATCTAGCTGTGAGCAAACTGTGTTATATTCTGTATAGTTTGTTATTATGTGAAACATAATTGTTACTTGTAGGAACACTAAGCAATTGTAGTATACGTACAAATCATGTTGGTGTTTTAATTTTCATATTCTCTATGAGAATATCATCCATTATACAATGTACAATTTTGTGTAAGGTGCACAAGTCACCCGTCAATCTACTGTTTTTCATGGACCTTAAGGATTTTTTTATTTTCGATTAACTTACTCCGGTATTCAGCGTCTTAGCCTACACCTCGAGCAGAGAGTCCTATCGAATCTTATCTGTACCGCCTCTTTGTGGTCTATATGTATATTATTTTATAATTTAGAGACCATATCAAGCTGAAGTGGCAGTAGGCTGGCCACATTTGCCGAAGAACCGATAACCGTTGGGGTAAACGAGTTCTTGAGTGGAGACCGCGTCTCGGCAAACGTAGAGTAGGACGTCCACAGGCCAGGTGGAGCGATGATTTGCCCGGGACGTCTGGCAGGAGCTGGATACGAGAAGCCATAGATCGAACTAAGTGGCGTGAAATTGGAGAGGCCTATGTCCAGCAGTGGACTGCGATAGGCTGATGATGATGATGATGATGTATGTGAATTATGTTGTATAATAACAATATTCTAGAATACTTTATACCAAAGAGCAGTTTAAGACTATCACAAATCTTGTATTTTTAAATGGTGGTACGGTGCAATGTATAAACGGTAACGGTATGCGGTTAGTTTTGGTGCATGTGTAGCAATAGTGAGATCTAAAATTTCAAAAGCCCACATCCACTTGTAAAACATAACCATACTTTTAGCGCAGTTGCGCAATAAGCCACAATGTTTCCTTCCAGCGCTAAAGTTATTTTTCAATTATTCATTACCACGTGTATATATTATTGAGATGAAGTAGAACGTTAGTAGTAAAAGAGGCTTAATGTAAGGTACTTCACAAACTTTTAATATGCACATCACTTATAAAACACGCGCCTGCTTTTATGCAGAGTTTACTCATGGTACCATACAGCCAATAAGTTTGATGAACATGGTTTATTATTCAGGTGAGTAAAACATTCCATAATCATCTTCCTAGCCTTTGTTATTCCCAAGATTATTCAGGTCGGCTACTAGTTCAACCGGTTTTATCTAAATATCTGTTTTTATACAGGGCGACTGGCATCTGACCTCTGCAACCCTGAGGATGAACTGAATTCGAAAGTTGGACTAGTTGTCAGTATACTAGAGGGTAAGGACTTCCTGATAACGATCGCCTAATAGATGCTTATGACAACAAGGTCCAATAGCTTAACGTTCTCTCCGAGGCACGGGCGGGAAACACCGCCATCTTTCGTACTCCAGACTACTATGAAGAATTTCTTTTAATAAAAACCCAACAGCAAACCGACCCGGGAATCAAACCCGAGAACTCTTGATCTACAATCGCTTATGCTAGCCACTAGACTAATGAGGCAGTCACAGTAAAAAAATACATACTTATTGAAGTTCATCATACTCGAGTATGGTCAACTTGCAACTTTCACAATGCAACAATGCAGCTTGGTGACCGTGATGCATCTTCATCATGTTACTGCAAAGATGGGTTGCACAAGTATTGGTAAGGATCAGGCTATCTCTTCTCATCTACTACCAAAAAGTAGAATAACTTCTGTAGAAACAAAATGTGGCTTCAAAAGATATGAAAAAAAAATTACCTATGTTTTCTACAACATTCAAACCTTAGCCGGATTTCACTGAACGCTGTCTGCCTCACACAGCCGTATGTCTTAAGACAAGTGCCTAACTGCGACTTGTGCTCACTCGTTTGGAAATTAAAAACATGGCTTTGGAAGTTTCCAAGAGGAAAGTTTACTGTCTTTACCTTCATTTTATAGCTTAATAGTATATTCTTGAGAAGTTATTATCTGTCTATGAACTACAAAGGGATTGTTAAAGATTTTGTAAAACATTATTTTTACAGATGTGGTGAAGTGGAGTGGAGTTTGTGTACTTTCACAATATTTTTGATTTTAGTATTGGTTTAACATTAAGTGGCACCTCTTTTCTCATAATTCTTAAGCCGGCCCTGGCTGGTGATGCTTTTGCGTTATTTGGCCTCCGGTCTCGCACTCACACACTGTTATTTGACGTTGAATTCTGCGCGAGGTTAGTACTGCCCCGTTCGAGCTAGCCAGTCCGTTTGTATACTACCACCTACACCCAGAAATCTTTATAATAAATCTTTTAATCAAGGCTTTTTATCTGACTTCAGCGAACCTAAAAGGTTTTTGTAATCATGTACTTATATTTATATTTTATGTTACACCGTAGCACATTTTGTATGTTTGGTCCTGCCAAAATGACTGTTCTCTGCCTCACGAAAAGCATAAGTAGAATCCTAGAGTGGTGATCATCATACTGACCTAACTCATTCCTAACCTTATATCATCTGACAGGCTGAATCATATTCAATACTAAATCAATATTATTTATCATAATTATTTTAATAATTATGAACATAGAATTATTATTTGATGATTCAGGATTGTGTAACATTGAAAATTTATTACGCCGAAAGTAGCGCTGTATAAAATAGAATACAGACGTCATTAACAATATTTGTAAGTAGCGTCGAAAGCTGACAAGCGGAATGCGCCAAGATATTAATATTACTTAATATGAACCAACTATTTACCAGGTTATAAAATGATAAGGTTATGATTATATTATAATTATTAATATTTTATATAAGGTTGGAATCGTTACTTATAAGCTTAAATAAATAAATACAATGTGTTATATTATCGTTCCGGAAATACAAGTTAACAGTACCTGAAGATTTTTTTCAGACTCCGCGTAATAATAATATATAATTTGTAATCCTTACTAGAAATAGTCGTTGCGTCACATGGACGTTAAACTTTATCGCTTACTACTAACATCTACATGTTAACATTTTTTTTTCTGTGCTTGAATGCCTTTACGCACTTCGCTCCCCCCCACCGCGGGGACAGGGGGTTCGCTTTGTGTGGGACTCCTGACTGACTCGCCAGACTACCCACTAAACCACCACGGTGTGCGACTCTGCGCCTGAGACGGGAGAGATCCGGGAACCGCTTTCTTACGCCATCCGGACCCCTCCCAGCGCCTGCCCGCACTTAAGCGGGCTCTGTCGTCTGATGGTAAACTCTCAATTTAGGCGACGTACGGCACACACGTAACGTCGCCCCCTCACGGGCGGCCTGTGTGGGGGGGGGAAACCCGTCCCGCCCATCCGCGGCCACACTCAGGGATCTAGATGTTAACCTGCCTTAAACTTAAGTAATCTATCTCTATACATTACTTAGAAAGAATTCTAGTTTTTATCCAAAAAAAATGAACCTAAAAATCACCGTAATAACCTCACAAAAAGGCTTATTAGACCGTCGGCCACATTTCAACGTGGATTTGAGTGAGACAGTAATTTGGAGAAAAACTCCCGGGTTGAAGGCGGTCCGAAGGGATCAGTGATAGGTCCTGCCGAGAGATTTGCTCTTGAACAGGTTGATGAATGACATCCAATGAAAACGATGTGTTTCTTCAGGATTTCATTAGATTTAATGACATTAAGGTAGACATTTATAAGTCCCGTAGGATTATGAACAATGTAGAACCTTAATACTGTGCAATAGATAGAATATCGCAGTAGAAGCCTGACTACGTCCTGTTGCAACCAATGCGATAGACATCATACAAAAAGGTACACCCTAATTGATAAAACTTTCCTCTTCATCATCTCCTAAGGGAAACTAATGTACTTAGTAGTGCTATATATAAAAGACGAGACGCTCTGTCATGAGCATGACAGTGCTTATTTTTGTAGAATCTATTTTGTAATATGTACTTTTTAATTAGGTTCAGTAATGTCAACGAAAAAGTGTATAAGTCTCGTCTTCCAAGTATAAGTGTTATCTCTGTACTTGTTTTTTCTATTATAGCAACCGTCATAACTACTAGAGATGTGGATTCACTGTGCATCGCATTTACCAAGGTGAGTGCTCCAAGGAATTTTTCGGGCTGATTCCTGCCACCTCTTACCGCCATCATCCTTCGCGACAGAAATTCCATCTCCATCATCTAGGTGGTTGGCAGTCCACAACAGTGTGCTTGCAAGGAATTTTCTGCCACGCACAAAAAAACTGTGGAATGAACTGTCACCTGCGGTATTCCCGAAGCAATGTGACCTTCAAACCTTCAATAAAAGAGCGTACTCCTTCTTAAAAGGCCGGCAACACACTTGTAATGCCTTTGGTGTTGCGGGTGTCCATAGGCGGCGGTAATCGCTTATCATCAGGCAATCGTTGGCCACCTATATCATTTAAAAAAAACTACGTTTTACCGAGTTTTCTTTATCGCTATTTCCATAATATTTAGGACACAATATACTTAAATTGTTCAGTTTCCAGCACTGAATAACGAGCAACAGTCTTGGATTCTACTCATTCTTTTGATGCAGAGTAAAAAAACTTAGACAATCTATTTATTAAAAAAAAGTTGATTTCACTGAAATTCTCAAAAGTACGTTTGACAACAAAAGAAGTGTTATAGTTTTAAGCAAATCAGTTATCTGACAGACTAGAGGTAAGTCCTTAATAGTGAAATTTATTCACATCATAACGAGCTTTATGTCTGTCTCGGTGGCCCAGCGGTAGCGTATGCGACTGCTGTTCCAGAGGTCTCGGGTTCGATTCCCGGGTCGGAACAAATGTTTGTATGATCTGCAAATATTTGTTTTGGAGTTTGGGTGTTTTCTATCTATCATATGTATGTATTTACAAAAAAAAGTATATAAGTATTATATCAGTTGTCTAGTACCCATAATACAAGCTCTGCTTAGTTTGGGACTAGATGGCGTTGTGTATTAAATGTCGGAAATATTTATTTATTTATTATTTATTTATGATTCCAATCAATCAAGTAACGAATGTGCGTATTCAGGCAAAAATCAAAAACAGTAAATGTAATTCTAAATTCTACAAACTCACGATACTACTCCTCGTATAATTTCTTTTTATTTTTAATATAATAATAGATGCCATAAACATAACCTGCGACAAGTTATATTTTTCACTCCACTATGTGTATTGGCACTAAAAGTATTGGATTTCATACGGGTAAGAGCAACCGAACAATTTTATCGGCTAGTTTATCTAGATTGGCAATTCAAAATATGTCGAAACACGTACATTTTATCTAATGGAATCCGCTAAATAAAATATTTGATAATAAAATAGATATAAATAATAGAAGCCTATTCATTCAGTCAATTGAAAATCAAAGGAAAATATCATAGTTTTATAATGTTTGTAGCCACATGCAATGAAGCTAAGCATTCTGTTTCCCTAAAAAACTAAACAGAGATTTTCAGGTAGCAGTTTCTTCTTATACGAGTCCCTTACACCATTTTTAGGGTTCCGGACCCTAAAAGGAAAAAGAGGAGAACCCAAATAGAATAATTTTGCTTTCCGTCTTTCTGCCTTACAAAACACTTTTTCTCAGGAATGCGTAGGCATTAAGCTGAAATTCATGTCAAATACTCAAGTCTACTATACCTTAAAGCAGAGAAAAAATCAAACTTATAAACCAACGCAATCAAAAGATACAGCCGTTTATGCTGCAAATTTTCGACACTTGCAATGGAATCAAAACCCACAGGGTACTTTCAGCTAACTCAGAATCTTGAAATTTGATATAAAGCAACGCGTTATAGCAGCGTGCTATAGCACAGACAAAGGAAAAACATAAATTGGGTTTTTTTATTTAACTTTTCTGATTCTAATAGTAGGAATGTAGTTTAATTTTTTGTGATATAAGCGATTTCGTGTAAACTGTTATGCGTATGTTTTATTAAATAAATTAAGATTACTAGTAGGCTACTAAACTACACTTTAATCACCAATAAAGTTTGAATGCTCCGTAAGTTTTAATGTAGCTTATAATAAAATGCCGATGTTGTAGCTAATCTCACCCCAGTGAGGCTTGCGTACGTGAGGTGAGTAGCAAGATAATTCTAAATAATATAACTGCAACTATCCAATGAATTCTTAAGAGTTAAGCCAATTCATTTAGCTCAATTACTGTGCTAAAAGTAAGTGGTAACATACAAAATGAATTTCATTGGTTGACACTTTCTTATATATTTTACTTAAATATTTTTTACAAAGCCGTTGAATTTCGTTTGGTCAGTACAAACCTTCATCATTATCATCATCATCATCCTATCGCAGTCCACTGCAGGACTAAGGCCTCTCCAATTGCACGCCATTTAGTTCGATCCATGGCTTCTCGCATCCAGCACATCCACATACCCTAAGAATATGTATATTTTAGCAGTGGAAGTGTATATTTTTATACTTATGGAAACTATGGTGCCATAATAAACAGAGATGCTTGTTTTAGTTGAAAAAAGTAGATAAAAAAGTTTAAGCTGAAAATAAATTGACAGTTGAAGGCTAGCCGAGTGATTTAAACGGTCCTCACGCCGTTTTCCACTGCGCTAAGTACTGGGTGTAAATCCCATATGGGACAACACTGTATATGATCCACAAAAATCTTGTTCTAAGTATAGGTGCCCATTGCGTCATTTTCATGTATGTTTGAAAAGTCCCCCGCGACAGAGGATGAACATTCCTAATGCGGGAGTTTTCTGTAAAAAAAGAAAAGTTATAAACAATTTATTTATTGGGTGCTGGCATGAAATTGACGTTTTATATGGGAGGAATAGAAACGTAGAATAAAGACGTTTTTATGTAAAGTATATTTTTTTAAATCAAAGTATAAATCATAGTTGTCTTTGAACTTTTGCCATCTCGTAGTTAGTTCATTGATCTCTTTACAAAACATGGGGCGAGAATCAATAAACTTTCTGAAGACGGTTTGGACCTTCACACCGGTGATATTTTTCTCCTTGTAAGAAGTTACCCAAATTTCGGAAAATTGGTAATCTATTGGAGTAAGGTCCAGGGAGCAGCAATTGCAACATCTCTGGTTTAGCGGCCATCTATTGTACAGTATGTGGTCTAGAGCGATTGACCATCAGTTCTTCCAGCATAGTTTGCAGTTGCTGACAATAGACACCTGCCGTAATTGATAATTTGACTAGATTTTAGAAAGCTGTAGTGAACGACATCAGCACTAGTCAGCTAAACATTCGCAAGTAACTTTTTTTTATTTTTGCTTGGGTCAGGATTTGGTTGGTTCTGCAGGGTTCAGTCATTGCGACGAGCGCTTCTAATTGTCGTACAGGATCCACTTTTTATGACAAGCAATTTTTATTCATTTGAACCCCCTCCATTATTGTGCCGATTGAGCAATGTAACGCAGCAATCGACGCGTGTTACTGGTTCGCTTTACTCAATTCATGAGGTACCCACCTTTTAAGCTTTTTTATTTTCCCTAATTGCTTCAAGTGGCTTAAAACAGTTTAATCACTCATAGCAAAAAGAAAACAAATAACTGCAATGAACTGTGAAGACATTATTCACTTTGGTCTCCAGCCATCCACGGGGTTTATTATGAAGATCGAAATTTTCGGAACGAAAACGTTAGAAAACGTACCGTGTTTTCTTTTGCATTACCAGTGCCATACCCATCGTTAATCTTTCAAGCTGTTTCTGCAGCACTGATGCCACCAGGTAAAACTCGTACTGGTAAATAAAGCGATATTTCAAGTTTGCCGTTACGCGACATGAGCAACGGTAAAGAAAATGTTAATGACGAAAAAATGAATGACCGTTTCCCAAACTTGAATATACCATTTTAATGGATTAATAACTTTGAATTTGGAATTCCTAACTAAAGAGGATAAGTTTCAGATGAAAGTGGCCAGTGCGACAACACGCCAATTTGATATGTAAGGACCTATTATTACAAATAAAAATTCTGGAAATTTTACGTCTTAAGTGATATTCAAGACACTATACTTTAATGACATAAAAATTATAAGCCTAATTTCGTAAGTTTAGACATACATATACTTATTTAGAAACAACTAATCGGCTCAGTAAATTAATGCAATTTTGATGTAGGGACGTTAATTCGTAGCCCATAAATATTGAACGTGAGACGAAAACACGATTATTTATGTACCTGATATAATTTGTGTACCGTAAACGTTTCCTAATATTTCGTAATGTGTACTATATAAGAGTATCATTAGCTATATAAGATTTTACTTATTTACTAGAATAACTCGGTCTAAGATAACTTAGGATACTTAGAATTTTTGACAATTTGCATTAGACAAACGATGATTCGTGCACACTTGCAATTAAAAAAAACACAATCTTGAGATACAGATGGGATTAGAATATATCTCATGCAACCCCATCGTTTCCCAGCACAGCAGTGGTACCACTCTCGTAGAGGAACTTGATGTCCTAATAATAAATGTTCTCTGATTCGTTCACATATAGATTTAGTTGGTCCGTTTCGGATTCACCTCCTGCTGCAAACCTGTTTCCACACGTTAAAAATACTCTAGTTTCACACTTTATTGCCAAAATTAAACGAGTTACAACTAATAAGCTTGTACTAAAACTTTTTTGAGTATGAAAATAGGATCAAGACTTGTGAATTTCTAACAAGTCTAATAGCTTTAGCAAAAAATGTACTTTACCGCCATCTATCAAAGCAAAAGTCAACTACGTAGACATTTGGTGTGGTAATTCTGCGTCTCGCAAACAATTGTATTTATACTAATTGGTTATTATGTCATCATCTTAGCCAAAAAACGTCTTTTGCTAGGCATATCCTTCTCATAAGGTTCTCTTCAACAATCAAAGTTGTCTCAATTTCTTGGTGTCATTTACCTTGTCAACATTGTTGTAGGTAGTAGAGTTACACTTATTTCAGCACGAACGGGACGACTCGAACGGGGCGGTACTTCGCCTTTAACTTAAGACCAACCTAAAATGACAGCATTCGTCGTGTTTCGTTGGTGACTACGAGTCCGGAGGCCCAATAGGCCACTATCAGGTGGATAACCACATTGTATTGTGACCCCTACTCTCAGATTCTGTTCATGATAAGTCTTAATCTGCTCTGATTAGGCAGAGTAGAGTCACTTTGACAGGCTCCTATATAAAAATATACTTTTATTTGAAAATTGATAAATTGAGAAGTTTTATCACTCAGAAAAACTAAAAAATACGCTAAAGGACATACAATATTTAGAAGTGAACTAACAACATAAAACATTTATCGTCAAAACGTCGAAATATATGGAGGATTATTATAGAATTATAATACTCGAGAATAATCAAAGTATTATGAATATGAGATGAGGTATGTGTATTAGTAATATTTCATTAGTAACACAACCTTTTGCTGGCCAAATCATTATGCATTTGAATAGAGATTCAAACAGAATGGAGAAATACAAAACACTCATCAGGGCTGTCACGTAACTTTATATCTGTGTAGAAACAAAGCTTTTTTTACACTATTCTAAAATATTCCGTTAAAAAAAATTGACGTCTGTATTTATTACAAAAATTGATTGTCTGTAAAGTCGGTTTAAGGACGATAATCTTAAGTAATAAGGTCATAAGAAAAGATTGATGAAATACATGCGTCACAAGCCAAACGCTTAAACCGATCGTGTCTCTCTATCGCTTGTTTCGTGCTGTCGCTTGCACGCTCGGCTCAGGTGGAACGTGACAAAGAGTCATGCTTTTTCGTACGTGCAGCTGTCGTTGATCGATTTCAAAATGTTATATACATTTTATCGCGTTTGCCGGGTAACCAAAAAGGAATTTGTTCTATGACCGGAATAAAATAGGCTTGTCTACGCAAGGAGGATATTTTTCATTATTCAACATGGTAGTTGATTCTTTGCCAAATATTATTTTTAATTTAACCCGCGGCTCCGAGTTCGTATATATCGGTTATTGTCGGTCAAAAGTAGCCTAGCTCTCAAAGTGGCTTAAACTCTGTTACTACTTTTTAAGGTTAGTATTTTTTTTAATTTCTAAAATTTTATGTGTAATTATCTGTAATGTTAAAAGAACACAAAGGTTTAATTAAAAAAGCTTTTACTTCGTTTTTTCTTCATTTGAGTTTTCCTCAAATTTTATACATTTAAGTAAATTCATTTCATTCATATAATATTTTGTAGTAAAAATGCCAAAAATTCCTGATCCAGTATGCTCGGTTCGAATACGAATAGGGTGGTTAGCAATAATAAAATCGCGACTAGGTAGCCCCATAGGGATTGTTTCGCCAAATTTGGACTAAGGAATTTAATATAAATCCGGGGTGAAAAGGGGTTGGACCGTGCCTCATGATTATTAGTCCTGTGTGCATAAAATGTTGCTCATGATATTTTTTTAAACACAAACAAAAAAATCAATAGACATCAAAACAATTTAGATACTCATACCAAATTGATGCATGTCTGTAACTAAAACAAAAAATAATAATTTTTAATAAATAGCAGTTAAAATGTGTTTCAATTTGAGTCTTAGTGAATTCTAATAATACCCTATCTATCTATTTTTAATTTGCATTACCCATAAGTCCACATTTTATCTGTCTGTAAACCTACATAAAGCTAGGCATGATTGACACCACGTTACTAAAGAGGAACCAATCAAAACAAAACTAGGAAAACGGAAAAAAAATATGAATGGAGATTAAATAGTAGGAAGTGTATGCATATGCATAACATGTAACATATGAATGAACACAGTTACCACACCTAATTCAAATTGAGGTTGGAATTGATCTATTTGATCTGATTATATTATATATATATATATATATATATATATATATATATAAGCTAGAAGCGTTCTACTCAAAGTGATCCTAGGGTGCTAAGGGTGCTGTTGTTGCCTCACTAACTATTATTTTGTTTTGCCAATCTATTGAGCATCGTTTGTCGTCGTTGTTACGAGAAATTTAAGAACAGCAGAATTAGCACCAATTAATAATGTAAAATCTGGTCTTAGTAGCCGCGACACAAGCCTCGAGCTTAGTGCGGAAACCATCGATTACTTCAAACCTGTAACTTGTTTATGTAGAAATTGAATAAATAAATAAATAAATAATAAATAAATAAACAAATATGTCCAGTCCCCAACCCGCACTTGGCCAGTGTGGGGACGTATAGCCTTAACCCTCTCCTGAGAGGAGACCCGAGCCCAGGAAATTATGGGTTGTTGATGTATGCATATGCATCTATATATTATATGTAGTATATGGTAAGTGTATATATGTACGTATATTTGGTATTTCACAAATAACCTAAATTCACCTACTTGGTATTTTCTCTGCATCACCTAAAGGTAAGGCATTAACTCCGTCAATGTACGTTAAGTGCATGAAGTTTAATAACTTAATCAATTAATATGTTTATGTTAATATATGACAAGAACCACCAAGGAGAAATTACTGACCGCAAAATAATTATAACAAAATGCATGTACTATAAAAACTAAACATATAGTAAAACCGTAACTAATCGCTGTATGTAAATGGAAAATATATAGAAAAATTATTACAAGGGGCTTTATGAACACAATAGAACCCAATACAATGACTTTTAGAATTTTTGTCTGTTCGCCTGTATGTCTGTACGTTTGTGCTCGCTAATCTTAGAAACGGCTTACTCTATTTTGAACCTGGTTTCCACTAATGGGTTGTGGTTTGCTCCACTTAACATTTAGTGTTTGTTTTGTTTCAATCGGTTCATGAATAAAAATGGTATATCAGTTTGAAGTATCATCGTGATAACCGACCTTTATGCGGGTGGAGTCACAGGCAGAAGCTAATATACATTAAAAATTTAAGCTTCAATCTGTAGATATTATGTCCATATTAGAACAATGACGTCAAGAGGTAAAGCTTTTATATGGAGCACGTTATTCCTTACCTCAATATATACAAAAATGGAAATGTTATTTTTTTCTTAACGCTGCAATCATATGTCACACATATTTCATGGTAAAATTTAAAAAATCAGTGGAAAATACATCTGCTAGTCCAATAAACAGACGCTATTTACAATTGTAACACAATATCGAAACATTTTAGGCCCCTGGCAGCTAAGTACCTACTAAATGTAGAAAATTACGGCGCAATTTCTAGCAAAGACTTTTGGGCAATTCGTTTTATTTGAAACATTAGCTGCGAAACACTCGCGCCTTCTCCACTCAATATAAGGCTCTAGTTGTTGTAATATGATACGAATATTTCGGGGACCTTTAGAAACGACACTGTCAACCTATAAACAAAAATTGGGAGAAAAATTAGATTTAGTTTCATTTTTTGTGAACATTTTTCGGTCGTATTTTATCGGTCTCGTCCCTAGAGAATTCTTATTCGATCGACCTTTGAATTTGAACACCACTATAATGATACAATAAAAAAATTTAAAATTGTTAAAAGAAACTCTAGAAAATTAATTTATTTGATTTTTTTCTATTCTGTAGATGCAGGTAGTAAAAGTTGTAAATATGTAGTCAACTTATTGTAACTTCTTCAAAATTCTGTTTTAAGGCGAGGGTATATATTTGGATGGCGTTTTTGTACTATGATGATGTGTGATTGGACTGCCACTGCCGCGCAGTGGTAGCGTATACGGCTGCTGTGTTTGAGGTCTCGGGTTCAATTTCCGAGTCTGGTCAAATGTTTGTATGATCTGTAAATATTTGTTTCGGAATTTGGGCGTTTCTTACGTACAGGAGTATGTATTTACAAAAAAAGTATCTATGTATTTATATTAGTTATCTGGAACCCATAACACAAGCTCTTTTCATCTTAGAACTAAGTGACGTTGTGTGTTAAATGTCGGCAGTATGGCGTATTTCGTGGTGAAAAGTAACTTAAGTCCATCATCGAGAATCAAAGTGTCACCATGCCAAATTCCATTGAAATCATGCGGCAGGTAGCCGTGAAGGCGTTAGGAAAAGTTATTATTAACTGAGAGAGCGTGGGAGAGCATAAATGGACCAGCTCAACCGTAGTAATACCACGACTTCACAGAAAACCGATGTGAAACAACGCTTGCGCTGTGTTACACCGAATGAATGAGGAAACCGGAGGCCCATACCCCAACTCCTTATTCCTTCCCCTCTCCTATCACCTAAATCGGCAAAATACTTGTGACGCTACTGGTGTTGCTAGTTGCCCGCCGTTGTACATGTGTGCATGAAGTTTTAAAATAAAATAAATAAATAAATACTTAATAAGACCTATTCAAACATCTCACTTCTTAGTTGTCAATTACTAATAAATAAACCGACTTCAAGGACTGAACTAAATTGGGACATCACGGGAAGCAGCAAGCTTTAAAAGAAGAAAAGAATCATCGAAATTGGTTCACCCCATTCAAAGGACGAATTGATAACCACCTCCTTCTTTGAAATCGATTAATAAAAGCAAGGAAAGTTTAATGTGGATTAAAAGTAATATTTAAGTTTTCATTCGCTAGAATATGTTTTAAACTTACAAATTAAATGACGCTGTATTGACCATATCTCAAACAATATTTGCATCACTTTAAACACAATTTAGAAAAGCAAAGTTTGTAAACTATGTTCCTTTGCATCTCTCCTATAGTTTCTTAGATAAAAAAATGCGGTTCTGTGATTTTTATTTTATTAGCAAGGTATGAACTTCATTAAATATCATGATGATCCTTAAAAGTTTATGAAGATCAGCGTGTTTAAATGAATAAAATTATACAATAAAACATGTAATCACATTGCTTAAAACAATAAACATATATGCGTCTATACTTGTTAAAAGTAAAATCAACTTTATCTAATCCTTTTCTTAACAAATTCTACTGGTCAAACTGGAAATAATTTTATGACTTAGGAATACGACACATTTTACAATGCATCAACCAAAACACTGTTTATCAAATCGTATAGAAAATTATTCTTACGATAAAAGGAACTATTGAAGGAAATAGTCTTTAGCACTAAATAGTAAGTGAAACCACACTGTTCAAAACACAAAATGCCTGAAGAAAATTCTAAATACCCCATACAGAAGATCATAAGGTGGATTTGGACCAACAAATTATTAGTATTTCTATCTCTTCTATCATTTTCCTTGTCTGTTTCTACCTGGGTATTATCGAGCCAAGGGGAAAGTGTAAAGAGTGAACTACAAACGTGCAGAAGTAAATTAACTGAAGCAAGAATATACGCTTCAACTTGCGCACCCTTCACTGCAACTGAATCAGCAACAAACCCTGTATCATCAGAAAAGTCGGCAAATACAAGTCCTGGACCTGGAAATACCCCGGATGAAGAGAACGATGGCTACACGGTAAATGAGTACTTTAACTAGACTATAGTTCTGCCATAATCTTGAGAAAATATTGATTCGGCGACACTTAGTTCCACGAAGCTGTGGATTGAACTAAGGTCATTTATTAATTTAGGCACGCCAAGAATTATGGAGAGTATATGAAAAACTCCTTTATTAATTGGGATTACATTTCGCACAATATTATCGGTCGGGGAGACGGACGCTATGTGCATAACATAATAATGCTGTCCCTTAAATATAAATTGTGTTTAAGCTTCTATTGATCTCTTATTTAACGATTATATATTTAAAATATTGATTTAACAGATAGTAAATATCATAGAATACAATTAAGTAACAAAAATTTGATCGACTAGTGTATGAAGGACATACTATGGTAGAATAAGAAAATAATGATGTGATATTTGTGATTGCAATGATGTTGTGTAACTGTGATATTATTTTATGTATTATAAAAATTTAGCTTTGAAACTTTCCTTAATTTGATAGATTTTTAGATAATATTTATTGTAAAATTGTTGTTTCTCAAGTAATATATTAGGTACCAGGTACCGTTTCATTATATGGAAATAACAAATTTTATTTTCTTCTAATTTTTATTTAGATAGTCTAAATTTATAGTTTCAAGTACATCAAAGACATTTTTTACTTGAAATATTTATGGGCTTAGACTGGTTTTGTGAGCAAAAAGTTTATTTTTAACCTGATTCAAATGGGAGGATTTTTTTCCATCGACTGATTGTTTCATATAATTTTTTATATAAATTATAATAATTTCTTTTAATTTTATTTGTTTTTTTTTAAATTGTAAAACTATTTTACGGCTAAGGGTAGACAATTTAGGGACAAGAAAACCCTGTTAATCTTTACGGAATGGAGAATTTGGATATAGGAGTCAGAGATGTGTACGTTGGTTATTTCTAATCGTTTCTACTATTTTATAGGATTTAGCTTTTGGACTTTATGAGGCTATTCGTTTTATTTAAGTAAAATAATGGGAAATATAATACAATACTCTTGGATTCTGCTAATGCTTTCCACCAGGCAGAGCAGAGTTATTTTCGCATCTGAATCATAAAATAAAAACATAATTTATGAATTATTAAACAATTTATTCTTGCTTTGAGTAACATTCACGTATTTTGTAGTCAGAACTATTAATCAGTCAAAAATTGTTTTAAATGGTAAAATCAACATACCATTCTAAACTTAGCGATTTTAACCTGACATTGAAAACCAATACCTAGGATCTGAGAAAGCAGTTTACTATTTCCTGTTAAAAATGGTTTTAAATGATATAGTGAGTGACATCCATAATATCTAAACATGGACGCCTTTTTAGTCACTAAGCCAGTCCAAATACCAATTGCTAGAAATACAGTTAATAAAGATATGTGATAATAAATAAATAAATATGTTCAGACATTTTAACACAACGCCCATCTAGTCCCAAACTAAGCAGAGCTTGTACTATGGGTACTAGACAACTGATATTATTAAATATATATACTTTTTTTTTACAAATACATACATATTATACATAGAAAATACCCAAACTCCGAAACAAATATTTGCAGATTATACAAACATTTGGTCCGACCCAGGATTCGTACCCGAGACCTCATGGACAGCAGTCGCGTACGCTACCACTGCGCCACTAAGGCAGTTTTATATTATATAAAGAATATCAGTTAATCAAAATTATTAAGACCTGCTTACATTATATTGTTTGTTTGAGGATTTTTATTTTTTAAATACATTTTACATGTTTAGCTTATTCGATAATTGTTTCTTGTTTGACTAAGTAATTATGTAAATATATAAACATTTTCTTTAACGTCAAATTTGGTTTTTATTCCTTGTTTTACATCATTTATTTTAAGTATTCATTATATTTCAGTTCTTATTCTTAATGTTTTATAAGACACTATATCATTAATTATTTTAATTTAAATTAAAAATGTATCTGGATTTTTACTTAATGTAACAGTAACTGGGTGACAGAGCTTTGCTTGGTATTATTTTGTTTTTGTTTTTGGTAATTTTAATTAATAATGAATCTTATTTAGACTGATGTATAGCCTTCGAAACCCATTGCATCCTAAATTTCATGAAAATCGATTCAGATTATATATCTACATGAATGGCTTGTGTAAAAGTATTAAATAGTGATTTAATTAAATCAATTAAAAGACAAACGAAAAGGTTACATACAGCAAAACATTTCACAATAATACATTAATTTTTGAAATTAAAACAACCATTGCAAACCGTAAAGGAAGCTATTTTATCTTTATTAAATATTATATTTATATTTAAAGGGTATAATAGGAAAATTAAATTCTCTTTCATTCTGACGTACTCCTTGTATTTATTATGAATGCAAATACAGTTATTACAATAGTGTGACGACATGGAAATAAAAATAGATATAATACATCAAGTCAATTATACTTATCTACCGAAATGAAATTCTTAACTAATCTAATCTAATTTTGAACTATTATCATAATGTTAAATTTAGTACTTAGATCTGTTTTGGTGATAAAGAACAGAAATCGCGTAATAGAAACGCTATCAATGAGGAAGTGATGGTTCCACGCAGTCTAGGCTTGCAATGTACGAAGGATTTATTTACACAAAGATTGCATTACAGTACAAATTGTTACATTAAACCTATTTGTTTTTTTTTTCTGTGGAAAAGGTAGTTGACTGTTTCCTAAATAAATACCAATGTCTCCCTCATTAAATCGAATATAAAAAACGTCTATATAATTATTATAGCTTTTCCTTCCTGCAAATATACTGCTTGAGTAGTCATAACAGTGACGTCACAAGTTTATATTTAGTATATTTTTCATACAACGTTTTCCTTTTGACAGATGATAAGAAGTAACTAATTTGACTAAGGTGTCAATTACTCTATTAACTTCAAGTAGTACAGGTATATATTCGACTATTGTCGTCTTAGTCTAAGCGCTGATGGACTTAGACCTTAAAATATATCATAGACATAGGCCCCAGAAACACACAACAATAGGATCACAATCTTTAACCAGCTTTAAATTTATCAATTCATACTTCCATATTAATATTATTAATTCCAAAGTAACTCGGTCTCAAACACAAAACGCGAAGTCACACGAACAAACTAGAGTACGTAAACGTATACCAGTTTTTAATTTTTTTTAAGATATTTAGGATATTTCACACACAACGCCATCTAGCTTCAAACTAAGCAGAGCGTGTATTATGATAGCTACATAGACTGATAGATAGATGTGTAAATACATACATATTATGCTACAAATGTTTGCATTCCATGCAAACAAGCACAGCAGTCTCATATGCTGCCACTGTCCCATCGAGACAGTCAATTATTAGAAATAAATTTTTTCAATAAAAAAAATGATATTTCATCGACCGACTGACTGACTGACTGACGTACTCATCATCGCTTCCAAGCCTTTATTATTCCCAATATATTTAGGGTCGGTTTCTAATTCAAACAGTTTTTCCACGGAGCAACTAGCATCTGACCTCCGAAACCCTGAGGTTGAACTGAATTTGATAGTTGAACTAGTTGTATGTATATTTGAGAGCACTGACTTCCCAGTAACGATTGGCATAGAGATCCATAGAATCCAAGACCGACGGAAACCACCAAATAATTAAAAATATTATTATTAAGCATTTCTTCTAAGAAAAAGCCAATAACACTTTAGCCCGACTCGGGAATGGAACTTGACCTCTTGATTGCTAATCGTAAACGCTAAACGTTACGCAACGAGTTAAATTATGTTCATTACTAGTTTTGAAATTTGACTAAAGTGTCACTAAAGATACTTTCAATGAAAATTTATGTACTAACAGAAGTATGTAGATAGCTCTGACTGGTAAAATAAAGTTCGAGTTATCGATATTAATCAGTAAATGCAAAACTGAAGTAAGTACATTTATACATTGAAATACAAAGTGCATGATGACTAGATAGCTCTTTTCAACGTAAGTATTAAATAATGACACTACGACACCAAACAAGACTAAGACACAGGTTTCACAATTACAAAGGTAGCTATCGCCGGCCGCTGCTGAACGAAAGGTTTTCCCCAAGGAGCGCTAACTATCCCGGTCTTGGAAAGTCCGCATTCATCCACTACCAGCCACTTCTTCTAATCGTCGGAAGTGGAAGCGGGCCGTAGATGTTCCCACACAACCGATGGTCGCTGGTGCCGAAATGTACTAGAGTGGAGACCGTGACACTAGGCAAACGCGTGCCCTGCGGCACGATAAAGTGACAATTTCATCATTCCGACGTATATAAATATGTGTTATAGATTTACTTACAAAAATAAATATTTGACATAAATTAAACTTTTTTCCAAGGAGACTTACATACGTATGTATTTATTTTACAAAAAAAAGTATATATGTATTTATATCAGTTGTCTAGTACCCATAATACACGCTCTGCTTAGTTTGGGACTAGATGGCATTGTGTGGTAAAAGTCCAAAATATTGAATTATATTATATTTATTTAAAAATATTACATACATAGATATAAGTGTTTGCATTTATCTCGATACACGAATTTCACATAACGAAAATTACTAAAAGCATGACAGACTCCGTACAACTTTGAAAAATTCAGAAGTAACTCTGTCTGTCCGTCACGCTTTCGCGGCTAAGCCGCTGCACCTTTTTAATGAAATTTTGTCATGAAAATATTTTTATTTTTGAAGAAAGACATAGGCTACTCTTTACCGCGATAACCAAAATACACACGGGAGGAGCTGGGGCCAAAATTACCGATTATATTAAATAAAATAAAAAAATAAAAATAATCTAATTTTCCTTTAATCTGTTTAATCTATTTATCTATGCAATGGAATTAATTTAGTGATAGTTTCTGTAATCCAATTTCTACTTTCAATACGTGCAATATATACTGGCTACGGAATACACGTTGACCAACAATTTTAAACATTGAGCTATCTAAATATGTAAGCAATATAATAATTACAGAATCTAATAAGAATAATAATAATCGCTTTATTGTGCCCCAGATTATTTACAATGGTAACTAAATATAAATATAAATATAAAAGACAGAAGACATAAAAATCGAATTACATTGTGTGATTTATCACATTGCGACACTTTTAAAGTCAAGGTTTTGTAAATTGAGTTTAAAATAACATAGTTTTTTGTATGGAATAGGGGGCAAACGAGCCGAGATGAAAACGTCTGATGGTAAACCATTACAGCCACCCATGGACACCCGCAACACCAGAGGCGTCACAAGTGCATGGCCGGCCTTTGGGTGATGAGGAGGGGTAAGGGGTGAGGCCGTGGTATCAGTGCGGTCGAGCCGGCCCATTCGTGCCGAAGCGTGGCTCTCCCACGTTAAGATTACACATTAAACCCAAGTTGAATATTCGCATTAAGCTTGAATATGACTCAATTTATAAATAATTCAAAAGTATATAAATAATCTATACTAATATATAAAGCTGAAAAGTTTGATTGCTTGAATGCGCTAACCTCAGGAACCACTGATATGATTTAAAAAAATATTTCAGTGTTAGATAACCCATTTATCGAGGAATTCTATCGACTATATATCATCACGCTTAGACCAATAGGAGGGAAGCACCAATGAACAACGATTCAAAATCAAGTGGTTTTTTTTCTTTTGAGAGCTATCATTGCGTGTGTTGGCAATAAGACGAGGTTTCGGTGGTCAGCTAGTGTGTAATAGAAGTTAAATATTACGTAGAAAGGTTACATAAAGCTATTGGCGACCAGAATATAATTTAATTTGATACAGTCTAAAAGCTTATACAATAATACTGGAGAACAAATAAAGCATGATTTCAGAACATTAACTGTTTCCGTGTTGTTGTCTTGTCGCCAGGCAATCTCTAGCTTTAGGCTCTTGGCCCTGACCAACCGATTACTATCATGCTGCTGGGCTAGGATGAATGGGATGCAATGTTATTCTTTCCGTGATTCTCCAGAGATATATTCCTGACTCCTGACTACTAGTTTGTAAATAATCAGAAAGCCAAAGGAATTTTCCACCCCCCACCCCTCCCACACAGAGGCAAGCAATAACAAAACTATGAAACTAATAGTAACGACGTTATAATTTTTAAATTCTGAATTTTAGACTTACTTATTTTCTAATCTAAAATGAAGACAAGTTTTGTGAAAAACCCAAATTAAGCTAAGTGCACTCACCACATTTTTGACGAAAACTGATGCACTGTACCCGCCAGAGTATTGTAAGGTTTTTCATTTTAAGCGTTTCCTTTAATGTCATTTTAGTATACACTAAATGGCCTTCTGTGTACCTTTCTATTGTATCTACGATAACAGTTTTTTCATCCCCTAGCTTCTCTAACATTATTACGGTGTGATAAAAATAAAAATCAAATTTGAAATACAACTACATATTCAAAGTATTCAAATACGGAAATAGCCAAAAGACAGAATCGACAGAGTGCAAATTATTTCTCCGCAAAGTTAAGGCATTATTTGGTGGCGAAACGGCCTTTCCCTCGAGCCCCGCCGGCTGCGGTACTAACTTTTCACGATAGAACCAAAGATTAAAGAAAACAGTGATATAACAGAATATTCTAGATAATGGCGTTATGGTACAAGACTTAGTAATTGCTGCTGTTGTTATTTAATGGTTGCTGTTCCTTTGCGTGATACAATTGCCGGTTTTCTTAAATCTCGGTTAACATTCCAAGAAAGATAGTTGTTTGATTTCCTATGATATATGGGTAGGTTTATACATAAAATATATTTTTGTTATATTAAGGAGTCCACTATTTTTGATTGGCTATTCAGTTTGAGAACTAAAGATTCCGGACCAAATCTTAACTGACTGAGGTATTATGTAGTGTCGAGGCTGTCACAGCAATAACTTGAAGTATTCGTTGCCTCATTAAAAAGAAAAGTATATGAAAAATTAAACCGGGACGAATAATAAGTATAGATTAAAAAACTCCAAAAAGTTTCCAAAAATCGGTTTCAAACAAACATAAAGCTGTAGCTAATGAAAGAGTGTTGAAAAACTACCACATTGTACGTATTTTAACTCTTGTCATTACGTCTGCGGTTTATACTGGTGTAACGTATAAACTTGTATTTCCTATCTACTTCAAGTATTCATAGTGTAATTTCTAGAATTGCATCGTAAAACCTGTTCTATCTTGAAGTTATTATTTTTATAATCTTATTTTGTTAATACGCGCAAGTTTGAACTTAAACTTGAAAGTTACTTAAGGTTGACTTTATCAAAACATGATGCGTCTAATACAAATGATATGCTCTAAGTGTAGTTATTTAGGTACATTTATTTATGTAACATTGAAAACTTAAGGTTATTTTGAAGTTATTTATATATCACTAGCTTTCTCCCGCGACTCCAGTCGCGTGTATATCGGCTATCGCGGTAAAGAGTAATCTATATCCTTCTTCAGAACTCAAAGTATTTGCATCCCAAATTTCATTGGAATTTGACAGAGCTACTTTCAAATTCAAGGTAACTGTATTGGGTCTAAATCCTTGTAGACATTAGAAACCAGCGCAAAATACAATCCGCTATTTATTTGTACACCGTTACCAGGACCAACAACTTACAATGGGAATCTATCAATATTAAAATCTAGTAATTAATGTTACCCATATTGTGGAAGCTAAATTCCCTACAAACATAACCTTAAGCCAATTAATGCTTCCTATATACGAAAGATCCTCTTAACTACGCAAAACCTTTTAAACAGCACTAAACACAATGTATAATTCGGTCACTGCAGATGAAATAACGGGAGGGAATGAACTAAAAGCACAATTAACCTATTTTCTGTGCTCATTTAAAATGTATTTTAATTAGATTGCTAAAAGCGTTTTTAACTGATATCGAAATAGAACTCCTTAAAGTTAATATTCGGTGCCAGGATTTCAATTCAAATCATTTATTTGCATAAAACAGGTAGGTACAAAATTGTATCATCAACAACCCATAATGTCCCTCTGCTGGGCTCGGGTCTCCTCTCAAGAGAGGGTTTTATTTTATTTATCTAGAATAGAATAGAATACACTTTATTGCTACATAGATATAACAGCTTACATATATATATACAGTTTACATAGTACATCAATTGAATTACCATGTACAAATGGCGGCCTTAACGCTAAAAAGCAATTTCTTCCAGGCAACCTAGGGGTGGAATAAAATATATTGAAAAAAAAAACAAATACGAATCCATGGGCAGTTAGGTGTGAAAAGAGAAAAAAGAAAAAAGAATGTAAAGGTTAAAAGGGAATTCTATAAAGAGAATGATTAGATAAAAATCACACATCATAATACATGCTTATATTAAAAATAAAACAGCGACATACACACAAATTAAATATTTACAAATACATTAAAAAATAAAATAAAAATAAATAAACAACATAACTGGTAATAGTAAAATATGTTTAGGCACATAACAGACTATGATGACGGCAAAGATTTGGCACGCCGTATAGCCATCAGCAAAGCATTCCAAGATCGGACAGCCTGTACCGTAAAGGACTTATCGTAGAATTTATTTTATTTAACGTCCCCACGCTGGCCGAGTACCGGTTGAGGACTGGCAAGACTACGTTGTGGCTACGTTATCTTACTGTTGGAGGTATTCAAGCCGCCCAAAGGCTTCAAACTAAGCTTCACGACTGTTATTCTATAATAACAACCGGAACCGACTGCTTAACGTGACCTCCGAATCACGGAGACGATCACGGTAACATGCCACCAGCGGTTACCCATCCAGGTACAGTCCACGCTGACGTTGCTTACTCTCGTTGATTGTTTCTAATCACCGAGTGCAACTGGGCTATGAGGGTCTCCAAAATTGTATAAAGATTTCGTATTTTTTACCGTAGATACAAGCGTACGTAGGTATGAGCGCCGCCAAAATTGTATAAAGGTTTCGTATTTTTTACCGTAGGTACGTACTACCAATTGTGACCAAAAGTAAAAAAGTGACATTTACAACATGTTTATTTTCAAACGGGTTTATAATTCAATTACTTTTCGCGATGTTGATACTACACAGGCACAAGATTAATCATTGATGCTTCAGGTATCTAAAAGTTTACAGGGCTACTATTTTCAGGAAATTTGACAGACTTTTAGAACTGATCTGAACTGTGTCATGATATAAATATAAAACAGAACAGTGGGAGTTATAAATAAGTATGTTGTTCAAAAAATAATTATATTCTTATGTATAGTAATTTTAAGCTTTCATTTCACAAATAGCCCAACATTGATAGATTGCTTCCAAGTTGTAATTAATTTTATAATTAAGTATAAATTTCTTCTGCAACAAACTACAAGAGCAAAGCAGGAGACCATTATTAGTATCTTAATAAATGTTAATCAAAATCTTTCGGTCGTATTTGCATAGTCCTCTAAATATCATGAAACCCTTGAATTTGCATTGAAATGAACGTAAAATGACCGAAACCCTCATTAAAGGGACGTAGCAGAGCCAGACCTTTATTCTTTTGTCTATGCCTTTGTTGCGGCGCCATTTTGTGAGTCCGCCATTTTGAGATGCTGAGATTTGTACATGAAAAAACTGTCATTGTGCTTGCTATTGTATTTTATTTAGTATTAAAAACGTGCTCACATAACTGTTAACGTTTTTATAGATATAAATATGTGTTCATAGTTTTAGTTTGTCAATATTACATTTTAATATTTTATAATCCCTAACAGCAAACAAACGAATTAACTTTATGTAAGTGAATAAAGGTTACTGTTTCGAGTACAAATAGACTTTTAATATATACATACCTCAAAAATAATTTGCAGGCGTCAAACAAATGTTGTTTAAGTATATATCTAATATATTAGAAAATGACCAAATTAAATTGCGCTCAAGCAAAAGTTTAAGCGATGTTAATTACGCTTTAACTTTAAACTACTTTAAAATGCCTATGTAACTTCAATAACAAAATAACTGTTTCTATTTACTTTTACAGGATTGTAATGATGATGTTCTCTTAGCCGATTACGGCCTCGACGGTCACTCTCAACGGAAACCAGCTAACTTCGCAAGAAATATTATAGTACACAAGTGTGTATCCACAGGTACAATCTCTGTTCTGTTCTCTTTGCTATAGGATTATAGAAAGTAATTAAAATAGGCACATAGATTATATGAGCTGGGTAAGGCTCTCTACACACAGTTGGTATCGTCTGAAAGGCAGGCAAGGTCCATCAGGGTTGTATAGTAATTCTTCTAGATGATACCTTAATTTCTGACTACATACACACCATAATGTTTATAGTTCGATCAACTTCGAAACATACGTCATACGAAAGGTACGTCACCATTCGTACCTTTGAATCTTTCATATCATTTTACCCAACTACACCAGAAAGATTATAATGTTTTTATATTTATGTATGTTTGTGTATTTTTAGGCATACTTTGTAGGCTTGATGGACTTGGACATTTGAGGTGCTGTTGGGTTGGTTGGTTAAGTCTAATAGTGGGCTATTAAAGAGTAATGATGATGATTAAGCGAAGAAAGTATTAATAGAAGTGTATCGTAGGTAAAAATTTTAAAAATATTCATTCTCATTTCCACCTTACATTTCGTTTAGATAACTATTTTCAGAGAGTTGGAATAGTTTAGAAATGTTCTCTTGTTAGTTGGTCATGTAAGCTTGGAATTGTGGTACAAATTGTAAAAAACTTTCCACAAACGAATAAAACTCATTTGTAGTGAAATAATTTCTTTTGACAAAATTTTGAAAACACAGAACACTGTAAGTTCTACATTAAACATTTTTCTTTTATTATCCATCAGTACTTTTATTCAAATTCTAACCAAACTAAAATATCATTTCAATAATGAATAAAAAAAGGATAACATTTTTTTTCTGGGAATCCTATATTAACTCTTTTTTTTACGTATGGGAACCCGGTGGGGTGAAGGCCGAAGGGGCCCACACCCCACCGGGGTTTGCGGCGGGGCGGTGTGTCGGAATCGAACCGATTAAAACCACACGGTGTGCCACTCTGCGCCTGAGACGGGAGGGATCCGGGAACCGCTTTCTTACGCCATCCGGACCCCTCCCAGCGCCTGCCCGCACTGAGGCGGGTACCGTCTCTCACGACAAACACAATTCCTTTCCATAGTGAAGAAAAAGTTATTTCGCAGTATTTTTAAAAGATGTAATTCAAAAACGCCCGCTCTAAATTTATTGTTTAAGGCACAACGCAATAAAGAACGCGGCGGGACATCGTTCCGCATTCCAATGTCTCCTTCTACTTTACTTTCAGAGAATATATACAACAAAAGCACACAAAAATGCTGTGAAAATGCCACGAGCAGTCCCATTCGCACGAAATAATTTCCATACTGTTTCACTAATGTATTTCCAAACACCAAATACACTTTGTGGTATTTGACAAGCTATTATTCTGGTATTAGTGGTTTATCGGTTGACAAGTTTCTAATGGTAAGATGGTAGATCTATTATAACTAAAGACTGACGCCTTTGATAATATCTCTAGAATTAGATGAAGAAAGGTTCAGGCTCTAGTCCACTGTTAGACCAGTCATAGAATATCCATACCCATAACAGGCCAGCAACGCACTTGTGGTGCCTCTGGTGTAGTAGGGGTCCATGGGCGGCGATAATCGTTTACAATCAGGTAATACGTCTGCTCGTTTGCCCCCTATTTCATACAACAAAAGTCATTTGTGGGATAAGCTAGTTAAATCTTCAGCTATATATTACACTAGTTTTTGCCGCGTGTATAATTTGTCGTATATTTATGTATTATCCTAATTTATTAATATAAAGATATATATCTGTAAAGTTTTACATAAATCCGTTAAGTATTATTTTGGGAAATATTAACAAACATACAGAGATTCATCCTCGTTAACTGTCGTATTTATAAAATTAATAGGATTTATTATCAAACCCTCATTCGTTTCTTTTTTTGTTATGTTGGCACGTTACACTCATGAAATGAAATGGTAATGCTTTCATTTCTCGTAACCAGACATATCAATGTGACCAAGCCTATAAATAAACAATCTCCTTTTGAAGTCGGAGAATGAACGACATCATTATATCTAACATTTAATACTGTATCAAGGAGCGAAACAGATTCATTTATCACTTATAATTGGTTAATTGTTAAGCATAATGTTCATTTTAAACGCCAGATGTTGCCATAATTTTAAATGATCACCTTTTATGAATATTCTGTAGCGAAGTGTTACTACCCATTTTCAAAATTAACTTTTTCAGTCGGAATATCGATAATTACCAGATAACAGGTTTCGATTATTACTCGATTATAAGGTAGAAGATTTATGGTTTATTAATTAAAATTTGTGAACATAATTTTTTATCTATTGTTCTATCACTATATAGCAATGTTATCAGGTTGACTTATTCCATCATCACCATCAACAAAATTTGATAGTCCGTTGATGGACAAAGGCCTCTCTCTGACTATAATAGTATTAAAATACAAGGCAATGTTTCTAACCATTTTTAACAAAAATCGCTTCAAAGATGGTTCCAAAACCTTGTTATATAAATTTTAATTAAATCATATACAATACAATATTATACACAATATTATCATGAACTTTACGGGAGAAACATCCTAGTCAAAAGATGCAAAAAAAAAGTTCAAATCTCGTACTATATTTATTTGCGGATTTGACACATCTCTTTAACAATAACAAGACTTTTAACAGTATGTTTGTAGTTCATCAACAGTGCAAGGTTTGAAGCAGCATTCGTCGACAGGGCCTCGCTTGCCACGGTAGCCATCGAGAACCCTTGCATCCATGGCTGGGAACCCTATGGACACTCCATCTCGCTTCATGGGCTCATTATCCCAGCATACAGCAGCGAGGATATTAGATAGCTGTCTTCCACAATACACGTGAGCATTATTGGCTGATACATAAGTTAATGCAAAAAGTGAAAGAACTACAATTAGAAACTTCATGGTGGTACTCTTCTCCTAGTGTTCAGACGACTGTGGTTTTAGCTCCAAAATTTAGGGCTTTTATACTGAAAAATAGGTCATTAATATTCGTTTGTGTGGGCAAGGTTTCCACTTATGTGTCAAATTAATTATTTGTTTCAGTAGATAGCAAAAAGTGACATGGAAAGCGATTCAGGTGATTTTATTACAGTTATTTGTTTATGAAGTAAATTGTGTTGTACTTTGATAATTATTCAATGACAGAGGCTCCACCCGCTTGTATATTAGTTATCGAGACATAAAATATTCTATTCCTTTCTCCAGGTTTAAATATATCTCTATGCTAAAATTCTTTTAAATCGGCTTAGAACTTACAGTTACTTTCAATATTAGTATATGTTTTGTATGTATGTATCAACTTTTGTTAGTCCAGTGGTGGAAATTCGTCTCTCTTTAGAAAAGACATTTGGCCTATTAAATTTCGCTGACCACATAACTTGGTAAAGAAGATGTTTCCAGTTGCCACACAAAACCCGGAACACATAATACGTGGGTGAAAGAGCTTGGAAAGGATTCTTTTTGTTTTTTTTTCTAAAAATAAATCCTATCTAGATCGATTCATCGCCCCAAAACCACCTAGATACAAAATTTTACGAAAATCGTTAGAGCTATTTCCGAGATTCAGGTTATATTCTTATCTATACATCTATACTTTATACAAATAAATAAAATTGCAGTGTCTGTTTGTAATATTAAAATAACCGATTTCACTAAATGCATATGTATGTATACACGGTACATGTACCAAAAATTTTTTTTCAATTTTTGTCTGTCTTTCTGTCCATCTGTCCGTTTGTACCAGCTAATCTCTGGAATGGCTGAACCGATTTTGACTGGATTTTCACTAGGTGATAGATGATGATATAAAGAGTAATTTAGGCTAGTTTTGCCGCGGCGCCGCACCGTGACGTTAACCAGAGTTACTGTTGTTCCACGGGTAATACCGCAGGGCTCAGCTAGTGTTAAAAAATAAATAAAATTGGTCCAGTTCTTGAAGTCAGTTTTTTTTTTCGCTAAGGTTTGTGATTATTGTAAAAAAAAACCGTCGTGGGGTGTCTGACTGAGAAACATCGAACCAAATTAATGAGTACCTATAAAACCCCTGTGATGACCAGCGTGAGAGTCGCAGAGTCACATTTGTTTGGTGACGATTTACTAATCAGCGTTCTGTATCTATACTCTATACAAATAACTAAAATTGGAGTGTCTGTTTGTAATATTAAAATAACCGCTTTTTACACTTCGTACACCGTAAAACAAAATGACATTTTTTTTAACTTTTGTCAGTCTGTCTGTCTGTTTGTTCTGGCTAATATCTAGAACGGCTAGACCAATTTTGACGAAAATTTCACTGATAAATAGCTGATGATATAAGGAGTTACTTAGGCTACTTTTTTTGACCTCTTCGAGAGTTAGTTCCTCATTCTTTCAAACTTTTCCTTTCAACTGCAATTACCTGCATTCGCAATGAGTATGGTGACCACCACTTTTGGATTTTACTTATGCTTTCTGTCTCCTCTAATTTGTGTAAGTTTGTAATACGTTTTCAAAATAAAAATAACTATTAACGTATAACCTATGCTGTGCTTTTTAGTGATATATATTTAGCCGTTCTGGGCTAAATGTGTACTTAATAAACACTCATATTAACAATTGTAATATAATAGGGAACTGACCCTGGTTCTTTGTCGAAAGAACCGGGGTCATCGACATAGCCCATAGGATTAGCAAGCTGAAGTGGCAGTGGGCTAGCCACATTTGCCGAAGAACCGATAACCGTTGGGATAAACGAGTTCTTGAGTGGAGACCGCGTGTCTGTAAACGTAGTGAAGAACGTCCACAGGCTAGGTGGAGCCATGATTTGCTCAAGACGGCTGGCAGGAGCTGGATGCGAGAAGCCATAGATCGAACTAAGTATCGCGAAATTGGAGAGGCCTATAGGCCATATATCCAGCAGTGGACTGCGATAGGCTGATGATGATAATGATGGGGAACTTCACTGCCTCGTTAGCCTAGTAGTTGGCGTGTACGACTGCCGATCAAGAGGTCTCGAGTTCAATATCCGGGTGAAGCCAAAAATGTTATTGAGTTTTTTTGATTATATAAATGGTTAATAACAGGTTCGAGTTTGGATACTCTAATTTGAACACAAGCCGTCGGTGCTAGCCTGATCTCTCTCCGGTCGTATGGATAGCCGTTCTAATGGATTGAGAGAGTGAGGAAAAAGAAAGTGCACCTGTATTTGCGTATACATTTGTGCTCCATAATATTTCCTGCATAGTTGGCTGTTCACTGTTGAGACTGGTCGCCATAGTCGAAATAAGATAGGGTGTACTCCTATCTTATTTGGACAATGGCGGCAGTCAGTCATTGTGGGAGGAAATCTCAAAGAGCGACAATGCACTTGTGAATTTTGTCCATGGATACAGAAAGCCGCTTACCTTCAAGCGAACTATGTACACATTAGCCTCCTATTCTAGAAAAATGGCGTAAATAAGTTCCTAATGTGAAGATTATTTTATTTGTATTCATTATGTAAATAATTTTGTTTTAGGCAAAATCTTTCCACAAGAAATCTTCATATAAATTATGCTAAGCAGATTTTAATTTATCCCGTAAAACTTCGCGACAAGCTTTTATATCATATAAAATTATACAATGAACAAAATTATGGACTTGGTTTTATTCAAAGCTTATTTAATTTTTTCATAAACAACCTTTTTTATTATTTCTTTGTCATCTTCGGCCATATTCCTTTGATATTACGTGCACATCATCATATTGAATAAACAATTATGATGCTTAGTTCCGAGCACTGTCTCTAAATATGACAACTTTGGGGTTATGCGTTGATGATTTTAATTTGAAACTTTGTTGAGCTCATTCAAACACCATATTGTCATAAAGGTATACGGCACGGTTTCCTACAAGGCGACAAGTCTTCTAGCCTCTGTCATGGAAATGTGAGGCGAAGATCCTTTCTAAATTATATCAGATTAGGTCCTGAAATCCAGGTCACAGGCCGTATAGGTGCAATGGTTTTTACTTTGTCAGATTCTAAGGGCGAATGAAGAAAGTACGCGTACCACGTTTTTAGCAGTGAGGTTTATCTTAGAAGATTGTATCGACAGGCAGCCCAACAGCCTATTCTACTAATTAAGGACTTGAAAGTAAAAGAACATCGTATGGTTTTCATCATTACGATTGCGGTACTTTTCTGTGAGTTTGGTGAAGAGGTCATCCTTGTGCTTGGTCACATGACAGAAAAAGGCTCAGCGTCAGGTCATGATTGATTTCGAATAGATTTTCATTACTCAATGTGTATTTAAAGTTCGGTACTGTTGTGAAACTATTGAAGAGTTTCGTTAATTATTTATAGTCAACCAACTTTTATAACATTTAATTATTACATGAGTAAGGCTGAGAACTTCTAGGAACAAAATCAGTCATATTTTCATAAATATATAATGCTGTCGTTGGAAATGATCTAAAACATACATTTTCACTGAACATTATTCGTATAATATATGAAAGTAGTTCTATTTCAGCTTTCAAGTTTTGTAATCCAAACTAATAAACTTTCTAATATTTCATGTAAAATAAATGCTTTATTAAAATCAGATATTTGCTTTAAAAAAAAGATTAATTTGCCACTTCATCAATCCACTTACTGTTAAAGAAATAGATACAATAGAATATTGGGGGATCGACTAAGTTCCAAAAAAAAATAGTCATATTTCTTTTGTCTGATTTCAAATATATCACACAAATGAAATGAAATTGAAAAGGAGCCATCACATGAAGACTCACATTTTTAATGAATTTTATTAACGCATTAAAAATGCAAGTCGGTTATACTTTATGACTAAAAGTTCTTGTAAAATATAATTTTAGATTAAACTTCTCCCAACTGGAGATGTTTCAAACGGATTCGCTAATGAAACTTAAATGTGTATCCATTGGCAAAAATCTCATCAGTGCGTTTGAAAATTGACATCAACTTGTGGGTATGTTCTTTACAGATTTCAGTAATGTTCTACTCAAAGATGGGACAGCATATTCAGGTGGTGGTCTGTGTAGCATAGACAAAAACAGTTAAATTAGTAACAATTATTAATTAAGGTGTAGGTTCAAATTATTCAATGTGGAGATTGTTTTAAAATAGTTAACAATAACCACGTAATTCATCAATAGTGCAAGGTTTGTAGCAGCATTCGTCGGCAGGGCCTCTCTTGCCACGATAGCCACCGAGGGCTCTCACATGAATTGGGAAGAATCCCCAGCCAGCGTCTCGCTTCATAGGCTTGTCATCCCAGCAAACGGCTGCCAGGATATTAGACAAGTGCCTTCCACAGTATATATGTGAATTATTAACTGAAACACAAGCAAACACAAAAATTGAGAGAATAGCAACTAGAAATATCATGATGATGTTATACTTCCGACGAATCAAGATCAAATGTGGTTTTAGCGCTCAATAACACCCGTTTATTACTAAATGGAAGTAAATACTGTACCCTCAATTATTCACGTAGGACATTTCAAACCTATAAGTTAAATCGATTATTCTTAGGAGTGAATAGATAGGTAAAAGGGCAATAACTGAAATGTAAGTAAGAGCACTTGAACATTTAAGAATTGCCACATTCATAGAAGCTTTACATCTGTTTGTTAATTCAGTTTTTGCTATGTACATATAGATAACAAGTTTTGCTTGTGACTCCGTCCACATTTTCACGTTATATGTCCATTTTCGCGTACCTTCTCAAGAATGAAAATATTATAGTATATCATTTTGGCAGCTAATACAAAAGTAAATCTTCATGCCAAACTTCGTTCAGGAAATCAGTGCAGCAATTTAGCCATGAAAGCGTAATGGACAGACAGAGCTACTTTCCAATTTATAAAATTAGTAAGGAAGTATGAATATTATATGCTTTTCATTTCATTTTTATGTAATGGGCTTGATTTTATAATAACTATATGTTATTCCACTGATTTTTTCTTCAACATCCTCTACTTTTCCGAGGATAGCATTAATTACAACTCATAAGTATCCCTTAGAATATATTTTACAAAGGTATACAAAAAATTCCATACATATTTAATGTTCACCTTGATATCAACCTTCTTACTAGCAGTCAGAGTATATATATGTGTGTAATACATATGTGTTAAGGGGCTCAACGAATTAAGACCAGAATAGGTTCATAAGATTTTGTATCTTTACGAATGACGAAGAGTTTCTACGCCTGGAACCTACCTGCGGTGTAAGCTCAGATTATGTTGGAGTTTAGGAAATGACTGTTCATCCCAACAAGTTATCAACGTAAAAACTGCATCACAGAGGTACATCACTAACACATCGACACTGAAACCGACTTCAAGCACTTCTTTGGTTGTTTTTCATCAAGTGAGTTCGATTTGCGATTTTGCGATAGCAAAGTTCTTATAAAGACCATGGGCGTTTTAAAAGGTAACTAGTGATAATTCGTATAAACATATATATACAAAATAAAACCATTGCAAGGTTTTCCTTCACATCAAGATTTCCTTTTGAAAATCTTGATGTAAATCCTGTACTAATCCGTCTGCGAGCGTGGCATAGTGGGCCTAGACCGCCTTGCCTGATAATGAAAGCCCCTGGTATTGCTACTATTCTAAGGGAGAGACATGGCATAAGAAACGTACTTATGTCTCCTGATTTCCATTTAAGTGTCCGCCAGCAGAAGAAGTGATTTATTACCATTAGGTGACCAGTCCGCCCAATTGAATCTACACCACAATGAAATACAAATAAAAACTAGGCAATGACTGCATGTGGTGGTGGTTTAAGCGGTCGCCACGCCGCTACCTACTTCGTCAAGTGGTTCATATCCTAATTGACAAACAAAACAACACTTTGTGTGATTCACTAATTATTGTTCTAAGTCTGGATGTTCTTTGCGTCCGTTTCATATATGTTTGTAAATTCCCCCGCGATACATGATTTATTACTGGAGAGAGAGATGTTTTTATTAAAAGAAAAGAAAAATGTATACAGGGAAATCTGAAACCCTGTATATAAAACAATAATACATATTTAAGTATTGATATTCTCTAAAATTGGTGTAGACCTAAATAGAATTTTCTGTCTAACCTTTGGCTTTTCTATTTACTCACACGAATAATTGATTTGACACATAGGTTTGAAATTTATCTTACACAAATAAATGAGGGTTAATTCTTTACCTCGTTTTGATATAAAAAGGGAAGAATCCTAGTGCTACAATCACAATCGCTCTACTCATCGTGAATACAACATCAACATGAAGCTTTTACTAACAATTCTCTCACTTTTTGTGTTTGCTGGTGTGTCAAGTGAAAAGACACATGTATACTGTGGAAGACAGTTGTCTAATATCCTGGCAGCCATTTGCTGGGACGATGAGCCCATGAAGCGAGACGCTGGATGGGGATTCTCTCCAATTCATATGAGAGCTCTTGGTGGCTACCGCGGCAAGAGAGGGCCTGTCGACGAATGCTGCTACAAACCTTGCACTATTGATGAATTGCGTGGTTATTGCTGATGATTTCAAAAATATATACGATAACTGATTGTAATACATCCCTTAATAAATAATTGTTACTTATTTTGTTGGTTTACATTTTTTCCTAACTCTGCCTGATTGAACATGGGGTATGAATCGTATCCAACCAGACACATGAAACAGAAGAAATAACTTAAGCATCATACAGAGATGTTTCCACGATCACCAATATTTTAGCTACAGCTATCAATCACAGTGTAATTCAAAGACTTCTATGAGTATTGTGTTACTTTCGGCCAACGGCTCTCTGCTCATTTAACCAAGTGTATAAGAGAATTTTTCTACTCTCTTGTTAAGTTTCATTTTAGTTATTTTCCCCCTCTCCCTTCCTTTACTCACCCTCTTCCTTCCTCTACCCCCCTCTCCCTTCCATTCTGTGCCGAGTGGTCAAAACCTGGAACTCATTACCAGCGCACGTGTTTCCTTCTCACTATGATCCCGGGTCCTTTAAGCAGGGCGTGAAAAGGCATCTCACCAGGCCGCCATAGTGTGGGTCGCCATGCTGTATTGTCCTTATTCGCATTGAGGATGGTGACCACCACTCTTGGATTCATATTATCAATTTTCAATTGGGGTGGACTAATTTAGGACAATACAAATATTTGTGTATAAATAGTTAAAACAGTTAATACAGTTGAATATACTCCAATATTGTAACCAATTCTGATAAGAGTTATTGCTTCTTTGCTCCTTTATTATCAACACCAGCAGACTTTTGTAGTTCACTGCTGGGAAAAGGTGTCTACTTAGTTTTGGCCTCAATATTTCATTACACTGGCCAGGCGGGTTGTTATAGTGTATGTTTAAAATTATCTGTCATTTGGCATTATTGTAGTTCTGCATATTTTGGTTAGTCAGCTTTTACGCTAACTACGGGTCGGATTGGAGATTTTCTGTGTTCTTACCAATATACCTTCGAAAGTAATTCAGTGCGGCTATCAAATGCATTCTACGATAAATTCCCGCAAAAATTTCAAGATAACCTTGTTTTTGCACCAAATGAATGTTTTATTAACGTTAAAAAACGCATTTAAATGATTTATTTTTGCTATTACATAACACAACACAATACAGCATACAATCCAGAGAATTGCATAACAATCCTCGCATTGTACAGCAAAAGCTACAAGCTCAGTTCCCGCTGTGCTGAAGCACAGGCATTACGAAGATCTGTATTTAGAACTCTTCGTCTAAAACTAAATCGCTTACCCGCTATCCCATTTATTTAATGGATGGATTTATAAAATCATCCGAAATACATTCAAGATTTCCTATTGCGTATTTTTCAAAGGATGGCTTCCGAGGCAGGTAAGTGGTTTACGTTTTAAACCCACTTATTACATCAAAGTAAGAAAAAGAGAAAACTTATATTGAATTTACAGATGTCTTTTTACTTGTGTGTACATATGTGTTTAATATATCTTGAGAACATGATTACAAAATATGTATCCATCGCTAAAAAGGGATGTACATGACCTCCTTCTCACTCGTATAGCATAGTCATCATAACGAATGGACCTCGACTCATTTCTTGTCATCCACAGTGTTATGTAAATGTTTTTGTATGTATATATGTAATATTATTACGCATATATTTATAGTGTTTATATATTTGCACATATGCCTATATATGTAATGCTGTGTAATGTACATTTTAGTTCAGGACGAAACCTACGCGCGCCTTCCTCACAAGATGTCTACACCACCCCATGGTTGACTGATAGAAAATGCTCTGGGCATTAAGTCCACCGATGTACATTTTTCATAGGTATAAATAAGTAAAAAGGAAGTCAGAAAGTTAATTCATTTCTCAACGTTATGTTTTATATACGAAATACGTTTATTTAAATATCTGTTCCCAGTACTATGAAACATATAAATATATGAAGTAAAACATTTTTTTTTTCAAAAAATAAAATCATTTAAATTATCTTGACATAGTGATTTCCGCATACAATGATAAAAGGAGATACGTAAGAAAAGTATTTTTTTTACCTATGCAGAGGGAGTCACTTGCCATTTCGGATTACGATGCACTCAATTACATCTTACTGGTACCAAAGAATTTCAGACCTGACTCATTAAGACTAGCTGAATACTCGCTGATATCACTCCCGAACTACTATTATACAAACTACAATTTCAACTCCCTTAGACCATTCATTCCTAATCCAATGTACTAACTCACTATCAAAACTGATACATTCACAATGGGCAGGTAATTTATAAAGAGACTATATTAAATTGATGACTGAATTAATGACAGCCTCGGTGGCGCAGTGGCAGCGTATGCGAATGCTGCTCATGAGGTCTCGGGTTCGAATCCTGGGTCGGACCAATAGTTTGTATGATCTACATATATTTGTTTCGGAGTTTAGATGTTTTCTATGTATAAAATGTATGTATTCACAAAAAAAAAACAAAGTATTTATATATTCATATCAGTTGTCTAGTACCTATAATACAAGCTCTACTTAGTTTGGGACTAGATGGCGTTGTGTGTTAGATGTCCGAAATATTTATTATTTATTTTGGAGAAAAGTGATGTGGCTGTGCTTTGATGATTAGAATTAGTCTTAAATATAGTACAATAAACTTTACAAGTCTGATGTGAAGAGTCAAATAAATGACGATTGACTTCATTCATCGAGTTTCATATTAAAAGAGTTTTCAAATGTCAAGTTGAATATTTGTATTTTAATTCATAGCATAATATCTCTTAGTATCATTGAGTCGGATCTTGAACTTATTTAACGTAAACGCAATACTAGGTCATCCATTGTGCTCACCGGGCACGGTCGACGTGAGGCTACGGCACAATGCCACCAATGCGGGTCCAACCAGGACCCCGCCCAGCACACGCTGGAGTAATGCCCTGCGTAAGAGTCCGAGCGTCGAGTCCTGGTGGAACAGATCGGACAAAACCTGTCACCACCAGCATTGGTCCGCAGCAATGCTGGCGAGTAGTCAGGACGCGGTCTCCTTCTGTGAAAAAGTTATGCTTTAGAAGGAGACGGCAGAGCGGTCTCGGGAAAGGGCTGATTCCACGCGAAGGAGGTGCCGAAGGGGACGCGGTAGAGGCCGCTAGGTCCCCAATCGTCGCTTAAGGGTCGTTGTGGCCACATTAAGGAGAGGTGTGGCCGCTACAAACGACCTGAGACTGGCGACACCCTGGTGCGGCCTGGGGATGTCATCCAAGGCGAGTCGGTGTTCCGACTCTTAATGGGTAAGAGGCGCAACAGCGATCTGCTCCGTGGGTGACTCTGAATACCACGGGATGTACCTCTTTCGTGAGGTACGGCAGAGGAGACTCCAGAAGCCGCTAATGCGTTCCTGGAGCTCTTCCCGACTATATAACGGTATGAAGCAAAAAGCATTCACTTAGTAAAAAAAAAGGTCATCCATTGTGAGAACTAATAACTGATCGATAATAACGAAACAATACCCATAGTTCTTTTTACAAAACGACAGTTAGAAATATTCTAAAGCCGCAGTAATGATATTTTATTAATATCAGCTGAGCCATACATCCTTCTATAGCCGTTCACCTTTTACCTACAAACATGGCCGTTCAGAAGAAATCCATATTGAGATTTATAGTATTTAATTGCAACATTGATTTGCAAAACCAGGGAAAACCTAGGAAAATATGAAACGAAAGTCAACAAATAACAATGAAAATTATGAAATAATTTATTTATTATGGTTGCAATCAATCATTGTTCACAGCTTAAAATCGTCAACAATAACCACGCAATTCATCAATAGTGCAAGGTTTGTAGCAGCATTCGTCGACAGGACCTCTCTTGCCGCGATATCCACCAAGAGCTCTCATATGAATTGGAGAAAATCCCCATCCAGCGTCTCGCTTCATGGGCTCATCATCCCAGCAAACAGCCGCAAGGATATTAGACAATCGCCTCCCACAGTACACATGGGAATTATCACATGATACACAAGTAAACACAAAGAATAACAGTAGTGTTGGTAAAAATTTCATGGTGATGCGGTTCTACCTACAAATCTGGATCGAATGTGATTAAAGCACTTAAAGAGCTTCCTTTTATACTAAAATTAAGCCATCAACATACTTAAATTTATTCCTGTAAGACGGATTTCATACTTATGTGTCAAATCAATTATCTATATGAGTGAATAGATAGGTGAAAGGTCAGTAACTAAACTTTATTTAAGTATACCTAAATAATGACGAGTTAACGATTACCTCAATAACATAGAAGCTAAGTATACTCTAGATGTGCATATATTTAACCTGTTTTGTTTACGTAAATTGTTAATTCATTATTCTAATAATTCTAAATATATTTTTAGGCACAATTGTAAACATAATATTTAGCTTTTTTGCTTTGTTTCCCCCAAGGCGTCATTATCAGACCACTAATAGATCAGGTTTGGCCTACAGTTTTCCGTGCTTACCAAACTTTTTAAAGAAACCAACACAACACTAATGAGTCTAAGTACTATCAATGTCTTCTGTACAAGACGTATGTAATTAGAAGCATCTGATTAACTAAAGAATTAGACGCACACTGTAAAGTTAAACAATTATATAATTTTCCAAGATAGTAGAGCTATTTCATCACGCACGGACCGGTTCGACCAGGGTGGTGCTAACTTCTTACAGAAGACAGACTTAAAATATGAGCATTCGTGTTATTGTGTTTTTGATGAGTACGAGACCGGAGGCCCAATAATGAAGAAGCATCTCAGTAAGTGCCATAGTGTGGGTCACCATGCTGTATTGTTGCACCGTGGCAAAATGTTAGTGACCACTACACTTGGATTCTGCTCGTACTTTATTTAGGCAAATCAGAGTTATTTTAGCAGGCTCACGTATACATAAAAAACACAAAATCGTACTATATTAAACACTAAAAAAAGTTAACTTTACTTCAATCTTAACAGTACAGATAAATAATATTAAATTAATGGCAAGCTTTGTAGAATTTCAATCTACTTTTTACACAACTGCGAAAGAATAAGGGTTATGTTTTTGGAGTGTATGTATGTATATTTCTTTGGCACGCCCTAGAGCTTGTCGTATTTTTATGTAAGTGGTGTCAATAGATTCATCTTAGTCGTAAGTGACACTGGTTGCATTAAAATTAAAAAAAAAACTAATTTCGGATTTTTGAAGCCAAAAAGTAATTTCAAATACATAGTGAGAAATAAAAAAAAATTAACGGTGATTACGAATATATTTTATACAACTTATATATTTTATATATGATACTGACGCAGTCGGGCTTAAAAAACAAAACCCAACTGCGTAATATAATTCATAACTTATTTAAAGTTATCAAAAGCTAGTTCACCTGCCTGCTCTACCTTAGTTTGAGAGTTTATGGCTATTTGGCTATGTATAAATGTGTACAGTACCTTTATAAAAAGAAGCAAAGGGACGATCGGTACCTACGATCTACATTATTAATACAAATCTAAACCAGACAAATGAAATATTAAAGCAAGCCTACCCTCCCTCGCATAAAATATAGATTATGTGTTCGACCACTTCTCATACTGATCCTGGTTTTATCACATCATGAATTCTTATTGAAGATATTAATGCCTGAAATATGGGCTTAAGGGTATCGGAAGCTTATTCTTTATAACATTTCTTATTTTTTTATTTATGGTAAGTGATTTAAAATTATCTATAAGAATTTATATTAATATAAACGTATGGCTATAGTGTCAAAAATATAATTAAGATTGCAATTCAGACTGACGTGTATACGTGTTTTAGTGAAGTGAATCCATTTTTTCAAAGTACGATATCATGTAGTCATTAAACTTGTTTATTAGGGCTGTATGTATTAATTATTTTGATTAAATGGCGTGGCATGGCGGAGGCAAACGAGCAGACGTAACGCCTAATGGTAAGCGATAACCGCCGCTCATGGACACCCGCAACACCAGAGGCGTCATAAGTGCGTTGCCAGCCTTTTAAGAAGGAGTACGCTATTTTCTTGAAGGTTTGAAGGTCGTATTGGTCCGAGAATACTGCAGGCGACAATTCATTCCACAGTTTTGTTTTGCGAGACAGAAAGTTCCTTGAACACAGTCTTGACAGTCGCACAGCTGTGGACTGCCAACCATCAAGATGATGGGGATGAAATTTCTGTCGCGAAGGACTATGTTGGAAGGAGGCGGCAGGGATCAGCCCGAACATATCCTCGGAGCACTCCTCATGGTAAATGCGGTAGAAGGTGCACAGTGAAGCCACATCCCTACGCAGCGCCAATGGGTCTAGCCGAATTGAAACTTCTTGGGAATCGACGATTCGAGTCGCTCTCCGTTGAATGCGGTCCAAAGCGAGGAGCTGGTATTAATTAGTAAGAGGAGACACTTAAAAGCTACATTTAAAACTGGCAGTTTGCCCTACAAACTCTATGGAACTATTTCAGCTGGTAGCTTCTTTGAACCAGTGCATTGACTGCGTAAAACAGGGAAAAATTGCTTTTCATGGCGAGAAATTCATTCCAGTTCACCTCAGAATGAATTCGTGCTTTAGTTCTAATAACTTACAAAGATATTTACAAATTGATAATTTAGTAGTTTTTCTTACTTTCTTACAAATATTGGAATTAGCTGAAGCACGTTAAAGACTGGAATAAAACACGTGCATTATTACAAACTTAATATTTGTAACAAATCAAATGTACAGTCACATTAAAAACACTATTTCGTATTCAAGTTCTAAAAGTTTGTATAAGAGATTATATTATTTTAAGTTCAGGACTAATAAGATTAGAAATGATAGAGAATGAAAATAAATTTACGTCAAGACATAAATTTTACATTTCATATCTGTCACCGTAATACTTCGTTACCCGTCTCCTCACAAACTTCTAATTACAAAAATAACAGTCGAAGTATGAGGTTCATCAAAATTCTGTGTATTTGATAACTTTTGCTGCCAACCAATTGTGTCACAAGACTCGAGTCTGTTTCCAAGAAACCTTTACATCAAGGTTCTTACATTATATACTGCTTGGATCAAAATCTGTAAAACTGTCATACAGACTTAGTATAATGTGTATGTCATTCATATTTGAAACTGTCAATAAAAGATGTGTCTGATTATTGGACTCCAACTGAATTATTTAAAATTGATTTTGATTTATTTTATTTTTTATTTATTTATTTACTTACTACATTTACAGTGAATTTATAGAACAACGATCCCAAAGCGATACTGTAAGTGAAAATGGTTAAAATTATTATACAGCATAATATCATTTGCTGAAATATACTTTTGGGCTACTTCTTCGAAGCTCTGTAGATTACAACTGTAGATATATAGGTACACAGTGCGCCATAAAGCTTATTATATATATATGGGCGTGCTATAGGGGCATACTGAACCAAATTTGTTCGAGCCTCGGAAACGCTGAACATAGGAGGCAGCCGGGCGCTGTCATATAAGCGACAGGGGCGCACAGCTGTAAGCGCGCCAATACATCGTTCTGGTGCACCTAACCGTGCAACACGCGCCACACGTATATCAGCAGCATCACGTCACGCCAAACGCTCAGGCGCTCATACCCGTCCATACCATATTAATATAATATCACAGTATCTGAAACAAAACTGAGTTCCTTTTAAACTATTTTTCATGTTAGTTTCATGTTTAGTGTGGAGTTTTCCAGATATGTGCACCTGTGTGTAAAAGTCATCAGATTGAATATATTAACAATTTTCATCAAAGTTCTTTCTACAATCGGTTGTTCGACCGTGGCTGAGTTCGAAGGCATCAAGGTCTAGACTAGTCGTGGAATCCTCCCTTTGCGTTGGAGTGGAATAATGTAATTGCAAATTAGTTATTTGTAGAGGAGCGTTAAGTACAGACTAGTTTTTAAACGTATTCACACAAAAAACATGTGCTAATCCACTGTCCTTAACGGAAAATTTTTCAGAAGTATACAATAAAGCAGGTCTTGCTGAATATTACAAAGAAAATTAGTCTTTCAAACCTTTCATTTTGTAAGATTCGAGTATTTATTCGCACATTCTGTGAGTTCGTGATATTACTTCGTTTGTTCCTATCCATATTTTTTTAAGTATTAGCTGTTACAATAACTCTACTCTGACTAATGAAAAGCATAAATAGAATCCAAGAAATATCGTCACCATGATGAATGCGAACGAGGACAATGCAATATAGTGACCTACACTATGCCTGCCTAGTAAGATGCTTTTTCACACATTGCTTAAAGGACCCTGATTATGATCACTAATGGGAGGGTGCGCTAATAGTGAGCTCTAAGTTTTGACCGCTCAGCAAAGGAAGGTCAAACCGAAACGTTGAGTTCGAGAGTGTATTCCTACCGTATGAAATAATTGCAACCTAAATTAATCGCAAATAGTAACATTGGTTTTCATACTGTAATAAAAACGTCAACATCGTTCGCTAACAATGGTCTGGTTACATACATCATTACCGAACAGTTCAGCTCTAATTGCACAAAGTTATATGAGATATCCTCGTTAAAAGTCCTCAAATTCGTAAGACGTTTTGTGAAGAGTTGAAGTTTTCCATGTTTGCATTTTCATGAAATTCAAGCTTCTTTAAGTGATTAAAACTATTATGTTTATTCTGTAATAAATTAATACATAAACCGTACCTACATTGAATATGTTTATTATAGCATATGTTAGTTTATTTAGTGACATTATGTATGGAACAACCAGCATCTATCAGGATGATATAGACTACACGGTGACTACACGGTTGACCTAGTGGTTTCAGTGGTCGCCACATCGCTTCCTACTGCGCCAAGTGTTGTGGGTTCAAACCCTACATGGGACAATACTTTGTGTGATCCATAAATGGTTGTCCTAAGTCTGAGTGTACTGTGTGTCCGTTTTATGTATGTTTGTAAAGATCCCTTTGACACAGGAATGTATATTCCTAATGTGGGAGTCGTCGTTTTAAAAAATATATATAAAATAGTAAATTATTTTGGTAACCTGCTATCGCCCATGCGTGATACTTGGCCGGACCATCTCAACTGCTGTTTTATTTAAAGTATTTTTTATCCGGGTAGACTCGTTCGACGCAAAATATCTCTGTTTGGAACATGGTTCTATCACTTAATACCCAGAATAGATCTAGCCAAATCAAAGCACATCAATTGGTGAACCCGGTGCGGTGCGGATGGACAGAGATAGAGAATTAGAAATGACTACTATTGTCGATACATCTGTTCATTCTGGTAACAAATGCTCAATCAATCAACAACCCATAATGTCCCACCGCTGGGCTCGGGTCTCCTCTCAGAAGAGGGTTAAGGCCATACGTCCCCACGCTGGCCAAGTGCGGGTTGGGGACAAATGCTCAAGTATAATCTTTTTGGAAACATAATGGTTGTTTGATTGCTTCGGTGGCGCAGTGGTATCGTGTGTGACTACTATGTATCTCGAGTTCAAAGCCCGGGTCGGACCAAATGTTTGTATGATCTGCAAACATTTGTTTCGGAGTTTGAATGTTTTCTGTCGTAATATGTATTTTATATATTTACAAAATTAAGTATATAAGTGGTCTAGCTTTCACAGTACAAGTGATTAGTTACACTTCTACGACAGATAACAAACCGACAGAATAAAAAATTTCAAAGAAAAAAGTGTTACTCTGGAGGTAAAACTAAATCAGTGTGTTTAAAATAAAGGTATGAGTACTACCTTACTTGCTCTCACATTTTTATAGCGTCTTACGACATAATACAATAACCTCTAACAAAATTAAAATCAATTCCAGTCTAGATAGGCCAAGGACTTCTGAATCAAAGTTAGCATCAAATAAAATTAAATTCAATTCCTTGAGTAAACAGTTCCAAATTTCTCGATAAAGATTTAAAGGGAAACATTGAAACGTCTATTGAACGACATTACCATGCATTAAAATTCGTCTCCGAAGCAAATTGTTATCGTTGAAAGCCTAATGACGTATTTGCATGGGAAAAGAGTTCCACTCCAAGATAAAGTTGTTCGGAGAACAACGAAAGCGATTGTTGTATTGGAACTTGTTTAGGAAGAAAATTTTTCGATTGAAAACATATATATCGTAGTTATTTGCAGTAATGATACTGATTAAAACTAGATTTGTAAAGAATTATCTTGAATTGGTGATAGCTTGTGATTTTGTAGGTAAGCATTGAATTCAGTCTTATTAACGCTATCTACACAAAGTCTGTCTGTGTATAGGTTAGTTTATAGTTTATAACAATTTACACACATTTAACTAACACTTATTTAATTCACAGAAGGGTATAATAATAATTGTAATACACAAGGCGCGAAACAAAAGGTATATATTTACAATCCTTACTCTTGGCATTTAACTTAATTTACAGAATAACTAATAGGTATGTATAAAAGCGTGTTATAATGAAGTGAATACAACTGTTTCATCTTAATAGATTATATCGATCATTATAAACGCACTGATACTTCGTAAGTAAAAGAACTTTGGCTATGTAAATGCAAAAGTTCAGTCCTATTGATTGCAGAGCATAAAACATATTAATTTAGTAACCTGAATCATAAAAACACCACATATGTAGTCAAATTTAAGGAATAAAAAATTTACTATTAAATTGAATTATTAATACATAAGCAAAAAAAAATTTAAAAAACATAGATATTGCAACTCAAGCAATCAAAACATAATTACCACACACATAAGAAAATTAAAACAACATTCTGTGATATAGAAAACGGTTTTAACCAACAAATAGATAGGTATGTATACAGACAGATGGAAGAAATCGAAGGGATGTTATAGAACTGTTTTTATCTTTTAACTAACAGAAAATTACGATTTATCTGAAACGATCCGTCACGCTAAAATTTTGCCTGTATTTAAAAAGTTAGTGAAGGATTATTTTCTTTGATTATAATACCTTGTTTATAGTATATATACATATTAAATTTGTGTATGTATTTATGTATATGCATGTATATATGAGTAGTATGAGTAGATGTGTATTTATATATGTATGATGAATATTTTGAATTTGGTGTTTTTTTTTGTAAATATTCTCATTGAACAGATCTGAGGGTGTACCCTACTACTGGTACCCTTATTAATGTCACCAAATTATCCGTATAAAGGTTGTCTGTTAGAGATCGCCATGAGCGATAAGACCGCCAATTGTCACATTAGTATGTTGTAATTCCTTTTTTTTCTATCTGTTAAGTGTGTACAATAAAGATAAATAAATAAATAATAAAATAATAACCTCAATTTCTCCGACACATCATATTGCTGAATTTACCATAACATTTCAGTCAATAGTACTGTAATGGCTGCTATGTTATCGCAAAACTTTTCCATGAAATTAGATTTAAATTCGATCATAATTGATTCCTTCACTTAATTATGAGGCATTGATAGATTACAATGAACAAAACCATCTACAAAATTCTCTCGGAAGCAGATTTAGTAACTCGAATATTAGTGTGTTTGATTATCTATTTAGTTTACTGCTATGAGTCGACAAGTATTAGTACTTATCATAATATTAACAAGAACGGCTAAAAACACTTTAAGTGGTTATGAATTACTCCAACCCGTTGAATATTATCCATTTTTCGTTGCTGTACTGTATTACTTTAGTGAGAAACATTTACTACGACAGTGTACTGGTTCTGTAATAAGACCACATATAGTTTTAACCTCATCGCACTGTTTACAAGATAATGTAGGTTATATAGAATACGATCTAAGCTCAAAGCCCAAAGATCTATCTAAGACAAGTGAAAGGAAACTGAAAAGAGTTATTAATATGATAGTTCCCAAGAAAAAAGGAAAAAAACCGAAATTTTTGGAGGAAGTTGCAACGGTAGGATTACTAGTTATCGATCCTTTTCTTCCAGAAGATGATATAGAAATCTATGGTTCAGTATCCTTAACTGAAAGTGCACATATAGGTCAGACTCTTTTTTTTGCTGGACTCAGATCTCTTGATTTAGCAAAAGATTTCACAGGAGTACATATTCCAGATCCAGATGTATTTACGGGAATGGGCAAAGTGGTTAAATGTCCGGCTATGCATACTAAATATGTTTGCATAAGAGTAGACGCGTTGGAGATGCCTGCAGCATCAGGAGGTCCTGTGATGTATGGCGATGAAATTGTCGGAGTAATTAATCATCATTTTAAATTCGGTTCCATGGAGTTAACCGACACGTTTACATTCATACGTATAGGTAAATACAGGTCGTTTATTGAAGAGGAATCAAAAGCAGCTCAACCAAAGGATAATTTTTCTAGTTTAAATTCGCAAAGGAGAATCTTTTAAGAACGTTGGTCAAACAAAAAATGACATTACAAGAATATTACTGCACTTGGAAATTAATACATCTCTTTGATGGCAATTAAAACAATGTGCTTTACATACATCAATTCTTTATATTAAAATTTTCTTCTTTCTTTTCTTTCTTTTTTTTTACTCAACTCCCGCATTAGGAATATACATTCCTGTGTCATGAGACGGACACAATGTACACCCAGACTTAGAACAACAATTTATGGATCACACAAAGTGTTGTCCCATGTATGATTTGAACCCACAACACTTGGCGCAGTAGGGAGTGGTGTGGTGACCACTGAAACCACTAGGCCAACCGTGTAGTCGAAAATTAGAGTAATACTTCCAATATATTTCTAAGATGGAGATGAATTAAACCGTGGATTACTTGATTAAAATGATAGTTTTTCTGCATCGCTTAATTATTACAGCACTTTGAAAACGCTTTCTGGCTTCACCTGTATGTAACTGAATTTTGTGCGATATTTTGTCTGGCAACGATCAGACGAGATACACGTAGACTAGCCATCGATGTTAGTCGCTTATAACTACAGCACTGCAAAACTAAACTGCCAAAACTATTATCCTGCCTTTTGGCTTCGCCATAGTCGAGTAAGAATTATACATCATCAACATCATCAGCCTATCGCAATCCACTGCTGGACATAGGCCTCTCCAATTTCACGCCACTTAGTTCGATCTATTACTTCTCGCATCCAGCTCCTGCCAGCCGCCTTGCGCAAAACATCGCTCCGCCTAGCCTGTGGACGTCCTATACTACGTCTGCCGAGACGCGGTCTTCACTCAAGAACTCGTTTACCCTAACGGTTATCGGTTCTTCGGCAAATGTGGCCAGTCCACTACCACTTGAGCTTGCTAATCCTGTGGGCTATGTCGATGACCCTGGTTCTTTGTCGGATCACCTCGTTTCTGATGCGATCCCTTAGAGAAACGCCGAGCATAGCCCTCTCCATAGCACGCTGAGCGACTTTGAACTTATGGACCAGTCGAAACGAATTTTTTAAAGTCGAAGTCGAAGAATTATACATCTCATAATATTTTGTACGTCTCATATGTTCCCTCATTTTCTACACTAAAATTTTATAACAAATGTGAATCTGAATGATATGTCAACAGAATTAATATGATATTGATAAAAAGATTGACTGACTGACTGACAGGCAGATTGATTGCGTTTTAGCCACCTAACCCCTTCGTTTCGCGTCACATCCATGGCTTTAAGTCGCGCATTTACGAAATATATTGTCTTTTTTAACCAACTTTAAAAAAGAGCAAGTTTCTTATTTTCATTTATATTGAGTTACTACATAGCTGTTGTTAGCTGCTTTGCTCGTGGGGGTAAAAAATACTTACTTGACTTTAAATATGTGTGTGTTGCTAACTTCGAAATAACAGACTTAAATAAAGCTATTCGTTTCTTATTTAATCCCTTTATACAGATTCTCAGTGGATGCTTAGAACACAGAAAACAAGTTTTCAAAACTCCAAATTTATAGCTCCAGTAGTTAAGGCTATTCTTTGCTCAAACAATTAATCAGGGAAAGCTATATGAAATTTAAGGTCCATACTGTCTGTATAAGTGAATAGATCTATTTTTCGTAAAATATCATAAAAATGTCTAATTGTTTTAAATATTTAATTCTACATGACATAAACTATGGGCATTTTTTTACAGAAGGGACGAAAATGTTATTAGCACCGGCGTTCACTTTAAGACACTTTAAGATTCACATGCCCATTGGGTAGGAGATTCCAATAAACTCACTGCCCACCTATAACTTAATCCAAATACTGCTTATAATCGGTTTTCTGTGAGTACCACACTAGTTAAACTAGATCACATGAGATGAAACGAGATTTACCCACTTCGTGGACAATAATGTATTATAAAAAAATTGTTAACATTGGAATGTAGCAATATTAGTCATATTTAATATGTAAGAGCATGAAATATGACAAATACCCTGCAACCTTAATAAAAAGGTTAGCCATGATTTCCGTTAGATATCATTATCTTATGGAAATCATGGCTGACCTTTTTATTAAAGGTCAGCTATGATTGCCCAATATATGTTGCCAATCAGTATCTAAAAGACAGTGCTAGGAAAATATTACGCCTATTTAACTTTCATTCTTCAAATAAGAATAAATCCATCAGATTTGTCGTCATCAGATAAACAGACGAACCGATAATGAAAGTGGATTTCTAAAATAGTATTGCAAAATATGCAACCGAAAAGCGCTCACGTCATCAATCACGACAGTGTCTGTAAGCGTCTTGGCCGGGGTAAATCTTTCTTTTTTACCCCCACATATATCACATAGAAGGATGCCCGCATTATCTAATGTTTGTGTTTTGAACATTTTACCCCGTTCTTGCCCCTTAACTCAAGCTTAGATCTCTATGAGGTAGATTTTATTTCGATTCGGTACGGTAATTCTATTCTCTATAAGTAAGAAAAATATCTCAATATGAGGTGATTTGTTTCGTGTAGTACCTCAATATGTAGTCTTGTAAGAATGAGTTTTGACGGATCTTTCCTTTTATTCTTTAAATTCTTGTAATAGGAATTTATCCATTACTTAACGCTAAATTTCTCTGCATTTAACTTCAAAATATAATTCAGATAATATTATAAATTTTAAAAGTGACTCTGTCTGCCTGTCTGTTATACTATGACGGCTAAACAGCAGCACTGATTATCACACTGACACCGATGGACATAGTTTGATTAATAAGGAAGGACATAGGCTACACTTTACCATGATAACCGAGATACGCGCGGGCGGTGTCGCCAACAAAAGCTGTTGCTGCAAGTAAAATTCTTCTTCTTCTTTTGGTGATATGGCAATCAGCCGGATCAGCTATTTCTGCCAATGTCAAGTATTTCAAGTCTTCAATTCTAAGTCTTCGAGTCTTTAAGTCTTCGTTGTGATGGAATTAATGATAAAAAACAAGTAAAATTCAAAATAAGATTTCTATTCGTCAATATCTTAAAAGAAAACACCATCTCACAATGGCGCGGTATAAACGGTCTATCAATTGGCATGTTTGACGTTGACGCTTTAATAACGTCATTTATTTAATATTAACCATTTATTTCGGACAAAATATGTTCATATTTCATATTTGATCGAAATATATAAGTACAAATTAAATAAAATTAAATTAAAACGAATGAAATGAAACAATAATAAAATAAACGAGAGAAAAAATATAAAAGAAATATATTTTTGCTGTTATTGAAAGGAGCGGAGTGTTAACGAAAAGTGTTGCAAAAACGGGAGAAAGTCTTTCCTTTGAGAGCTTGAATTTTTCTGAAGCATATGTCTATTTTCTGAGGCTTATATCTTTTTTTATGTTGAAATAATCTCTCTATAACCTATTTCATGGTGACATCACACTAATTGGTTACACTGAATAACATACGGGTTCAACAAGGATGAGGATAAATAAAAAAAGAAAAAGAGTACAGATGTTGTACTAAAATCTTCAAAAAATCAATCAGTTCCAAAAAGTTATAATTCTTAAATCTAAAATTGCTTATATATTTACGTATCTCTTCTAATAAATACAATGTTTGTGTTATCTATAATTTACAAAAAAATGGCCGTTTTAAGGACTGCCGTTAGGAATGAAAACTTTTAACTTAGAATGTTATTTGTAAAATTAATATGTAAAATTAGAAATTTCAAAATGTTTAAACAACAATTATCAACATCAAACATTAGCATTTTGGTGACGCGAACCCATAATATTTTCCCGTACAAAAAGTGCTCAACGCGGCCAAAGAAGTTTTGTGACGTCAGCATGTCGGTGTCGCGGTGATATGGTGATGCGAACCCATAAGATTTTCTCCAACCAAAAAGAGCCAAAACGCGGATAAAAAATTTCACTTAAAAAAAACAATAAAGGACCAAAAGTAAGATTAATATAATAGCTTCCCTGTAATAAAAGATAAAATAACAAATGAAATTAACAGAATGAAATATTAAAACGGCGTCTGTCACAATCAAAGAAATTTATCTCACACAAAGCAATAAAGATGGTGGGTAATAAAATTATTTCATATGTATTTAATGAACTTTATTTATCCCTCAGCCTAGCCTCGTGTTTATTATGGAAATCTTACAATCCCCGTACCACGATATGCTCGTGGGAATCCGAAATTTTAGAGATAGGTATACTGAAAACGGTCTAATTTTACTTTAAAATGGGTATTTATTCTTTTTTTTGATAATTAAACCTTATCAAAAAAACAAAAAAAAAGATTACCGAAACTACTGAATCAGTCATACGATCGTTTTCTGTTCTTGCGAAAGACGGTCCCCATTTCATGTCATCCACATTTTTTATATTTTTTGTCATTAATTTCGTCACGACGAACACTGGAAGACTTGAAGACTTAGAAACCAAGACTTTAAATACTTGACATTGGCATAAATAGCTGATCCGGCTGGTTGCCATCTCAAAAGAAGACGAATCAGTAATATTGAAAAAAAAATGAATGAAATAAAATTGGTCTTACATATATTACAATAACATTAATAATAATAAATTTATTTATTTTCTCATCACAGATGTGGACAGTACAGTATAGATGCTTAACCAAAATACATTTATAATAAACATTCGTTAGAGACTAGTGCCCGAGATAGGTATTGGAATACCTGTGTTACGGGTCATAAAAATATTGAATTAATTATCTTGAAAAAAAATAGAAATTGCTAATTGAAAATGGCCGGTATTGAGTGCGATCGGAGTTACAACCATCATCCTACAATAAGGATCTTTACTATCACTAATGGTGTAGTAAATTTGGTCGTTGCTCTATCAAATTTGAATATAATTTGAAACAAATAGTGTTTTTTTATAATAATCGCGTTTGCTCCGACCGTCTTGAATTTAAAATAATGTTTATTCTGATGGTCCCACTATTAATGGGAATTAAAAGAGGTCACCTAAAATATATCATACATTGATTCAAGATTCTTGATTTATCGTTATTTGTATCCTTATTTTAAGTATAAAATAAAGGAAATATTATACACCTCTTCTATGATAAAATACAAATAAAATATAATAGAAGCTACAATTGGGCTCCACAAACTTGTGCCAACGACCAATGCGTGTAATAAAATTGGTGATCCGATATTGTGTGTCGTTTCGCACAACGTGGTAGTGAGACCTGAACCTAATTATGGCGACGCTCATTTTGGCGCGAAAATGTGACAGTTCGTTAGGTGCCGGCCGCATCTTGGCGGGAATGGAATTGTTAGGTTATGAGAAATAATTTTATACATAGCTGATTCTTGTTATTTCTTATATTTGCTTTATGTCTTCCTAAGGCTGTCGTAATGTTGAAATACAGAAAATCTTTACTGTTTTTCTTGGACATAATATTCTAAAATAGTTATAATATTTTTATATTCTGTATAAGATCCTATAGTTATTTACTTTGTGTTAAGTAATTATCGTCATGTCAGCCAAAGGGCTTCTACTGCTATTATAGGCTGGTTCCAGAAGACTCTCTACAACAAGCAGTCTAGTGCTGCCCATATCCACGGGCTATCCTCGATCGCCACCAGGTCTGATCTTCCGATACATGGTCGCCACTTTAGAATTTTTTGGCACTACGGTCCGTCTTGTTTACAAAAAATATTAGGGAGCACTGCCACTTGAGTTTGGTAGTGACATCAAAATAGTTTGAACATATCGGCTGGAATCTTGAACGCAATAAAAAGATTAACATAAACGGACGATAGGAAAGTTAATAAACAGTTGAGAAAGACTGCCTTGGTGGTGCAGTGGTAGTGTATGCGACTGCTATACTAGAGGTCTCGGGTTCGATTCCTGAGTCAGACCAAAATTTTGTATGATCTGCAAATATTTCTTTCGGAGTTTGGGTGTTTTCTATGTATAATATGTATGTATTGACCAAAAAAAGTATATATGTATTAATATCAGTTGTCTAGTTCCCATATTACAAGCTGTTTAGTTTGGGACTAGATGGCGATGTGTGTTAAAAATGTCCCAAAAAAATATTTATTTATAGTTAAAAATATTTTGACAAATTTATCGACAGTGGAATGTGTTATTTATAGTTAATCACAAAGTCTCTAAAAATAACTAGTGCTATAACAAGTTTAATGTATGTTCTGGTAGTAGAGCCACGCTGATTTCAGCACTAAGGAGCCGGCTTGATCAGGGTGCTATTATCTTCTGAAAGAAGACCATCGGAACTTAATATTACACCATTTGTGTCCTCATGTTTCGTTGTCGAATACAAGACCGGAGGCCCAATAATGCAAAAGCTCTCTGAATAGGTCGCGTAATGTGGATTAGCATGCTGCATTGCCTGCATTTGCGATGACTATTTTTACCACCACTCTAAAATTCTGCTCATTCTTTCCATCAGGCAGAGTAGAATTACTTAGAATCGCGGGCAAACGAACAGGCGTATCGCCTGATGGTAAGCGATAACCGCCGCCCATGGACATCTGCAACACCAGAGGCGTGTGTGTTGCCGGCCTTTGAGGGACGGGGTGGAGGATGAGGATGGGGAAGGGGTTGGGGTATAGGCCTCCGGTATCCTCACTCACTCGGTGAAACACATCACAAGCGCTGTTTCACTGTGAAGCCGTGGGTTTTCCGTGAAGCCGTGGTATCACTCCGGTCGAGCCGGCCCATTCATGCCGCAGCGTGACTCTCCCACGGTAGTTATGGATTAGGAATATGGAGCGTCACCAGTCTTATTCATCCTGTAAGTGTCGTGATAGGAGACCTACGGAGCAAACCCGTCTGGCTCGAGTGGTGAAGAAGGGCAAAACCTCTTTTCTAAGAGAGGCCAGCATCTGTCAAAGGTTGTTGATGCCTATAATGACGCTTCAAAGTACGATTTTAAACTTTCCATTGTAAATGTAGTAAGACTATTTAAAAAAGTGGAAATTGACTACTCGTTATCTCTGAATAACAAAGTCCCTACTTTTTCTTCGTTTATACAAATTCAAACAAAATTATCGTATTTTATACTACTTCTAAATATTTTCAAGGAACAAAAATTAAATAAACGCCGGAATTGTCCAGGTAGCGACACGAAGCTAAATTAAAACATGATTAAAACAGGGAAAAGTATTTGGCTGTGAAATAAGTAATCTTGGAACAAACAAAGACATTTGATGAAAACTGAAGATAAAAAAAAAACATTGGAAATTAATTTCTCCTGCTTTGAAGTTTAGTTCGTCACAATAATAAGAGATTTGAGCAAAATATCGCTTTACTAAATATACCTTTAGGCCGAGTCGTAGATTATATTGAAGGTTGAATATCAGAGCTTATTTGTTCTAAATAGAGAGTTGGATGGGAAATGCTGAAGGGACTATGAAGTAATAGTTAAATAAATAGCTTTTTGATTCAGTGTTGCTAATGATGAGGATAACTGCTCAGGAAGACTCCTTTTGTTTTGAATTTAAAGTAAGATTTCCTTACAGTTCAAATAACGATAAACACTCCACTCTACTCGCTTTTGTGTTGGTATTCCTTGTTATCCCTAAAAGCTAATTACATATTGTACATAGTATTATTTCTGTTCTAGAAATGTTTCTATCTAACAGGAGGCCCATACCCCAATCCAACGCCCCCTATCCCCCTCACCATCCCCTTTCCCCCCAGGCCGCCATAGTGTGGGTTACCATACTGCATTGTTCTTTTTCGTATTGAGGATGGTGACCACCACTCTTGGATTCTGCTTATGCTTTCCATCAGGCAGGGCAGAGTCATTTTGGCAGCTTGAATATAAAAAAAAAAAAAGCGGTGTGGCGACCACTGAAACCACTAGGCCAACAGTGTTCCTACAGCACGCATCATGCATCAAACATTTATTAAATTCATAAAATATCTACAAATTTTGAATGAAAACCGTTACGTAGAAACGAAATGGGCGAAAAATAATGACGTTGACAATAATTTGACGCAACCAGGATGCCACCGGACCCTTTTCACACCTTTTCCTGTACAAACCCCACGTCAGTTCAGCACCCTCGGCTAATCCTGCTTGTAACACAAGCTCTTATGTAGCGACGATGTGATTGTGTTATATACATTCGAGATCGGAAAAAAGTATTTCTTTTGATTTGACTTTTACTATAGAAAATTATGAGAAATGTTCCTTTGAAAACATTGATATTTTGCTGGGATCTATCTTTTTTAAATGCTATGGAACTTATATAATATTTAGGTTTATTGAATAACAAAAAAAGACATAAGGATACCACTTTTGCAACTTGACTTGAGGTGGATCATTACTCACGGAAAGGTTATATATGTATCTACTCCTGTAGATTCATTGACAATTAGAGTAATTAGGTTTATATCATTTACATATTCCTTTTTTTAACAATATTAATAATAAGCGCATCATGTACTTTAATAAAATATGTAAAGTACTAAATTGTGTTCGATTGTTTGTTCTTCAATAATGATGTTTAAACCACATGGAGACAGCTGACTTTTGGACATTGCCGATTGCATGTAAAACAGAATCATTCATTCATCATTCACGTCATTATAGTGTAGGTCACCATGTTACGTAGTTGCATTATCTGGATGCGCAATGAGTATGGTGACCACTTATCTTGGATTCTATTCATGCTTTCACAGACATTTATGCAAGCTCGTATATGTTGAGATACTTCTGCATCATTGGGCCTTTGGTCTCGCACTGACCAACGAAACACAATAGTACGGATGATGTTATTTTAGGTTATCTTCTTTATCTTCTGTGACAGAGTAGTATCGCCACGGTCGAGGGGATCCGTTCATGCTTAAACCAGCGTTTCTCTACTTACTTCCTTTACATAAGACGAACAGTAACACCCACGAACAGTAACACATAGTCATTACATCAGATTTAGAGGAACATCAGTAAATGTACATGGCTACAGGGAAAACTGTTTACATCTGCAAAATACACAAAAGAAAACACAACCTTTATTTTTGTTTTAAATATTTTGCAGAGAAATAAAGGCTGAATATTAAAGACTTTATAATGTATTCTACACTCTATATCACAATTTATTTTGCGAAACGTTCTTAAAAAGTCAAGAATTCTAAAAGTCATCGAAAGTCTGTAAGGCGTTTGTAAAATATTTTATTTCGATTCAAAATAAACAAATCCTAAATCTTATTTGTTGAAAATAAAATTGGTGTTTTATTTCGTCTACAGCTGTCGCATATGTTAGAATAAGCACCTGTGTCTACATACAATATTGGAAAATTCAAACACAATTTTGCAAGTGACATTGAAGATATTTTCTTCAATCGTCTGCATAGAGAAGTTGTAACCGCTACAGAATAACTCAATACGTACTGAAATGTGCAAAATACATTTAGAATCAATCAAGAGAACACAGGACAGTTTATTTAGTAGTTGTTTTTTTATAAATTATCTGCCAAAGTTACTCTATTGAGCCTAATGGAAAGCATTAGTAGAATCCAAGATTAGTGGTCACCACTGTGAATGTTGACAATGACATAGTAACCTGGTATACTATGGCGGCCTGATAAGATATTTTTTCCTGTCCCGCTTAAAGGACACAGGTTCATAGAGGGAGGGAAACGTGCGTTAGTAGTGAGTTCTAAGTTTTGACCGCTCGGCACAAAAAGGAAGATCCGAAAAGTTGTGATCGAAAGCATATATGATCGTATGGTTTAGGTGAAGAAGATTTTGCATATTTCAATTTAGCGTGACATAAATATACTCGAATTAAGATGCTTATTAGGATAGTGCATTCTATTAAATACCATCTTAAATAAAGAACTATCGTTATATATGAGTATTATTATTTGTGCCGTGGGACAGCCACGCTTCGGCATGAATGGGCTGCTCGACCGGAGTAATATTACGGCCTCACAGAAAACCGGTGTGAAACAGCGCTTGCGCTGTGTTTCACCGAGTGAGTGAGGATACCGGAGGCCCATAACCCAACCCCTCCCCCCATTCGCAACCTCCTCCCCATCCCCCAAACGCCGGCAACGCACTTGTGACGCCTCTGGTGTTGCAGATGTCCATGGGCGGTGGTATTCGCTTAACATCAGGTGAAACGTATGCTCGTTTGCCCGCGATTCCATAAAAAAAATTAATTGATATTGTTGTAAGAGATTGCCTCCGGGTGATAAGGCTATATAGTAATAGTGTTCCCTTAGTTTAAGTTTTCATATTTAAGTTAACCTTATTACTAATCTATTACAATTATTATAACTGATAATGAGAAACATTTTCCTCAATTCCTTGTATAAAAAAAAATTGATTGATTGATTTTTTCTTAGGAGTTTACCCTAATTATACTATTTCAAGTCTATGAGCAATTTAATATGTTTCTTCTAACATATCCAACAACATAAGGTTTGTATATATAGACCCTACAATAAAATAGGTGGACAATTTTAGTACAAAACAAATATTAACATGGCTTGTACACAGGCTATATCTTAACGGCAGGCAATATTATATGGAACTGTTGCTGGCTTTCTTTACTTTAATTTGTCACAACACATTAGGGTTATCACCCATAGCAATATTATAAACCCTTTTGGAACGGCGTTTATTTTAACGGGCCATCGGGCGATACGTCTGCTCGTTTGCCTCCTATACCATAAAAAAAAACTAGACTATTTGTTATATTGTTGCAGCAGATTAAATGTCACAGAGTATAGTTTTATAAAATGCTATTATATTATAAGATATTATAGTATTGACTTCTCTAATAAATCTTTTTAATTGTTAGAAATGTGAATAATAATAATTTAAATTTTTATTATTGAATATGGTTGCAATACCTAAGTGTTTTTTTCTTGCAATATGAACTAATTAATAAATGTAGATATCAAACACATCAGTTTAGACTCAAAGAAGATTTTTTTTTATATATATATTTACCACGTCTTACACACAACGTCATCTAGTCCCAAGCTAAGCAGAGCTTGTGTTATGGGTACTAGACAACTGATATAAATATATATATACTTTTTTTGTAAATACATGCATAATATACATAGAGAACACCCAAACTCTGAAACAAATATTTGCAGATCATACAAACATTTGATCCGACCCGGGAATCGAACCCGAGACCTTAACCACAGCAGTCGCATACGCTACCACTGCGCCACCGAGGCAGTCAATTGAAATGCGTGGTAGCAGAACCACGCTGATTGCAGTACGAACGGGCTGGCTCTACTCTCTAGCAGAAGACCAACCTAAATTGACCGCATTCGTGCTATCATATGGCGTTGGTGAGTGTGAGACCGGAGGCCCATTGATGCAGAAGTATCTCATTAAGCTGCCATAGTGTCACCATGCTGTATTGTTGCATTATCTGCATTCGCAACGAGAATGGGGACCAGTACTCCTAAATTCTGCTCATGCTTTGAATTAGGCAAAGTTTCAATTTGTAGTCTCATTCGTAAAAAAGGAAGCATGAAAATGTATGGTAACAGTGGTAACGTGCTCGCGATGAGTACAAAATAAGTGGCTGTTGATCGGCTAGCCTTTGACCACTACAAGTACGACCTGGACGAAACGTCACGCATTCCAAAGTACGTACTTAAATCTAGCGCACGCTCATTAACTGCCGTATGGAACGTGATAGTTTAAAAGAATATATTAACAAAAATATTGCTTAATCCTTGTTTTCTGTGTTTACCCACTATAACAAAGAAAAACGAACTATAAAATTTAATAAGATGACATTATTCTTAGGTATGTATTGGGATAGGGGCCGTTGTATGTGACTCGCACAACACTCTACTAAGATTACATCATTAACTACACTTTATATTAAATTTGGTATTCCAAACAATGGGCTTTGTAGAACTAGATCTTAATCATTGTTCTTAATGTTGTCTTAGTATTGTTATTGTTTGTAACTCAAATCAAACTAAAAGGATAATCCTATTAATATTATAAACACGAAAGTTTGTATCGATGGATGTTTGTTACCCTTTCACGTTAAAACTGCACAACGGATTTGGATGAAACTTTACAGTAATATAGCTGATGCATCAGAATAATACATAGGCTATTATTTGCCGCGATAATACATATACGCGGGCGGAGCCGCGGGCATAAACTAGTGTTATAATATTTTTAAAATGCATGATGAAAGTCAGTTTGTGACAGCCCTGATAGTAGGGAACCAATCAATTGAGCGAATCAAACCCCTACCTATTGTGGGAGTCTAACTATACAGAACAATCATACGCACTGTTCCGAATACATTCGCACAAATTCGCTATTTTGTTATTGTTTTCGGCTTCCGATTGGGCCATTATAGATTGTATAACAAAGTAAAAGATACGGATCCGCTTGGGTTTTAGTAGCCATTTACATTCCCTATAATATATCTTTTGTTAATCTGACTACAATTCTGATTGACAATGAGAAATTTTATTATGTTAAAATAAAATACTACTATTTGTGATTCTTTTGTTGATTGAAATGAAGGTTAAAATCATTTTTTACCATCCCCCTTTAAGAACCAAAATGAAGGATGAATTTTGTTGTATGTTGTTGATAGAGGTATTCAAATTTTAGGTCGATTGCCTTTTTCAAAGCTGGAACGATCCCGAGTTGGATTTGTTGATGGGATCGTCACCGTCATGCCTTAAGGGATGCATTATTAAACTCCTATATCATCCATTTCAGTGCCGTAAGCATAGACCATTTATTGATTTTTATAGCTTAATTTTTATAAACTTAAAATTTTTATAAAGTACTCAATGCTTAAATTGTTTTTATATATTTTAAGCCGACTACGGCGAAACCTAAAAGAAGAGTAATAGTTTTTGCAGATTCTTTATATGTTAAACCACTTAACCTTCTAAATCGATTTCTGTAAATGAGATATGTAATAATGGCTTTGATGACATGGGCTATTTAAACTTTTTCTTATTTGTGTTACACGTACACAAAGTACCATTTATTTAGAATTAAAAAGAAAAATGAATATCAAATGCTAATTACTTCACCAGGAAAATAGCCTGTTATGTGTAATCGAAGTTTACCCTCGCGAATCAGATAGCACAATCAGCTTATTAACCGCATTGCTAATTGAATGGTATGGAAACCAAATATTTATTTTGCTCATATTAAAGACTAGTACCTGGATGACCGAGCATGGCTCGGTATTTTTTTAGGTAAATTTTATAGAAATGAATCTTAGTTAGATCGATTTATCACCGTCGCGGTTTGGTTAGGTTCATCATCATTTATTTAAGAGCTACGCTCTTGTCGATCTAGCTTTATCCAGCTCACCCTATCAAGAATCATTTCCTTAACCTCTTTACACGATACGACCGTCACTTTTTAGCCGACTGCAAAAAAGGTAGACGTTATCAATTCGACTGTATATTTTTTTCTTTTAATGATTGTTGTCTTAGAGCTTCTGGTCTGGTCGATATAACTATACCTTGATCTTCCTTTATCCCTCTTCGTTAAAAAAGTTATCGTGGTTTATAAGATGGTCTACCATTTAGCCTCTTCTTATTTCTATAGAAGATATCAGCAGCTTCTTATATTAGCATCTTTTACTCTTTCTAGAACTTTTTGATTAGTTTTTTTTTCCGTCCAGCTGATTATATCCATTCTTCTTCAGCACTATTTCGATGTTTAAGTTAACTATCGTAAATATAGTGATGCTCTAATTGTAAACTGATCGCTCACAAATTAGAATAAAATTACTATACTTGCTAATACAGAACCTTGCTAATGTGTATAAGGTGGTCAGGTGCGGTAATTAATAAGATCCAAGTCAGGAACTGGTACGAGTATCGATGAAGACAGTTTAATCCAGCAGCTAATGTTTATATTGACCGTAACTAGCGTTTAGCAAGTTCCAGAGTTCCATTTAGAACTATTACGCCAAACTTGCAACACATGGATGCAAGTTATTAGCAGCCAAACCTAATTTATGTTTAGTTATTTATCTAACCACTTATTTATATTAAATTTACTGAGAAAATCATACATCAAAGTGAATTTGACGTGTACTTATGCATTGAACAATTTAGATATTCATTGAGTCTTACTTTATTAGCTGTTAGTTTTTTTTTTCATCGTAATCATAAAAGTTTGTGTTACAATAAATAAACATGGTAACTAAAGTAGCTAAAAAGACTACACTAACTATAACAAGAAATATTTTTCTTAAAATATTTAAACATTATTTGAATTCAGAATCTCGACAATACCACATGTTGCACATGTTTATCAAATTTATCAGAAAGCATAATTTGACATAACTGTCGGCCCACAAATATTAATTTAAACGTACGTCCATCACCCGGTACACAGCCAGCAGCACCAACAAATCATGTCTCCGAAATTATTACTCAGAACTGAAAACGAAAACATGTTTGGGACCTACGGATGTGAGAAAATTGCTTTCGGTATGACGTACTATAATGTTATTAGATAGGCCTGCCGTTTCAATGGATTTATTTACTATTAAACCCATTTATGTGGGACCATTTATTCGATAATAAAAATAGCTAAAATTACTGTGTGATTTGGAACCGCATTATGAATTGATAAACGTGACCGGCCAGGTCCACGATTTCTGCTTTTATAAAATATAGTGACATTTTTTTCTACATGCATTTGATGTTTCGTTTTTTATACTTGATCATAAAGATATAAAAGTATTTTATCAAAAACTTTTTGATCTGATTTGAAATTATATTCCCGTCTTCCTAAACAAATATAGTTCCTTAAACTTAAGTTAAAGGTTTTTATATGTATAAGTATTTTACTTTTTTTTATACTAAAATTAATTTCGTCTAAAAAAAATTTCCAAACTGTCATATTACCCTGGAAGAATCTAAGATTATAATTTTCAAATTAAAACTCTATAGTTTTTTTAACAGAGTCAAACATTGTAATAAATGATCATTCAAACCAATCACAGTGTTATAGCTAACAGCTAACAATAAAATTCTTTTTATCGGATAATACCGTTTTTTTAATTTGTCACAGATATGCGGTGGAATAGAAATTGTTGCCACTGCAAAAAACTTAGTTGTGGTGGGTATAGATACCCTTTATAAATGATTCCCGCCAAAGTGACTTTACTTTGCTTGATGGAAAGCACAAGCAGAGTCCTAAAGTGCATAATGGGGATAATACGACAGCCTATGGAGATGCTTCAGCGCCATTTTAGCTGTCATTTTAGGTTGTTTTTTTTTTAATTCTAACATTTCTAATATAAATGAAGCTTTGGTATGATATATGTTTAAGAAATAAACAGCAAGCTAGTCAGATCACATCATAAGATGCTATTTATTATTTAACATGATTATATTTTCTTCTGGTATTGTTTTTGTTCTTGGGAAAATTTTATGTAGTAATGGCAACCCAATTTTAGTTATACAAAGCGCGGGACATTTATGGCGGTAATTATGACTGATTTAGTGGGTGACCAGCTTGGGTTACTGTTTTTCATTTATTGAACATTCGAAAAAGGGGATATTTGTTGTTAATAACTGTGACAACTTTTTTTATTGTGTATACGTATGTTGACTAGTAGATGGTCCTGCTCTCAGTTTAATTAAAAGCAGAATAAACAAGGGATTAATTTGAAGACTTTTTTTAAACCAAGTTTTTGTAACTTGTTAATAAAAAAATAATTTTAAGCTCTCTCACTTGATACCGATATTGGGTGGATTGTTCAGGAATATGTACGCCGTTTTACAACGTCCGTTTTGGATTAATAATAATATCGACTGTATATAATTGCTTTGTCATCAGAACTAAAGATACATTTCAAATTTTGTCCAATCGATAATCGAAAAGTGAATCAAATTTAGCTTACGTTAGCATAAGATTTAATTTTAGACAAAAATCGTGACAGGTGAAACTAAATAAACGCTTGTAATGCATAGCAATCATGAGTTCTGTTTTGATGAACCTACTTTTTTATCAAAGACAAATATCGCACTAAGAACATATTCCTTAGATAAGAAAATAAAGAAGCCTAATCAGTGGATTCAAGAGAGTGTTATGAAGAACGAAGACAACAGCGAGGAAACCACTTATACCTCCACCCCTGTGCAGTTCGAGTCTTTACCTTCTAAGGTTCTCTAGAGATTGCTTCTAGCAATAACGCCGCCCTTTGTACATAACATTGTCTGACATTGACCGCCTCGGCAGCACAGTGGTAGTAAATGCAACTGCTGTGCATTGTCTTGGGTCAAATCCTGTGTCGGATCAAATGCTTGTGTAATCTAATTTTTTTTTAGTGTTTCCTATCTATAATATGTATATATTAACAAACAAAAAGTATCTTAGTATTTATATCAGTTAACCCTATAGTGCAAGCTCTGCTTATTTTGGCACTAGGTGGCGTTGTCAGTCAGATCAGTCAGAAATATTACAATATTATTTTATTGATATTGTACTCTCTTGTAACTCTGTAATTGATGTGCAAATAAATAGTTTTCTTTCTATCTAACCTCTAGACCAAAAAGGTTACCCAACACACTCATATAGTATATACTTAGTATAGCGAATTATTTCTGGTATCCGTTTAACAAAATATTACGAGGACAAAATCAAAAATATAAACCACTTATTAAACAATATGTTGTCGTTTTATTCGTACGCGGTTATATTGAAAAACTTTCATGCATTTTCAAGAATCTCCACAACGTCGAAAAGCGAAAGTTTCGTGGAACTCATTTTTCTTTTCATATTTAAATTAAAAATACGGTAGAATGTCACATTTGCTAGCCTGCGGACTTTAATTAAATAGCACAATGTTTTAATAAAATATGTGAGGACTATGTTTTAAAGTAATTACAATTATAAATGTAAAACTATGTGTATAAATTAGAGTTGCTTTCTTATTTTCAATAACATTAAGTTTTGAAAGAAATTATATGATAAAAGGAAAACCACTTTGAAGGTCCTTAGAAATGAAATAGAAAGAAGAAATGTATTTGAATCTAGTGGAATTGAAGCTTGTTTACTAATATCTTTACATAGTATGAAATGAAGTCATAGTGGCTGACTGTTAGCTTAGATCTTTTAAACTACTCAACAAATAATACAGTTTTAGAGAGTGACTCAAAAGGAAGGTTCATATATGTATAAATACATTCATATATATTGTAGCAGAGAAAATCCAAGAATTTTAGACTTCTGCTACTCCTGTACACAAGAATCAACAGCAGAAAGCCACCGACACACCGATTTATGACACCCGGGAAGTCGGGAAGAAATTAATCAAAAGAAAACTGAAGGAGTTGTAAATATAATAAGTCCACTTCGCTTTTTATTAAAGCGGAAGATTTGATTTCTATAGTATGTATGGCAGAATCGCCTAAACGCACATAAAATCATCGTAGTTGACACAAGATCCCCATTGTATACTGCTCCAGATGTCTTTTGTAAGCTATTTGACACTATGTTACGTTCATTATTCCAATGACTACAATCCCAAAAGATATGATGAGACAACTGTATTTTAAAAATTTACACCATTTCAGTATTAACAAAAAAAAGGTGAAGAAAGAAGCAAAGTGTGCTGTAATAGAATGAAAAAGGTCCCCGAAGTAATAACAGTTTTAATTATGTTAAATATTACGCCCAGAAACTTTACTGTTCGGTATCTTCGCCAGTTCGTTTACTTTTACGGTAATGTTTATTTCTATGAACGCAACGGGTGCCACAGTTTTTTACTCTTTTATTGAAAATGGACTTTAAAATGCTTCAATCCTTAACATTTTTCTACATTTAGTTAAACGTTAGCTTAGAATTTCAATTCAAATCTTCATTCTAAAGAATTAAAATTTATGTTTTAAATCTCTGTATTTTCTTTTCAATCTAGATAATATGGTCTGTAATGGAATCTCACTTATCCAAAGACATTTCTTTAGTGAGTACTTTATGAAATCGTAAGAATTTCTATGTGTCGTTACCTCCCAGAGGAGCCCCCTATATGCAAAGTATTTGGGAAGTGAATCGATTTAATCCTAAATGTACCATCACGGGTCTAAACTGTAACCTAAAAATTAAACTTCTATGAGCCCTTGAGGCCCTAGTTTATGAACCTTAACACAATTTGTCAGAACTAATTCTGGCAAATGTTACCGCAAGTCTTGAAGACGACTTACAAAGTTAGTCTATATTTAAGTGGTTAAATTAAAATCGATGATGGGAATGCTTCGAGACCGATTTCGAACTCGTGTTAATTTGCATCAGACGATTATGAAGATTCTAACTAACTTTTCTTGGTAAATGTTTGTTAATTGACTGTACATTGGACGACGATATTGAGGAACTGAATATTTTTGATGAGCTAACTTTTCCAGGCATGAATTTTTAATCAACTACTTTGATAGGAGTGCCTGTTCATGCGGTGGTGAATTCAGAATATAGACTGTCACTACACCTATTTATCTCGTGGATATTGTAAGAAGCTGACCAAGTCAGAAATCTTTGCAGGCTGACAATACGTAGGCCGTATTACGTAGGCCAAATCCTCTTTTCTGAGGAGAAGCCTAGGTTTTGTATGGCACTATTAAAAACTGTTTATAATGGTAAAAGAAAGAGCTTGATGACAGAGATGATAAGTAACAGTAGCGCTGATATAATATCTATAACCATTAAACGAGCATTTCTTGTAAATATAAATATCTGAATCTCGGAAACGGCGCGAACGACTTTAATAAAATTTAGTATGCAGGGGTTTTTGGGGGCAATAAATCGCTCTAGCTAGGATTCATATTTAGAAAATTTAAAAGAATACCGAGGCAAACTCGTTCTTCCACATAATGATATCTGAATCTTACACTAAACATACATTTATATCTTCTAGTATAGTACTCAGTATCGCTGACCGCTAAAACCAACAAGAAGATACGAGGAAAATAACTTCGATAAAATAACACTTCAAGTAATAAATATAATATTATTCAGAAAGTTGTAAGAGATACCAATAATATAATATAGTATGGCAAGAGAACTGTGAACGTTACTGTCACGACTTTATCACATGAAAAACTCCAAGTAATAAAAAGAAATACGAAAATTATACTCTCAGCTTTCTGAAACAAGTTTTGATGGACTATTCTTAGTCTAAGTTTGTGTACTTAACATACAAATTATATTTATTTGTGTGTCTATAGTCGATTTGTTGTTCCAAAAGCTGACTGAATACTTCAACAAATTGCTTTTAAGCGAGAGGATTTACATTTGTACGTAGCATGGACTTAATATACTCTTGTATACATGGTGTACTAAACTGGTGTACAATAAAATTTCATCATTATCATCGTCAACAGCACCCTTTTTTAAAATATAGATAGATAGATAGAAAACTCTTTATTTGCACACTGTAATATCACAGTTAGGAGAGAGTACATAAAATGTGAGACGGAGTGTACAAAGGGCGGCATTATTGCCAAAAGCAATCTCTTCCAGGCAACCTTAATATCCACACCATCTAGATAGAAGACATGAAATTTAATTTAATCAATGCCAAGTAAATACTTATTATTAACATACCTACTTAAAATATTAGCTACTAACATTCTCGTTAAATAAACATGTTCGATATTCTAATACATGAAAATAGGTATTGTTTCCTATTCCAGTAAAACCGTTTCCACAAAAGACATGCACGCTACATCACTACAATATTGTAGGTACAAAGTACGTTTGACAGTTAAATTCATTCGCTATAAGATGTTGAACAACGGCCACAAGTCGTGAACAGGTATAGCCAACTTGTATAAATTAAGTTGCTAACTTAAATTGACTCCGCTATCAGAGCCTGGATAAGGATGATAGCACACTGTATTAGAATATTAGTAATTTATTATGAATAAGGTTATACAATTATAACATGTTCGTAATCAAGTTAAGTAAAACTTCGGTTGTATTAACTTTAGTAGTTGTTTTTAGTAATTGGTAGTGCAAGCAAAAAAGGTGGTCCTGAAGATAAGTGACTATGGTAGTCCAGGGACATTTACAACTAAAAAGTTTCATTAGTGATACAGAAAAAGGGGTTTTAATTACCAAGAACCTCATTCTCTCGGTGAAATGCAAGGAAATAATTTCTTTAGACAGAATTTCTGTGAGCCCGTCTTGGCACTTTGGCCACACTGACCCATTTGTGCCGAAGTATGACTCTTCTCTAACATATTCCGGACATCTAACACACAGCACCATCAAGTTTTAAACTAATTACAGTTTGTACTATGACTTGTAGATAACCGATATAGATATACATATATATATTTATATGCACTGCTACTCCATCACATTTTCTTTTCCTGTAGAGACAACCACGGGTCGTTACCTAATCAGGGTTTGTTGGAATCGTACCAACTAAAACCATAGTATGCGACTCTGCGCCTCAGAAGGGATGGAGGGAAGGGATCCGGGAACAAATTAACACATACGGACCTGCTACTCCGCCACCTATTACATGAGTTCATTTCAACTTAAATAAATTAACTAGCGGCGTGGACCGGCTTCGCACGGAAGTCTTTTAAATTATCGTATTCCCTTATTATTGTTCTATTCCCTTACTATTACTACTCCACATATAAACCTTTCTCTTGCATCGCTCTAGCTATTGCAGAAAAGTGCGTTAAAATCCGTTAAGTAGTTTAAAATATTTAAGCGAAAAGACATCGGAGGTTACTTCATTTTATATTTGTAAAGATTATTTGTCTTCAAGCAAGTGTTGCTTCTTTAAAATTACAAGTGTGAACGCTCCGCTACTCTTAGTCAAAGTTCGATAGTGTACGGAACTAACACAGCTCTATCGTGTTGGCTTCAATAATTGTTACTTTGTCAACAATGTGATACATTATGGAGAGAGACAAATCGTGTTGGTAGAAGAAGGAATATCACTATTTATTTATATAGGTATATACTTATTTAACTATCAGATTCTTTCTTCATTAGCCTATCGCAGTCGACTGTTGGAAATGGTCCTCTCTAATTGCACGCCACAGGCCAGGTGGAGTGATGATTTGCACAAAACGACTATCAGGAGCTGGATGCAAGAAGCCGAGGGTCGAACTAAGTTACTAGTCTTTCTTACAGTGACAAAAATTGTAATTTTTATCTGTGTCGTGAGAAATTGATATAATTATAATTCAGATATTATTAACTGTTAGTTGATTGTGTTTAAAAAACAGCTACCTCGTTCCGATTGCAAACCCCAGATTATAGAAAATAATTACATTCNATATATATATATATATAATATAAACATCGATTGTTTGGCCGCGTCCAGCAAGACATGATCAACTAAACTAAGTATCATAGCAATGGTTTTGTATACTCCTAGCTAGTTTTGACTTTAGTTACGTAATACTAGCGTTGCAGACAGACTTACTGCAGCGCTGATATTACCAAAAGTCGTATTAATTTATACGTATTTAATAACAAATATTAGTCGATCAAGTCGATTCCCCAATCAATCCATTAACTCGGTTTTGGGGGAGAAAGACTGTGATTTTGTGTAAGTTTATATCGTCGTAATTTAAAATATTAAATAAATAAAGTAGTAACTGAAAATTTTAAGTTCTAACTTAAAAATGTATTATACAAAAATTTAAAAAGAAGACAAAAAGAACTTTCGCCGTCTATCTGTCAGGTGTGGGATTCGAGCCCACGCTCCCTCTCGGGAACCAGAGCTTAAATCTGGTGCCTTAGACCACTCGGCCAACCTGCACGGTACCCGACACAAAAGTAATCTTTCATCATCAACAACCCAGAATATCCTACTGCTGGGCTCGTGTCTCCTCTCAGGAGAGGATTTAGGCCATAAGTCCTCACGCGGGTTGGGGACGGCAAGAATATGTTGTGGCTACGTAATCTTGCCGTTGGATGCTTTTAAGCCGTCCAACGGCCTCCAACTAAGCTTCACGACTGCTTCCTATGATAGCAACCGAGACCTACAGCTTACCTTCAAACCACGCCTATCCTGCCTCCAGCGGTCACCCATCCAGGTACTGACTGCACCGTCGTTGCTTATCGTCGTGGCACTCGGTGATTAGAGACAACCGGGCTATAGGCACCTGCTTCAATCTTTCGTAACAAAAGAAATTTAAGAAAAAATTATATATTCAGTGAGCTAGCAACACCAAACATTTATAAAAATCAAAACACGTTTAAACGTACACGTAATTGAACCACTATCATTAGTCGTTATCAGCTTCAAGTTCACGACCACAAAAAGGTCGTTACGAAATAGATCGCATCTAGCCGTCGACGAGCCAAATTCACAGTTTTAAACTTAATTTCCTGCGCGCAATGATCTTGGCACAAAGTTACATACTTAAAATTGTGTTTGAGCATTATATTTGATTGTATGACTCGTTTGTATGTAGAACAAATGTTATTATATGAGTAAAGTAACGACTATGGCTATACGGATCAGTTGTAACTATATTTTGAAAAAAAACAGTGTTATTCGGACCCTAACAAAATGTGAACTTCTAAGATCTACTTCGTAGCCATGTTAGTTACTTTTTTATTGGAAAACGTAGACGTTTTCATAACTGGCTTTCCAGTTATGTAAGAGATATGTCGGTAAGTCATTTTGAATCTAAAGATAAGTTTAACTTGCGCCAGAAAGTATATTACAAAGCATCAGATAATATTAATAATAAAAATAATTGTGATTGAGTTGTTTATAATCAAAACATAATCATCAAATTGTAGAATTAGATCTTAGTGTATATATTTTTTAAATAATTCTTACAGCGTTTCTTGACAGTTCTTTTCAATAGCAACAACGTCACAGAGCTGCTGGAAGAGAAATAATGTTTTTATTTTATGTGGACAACCAAGAAGGATATACACAAAAAAAACTAAGAGACTATTATATAAAACAGTAGTATACACGTATTGGTATTGCTTTAATTACAAGTTGCCGCGGAAATCATATGACGCTTTATAAACACTTGTAACCAAATTATTGGACAGAAATTATATTGAATTATATATTTTTGTACAATACTTAAGAAATAAATACATAGACGTTACTTAGAAACTTTAAGTCTAAAGAGTATATATATAATGTTTTATTTTTTATTTTTATGTTTTAGCTGCCAAAGTAACTCTGCCCTGCCTGATGGAAAGCATGAGCAGAATCCAAGAGTGGTGGTCACCATCCTCAATGCGAAGAAGGACAATTCAGCATGGTGACCCTCACTATGGCGGCCTGGTGAAATGCTTTTTCACGACCCGTTTAAAGGACCTGGGATCATAGTGGGAAGGAAATACGTGCGCTGGTAGTGAGTTCTAGATTTTGACCGCTCGGCACAGGAAGGAAGCACCGAAGCGATGAGTACGAGAACGTATGTCTTCCACTTTAAATCGGTGACTTCCAAGGCCGGCACGTGTTGTTCTGTAGAGGAAGGGAGAGGGGGGACCAGTTGGAAGAGGTCTTCAGAACACTCTCCATGGTGAAGGCGATAGAGGACTGCCTAGGAGGCGATTTCTCTACGCTACTGCAGAGGCTCAAGGGACTCGGTGGCTTCAGGACTATCGACAATACGGATTGCTCGCCGCTGCAACCGGTTTTAGAGCATCGATCACATACTGTGCGGCACTATCGCAAAGATGAGAACAGTACTCCGCGCATGAGCGTACCTGGGTCTTGTAAAGAAGACACAGAAGAACCGTCTCACCCTGTTTAAAACACCTAGATTCCGCGAGGCCGCTTTAGTGACACTCTCAACGTATCCGCGTGGGTTGAGGTCTCGGCAGATTTCCATGCACAGGATAGCGAGCCTATCTTGTTATGGCGTTTGAGTGCACTGGAAGTGGGAAGGGGAAGGAATGGAGTCTTTTTTGCTGAGAACGCGCAAACCTGTATTTTCTTGGCGCTAAACTCGACCAGCTTCTCGCAGCCCCATTGAGAAATGCGGTCCAGAACATGACCCAGCTGAGCGACAAGTTCCTGTCGTTTTCCTTCAATATCTGCTGGTTTGTCAGAAGGGTATCCAAAATATCGCCCATGAACTGTACTGTCGTCTGCATAGCAATAAATGTTGCCAAGGGCTAACATGTCATTGATATGCAGAAGGAACAGTGTACGCGACAGGATGGAGCCTTGAGGTACTCCGGCGTTAATCCACTGAAAATCGGAGGCCGTACCGTCGCTACCCTCATGCGGGTAAGCAAAACAATATATGAAGACATAAAGGGACATGTTAGGTGCATAGAACTAGTGATGTATCACACCAATGGAAAGACTAACTTTGATACCCAAAAACCGGCCAAGTGCAAGTCGGACTCGCGCACCGGGGGTTTTTTTTATAGAATAGGGTGCAAACAAGCAGACGCCTAATGTTAAGCGACACCCGGAACACCAGAGGCATCCCCTATTACCGTGATTTTATTTGGTTAACATAAAAAGGTAGTACAGTACAATAGTGAACCAACCTTTAAACTCGCAGACAATAGAAGCTATGAAAAGAGATAATTTTCCCCTGTTTTTACAACATATTTCATTTACACTCCGCTATTTTTGGTCAAAGCGTGATAATATGTAGCCTAAAGCCCTCAATAACTGGACTACTTAACAGTGAAAGGATTTCGTAAATAGCACCGGTACTTCCTTAGATTAGTGCGATCAATCAAACCAATAAACATATACTATTCTTTATAATGACTGTAAATGGACAACGTTAGCTTAAATTATTTAAACTGTAAATATGCTTCCGAAACCCAAGTATTTAGTCAAAACAGTGGTGTCGCATTGTCGCGAAGCGCACGAATCTATTTTTGGGAAAATATTATGATACCTCGCGGCAAACGAGATCGTGACATTTTTTACCACTAAACGAGGGCCGACTGTCACACCGTAGTGTAACCTATTACATATTTTTTTCTCTAATCGCATTCTTATATTGTCCCAAATGTTTATTCCGTACTCGATCCAGCTTCTTAACTCTGTCCACTTCCTATTCCTAACTCCGGAACGCCAAATGTACCGAAAAAGTTAATTGTTTAAAATACACAAATGTGCTATTCATAGCGACTAAGTTACGAAATAGTGAAGTTTTGGTATAGATTTTTAAAACGAAGTGTTATTTCAATGAAGCTACATTCACAATAAGTAATTGTGTTGTCTAAATTCTTTTGAGACACATTAAGACTGGGTTCCACGTTCAAGAAAAAGATTTAAAAGTAAACCTAACGAAAATACGACTGTCAAATCAACATAATGTACCAACAATCATACAATGCTGCTAAAATAACATTAGTAACTCTTCGCTAAATGACACAACAAAATACTCTGTATAATTATATTTTACTTAAAAGTAAAAACAAACTTGGAAATAACAAAGAATTTAAGTTACTTCATTATTTTTGGTTGACGGGTGGAAAATCACTTTGGTTTTTCTTCCTGTTATAAGAACCAACAGTATGTTATAATTCGCCCCGCTTTGGGAGGCCCGGAATTATTTTATATTAGGTCTTCCCCGAATCAATAATAAGCAATAACTTGATTTGTTTTAGTTAAAATAGTTTATTCACTTTATTCATTTATTTTTATTAATTCGTTCTTATCACAGTTCACAATAACTTTCCTTTTACATGTTGTGTAAACACTTTCTGCATTACATGTTGCATGAGGCGGACTTAATGCCTCATTTTTTAATCGTTTGATTTTTGTTGAACAATTGTTACATTTACTGCTTCATTATTTGCTCTTTAATATTTAACCACTTTAACAAAGATTCTTCAATATTCGCATGTTTCGTTGTTCTTGCATGTTTCATTTTCAATAAATTGTTCTCAAAAAGTATTTGAATTTTCTCTCTCTTTCCAATAGTTGAAATGGTCGAGTGTGATATACCATATTCTGCAACCAAGTTTTTGTTTGGAATTCCACTCTCAAGCTTTGATATAACACGCGATTAGGTTAGCAGTCTCCCAGTAATCATTGAGGAGTACATTTAAAGTGGTGTATCTAAACAGTGATGAAACACTCACTCAGCACTGATAGTGTGGTGATTAACTAACGTGCTTATAATTGTACTTTAACTTGCCTATATTACAGACTATTCAGGTCATGTAGTGAATGATTCCGTAGAAATATTTTTTGGTTTGTGTACATAACAAAGTCATGTACTTAACAATTTTTTTACCTTGAAATTAAATAGTCTTAAATTTGATCAGAAACTGGAAAATGTCTTTTGAAACTAAAATAAACCGATTACGACTGGCAACTTGCCGATGAAATATTGGTAAAGTCACTTGCAATTCAAAGATCTTTCTTAGAATACGTAATGGGTATTTTCTTACACAAGGAAAAAATTTAAAACAAATGTCATACGGGAGCGACAATCAGTAAACTGCATGACGTGATACAATAGTTGAATGATACTTATTTACCAATTGGGTTACGAATGTTTATACAACTGTATAAATACATGTTTTGAGACAGATATAAACAAATGGATACAATTTTCATTTTCTTTAACCACAGAACCGTCATTTTTACAATACATAATGACCAAGAAGTTTAGTTGATAACAGGTAGAACTAGGTATAAATATTTCTGATGTCATACGTAGAGCCACACTTCTTAAAGACGGACTGTCTTTAAGTGTATAAACTTCTATTTATTGAATAAAAAAAAATTCAAAATGAAAATCTACATATTCTTATTCTTACTCGCAGTGGTGGTAGTTGTTAAGTGTGGTCATACTTTCCTAGGTACTAGTGTACAGCGGAAATTAATATACCACAAGGATGCCAAGTACCCCTCTAAACTCTTCCAGAAGAGGATCGAGAACGTCAACTATACGATTCCATTCTCTTCGCATCAGTATTCACCAAGTATTCAGGTAAATTGCTTCATTTTCATTTGCAATTTTGAAAATACTGATCAAATATTACTTAGATTAATCAATCAAAAAGTAATTCATACGATAATATTATCATTTTGAAATTAACTCTGTCGAATCGAATGAAATTCACAATAGAAATCCTTTAGTTCTTGAGGAAGGACTTAGAACATTCTTTACCGAGATAAAGAGGGCCAAAAATGCAGCCAAATCAATTATTAGTGATTTCGTAAAATAACTGGTTCAATTAGAAATTGCCATTGTATTATTTTATTTAAGATAATTACAGCTAAAAAAAAGATTCATAACTAAAAATAAGAAGGTGATATATTGATTCCTAATAGATGGCCATTTCAAATATCCAGTGGATATCAAATCACTACCACCTGTCTTCTATACTTATTACGTAAATATAAAATATTTGTATTGGAAGTATAATAATAGTATATGGTAGGGCATCAATAAAATAAAAAGCATAATCTAAGCCTTTATCTGCCTCAGCGTTTTAAAGTTTACCTTCATAGACTGTTCGTATACAATATTCTCAATAATCTTTCATAAAGAGGTTACTTAAAAACATAATTGCCATTCTGTTTTCAGGGTTTAACAACCTACTCAAATAAATAAAAAGAAATCTATTCAAATACATAAAATTCAAGTGTGTATTTGTCGTGTTGTAAATTTTACAGCTTTTTCACTAAATGCATTCAAAAGAATACACGGTGCTTACATCAAAAAATTTTTTTTTTTTGTCTTTCCATCTATCTGTTTGCTATAGATAATCTATCACCGATTTTGACGGGAATTTTACTAACTGATAGCTCATGATATAAGGAGTATCTTAGGCTACTTTTTTAGACAACCTTCGCCTTATTCGCGTTACTCGCGGTTATTGTTGTACCAACCAACTAACCGCGGGGCTCTGCTAGTTTAATGAAATAATAATTAAAGTAGTTATAATTAATTATTTTATCATTACAGGGTATCTTGGCATACGATTTAACCAACTCCAGTGCATCAGCAAACGTCACAAAAGGCGGGCTCGGCTACAACTACGTGAACCTACGGTTGAAAAGTGACCGGGCTGAAGAATTGCATTTTGATATTTACATTTATATTTAATTATCTAAGAAAAGTCCCTGAGTGAAATGTTAAATAACGAAAGAGAAATGCTACTTATTTCGTCACCGTAAGGTCCTTTATAAATTGGTGAAACTATCTTCTTCGATTTAAGAGACCGGACCTAGTACCTCCAAAATCTTTATGTGAATGTATCAGTATATATATATATATATATATATATATATATATATTTATTTATTTAATGTAATCTTAAGAACAAAAAATAATACAACTTCTTAATAAAAAAATATAGAGTAATGAATTCAGATTCATTTCGTATGACTTTTCAATAACATCGTTGATATATATTTGGTTTTCAATACGTATGCGCACACAACTGGCATATAAATAAAAATGTAACAGTGGGACCATACTTATGACCTTTCATTGTACGCACATATAATTATATTGTACTTCAATATTACAGATTATAAAAATTTAATTTCAAGACGTAATAGACAAGATTACTTCTTTCCAAGATTGTTCCAAACTGACAAAACTGTTAGTGTCTATCAAAAAAAACACCAAGTACGAAATATCCTGAAACTTTCTAACTAGAAAGATGTATAACTAAAAAATGTGGTGCAGTCTTTGGGGACTGCCGATAGAAGTGAAAACTTAAAAACATGTAAATTGTAGCGTGCGATGACGCTGACGCGACCATCACGCTTTTTGTTCAGCCAAAAAGTACACACATATATATTATATACATATACAGTACACATCTATCTCATCGAAAACGTTCAATGACAATGACGCGAGCTCCATGAAAAATCATGGAATTCGCTTTTGAACTCGCTCAACGCGCCTAAAGAAGTTTTCACTTGAAAAATTGTAAGCAACTCGTTACCAAAAAAATAACTATATTCTAAATAGGAGGCAGATTTGGATTTTTGTATGATTTCCTAAATCATATTTTTATTTAGTTGGTTATCACGATACGGTGTAAACATTACCCCGGAGGGTCGCGTCTATCGGTCTGTCACACGCTATCAGGCGAAGTATTATTTTTACCTTTTGTTTATTTCCAAGCCAATCCGTACCGCACAGATGCCAGACTGAACTCGATGCAGTTCTCTAAGCTGACAGAACACTAAGCTTTTATATTAAGCTTTCCTGTAAATTTTTAAAGTGAAGTATGTGACATCTATATGTAGTAAGTGTCTATGCAATATTTTTTCGAAATTTATTTATTGTATTCACATAGGATGTGTGAATACATATCTTGCTAAGTTAATTATGGTGCTACTTAATGACGGTATGGTAATTTTATACTTCATTGTGGTAATTTTCTGTGTAACCTGCACAACTTCAGCTGCATCTCTCAAAAGAAAAACGTCATAAAAACTATCTCCTTATTTATAGGCACGCTTGCAAAACATACCTTTAAAAACGTAAAAATCGGTTGAATAGTTTCAGAGTTCATCAAAAGCAACAAACTGACAAGTGAATTATCAATAGATAATCACTATACAATGAGAATTTCAAGGCGGCCAAAGCACATATTTTGCCTGGAAGAGATTGTGAACCGGTGAACGATAAGGCCGGCAGTTGTACTACCGACCAACCGAGCTTTAAATTATATGCTTAATTATTTGGTGAACAATAAAGTGATTTATTAGTATTAATTTGTAGCTTTGGAACACGTGTGCTTATGGCTGGCACAGCAACCGCTTAGTCCTCGCTATATAGCGAATGTTTAGGCCTTCGTTTAACGGTAGATGGCAGTATATTGAAGAGAAAAGAAAATGTATTATTATTATTTACATACAAAAATCTCGTAACATCTTATATATCTATTATTATATCTACAGACTAAAATAACACGATAAAAGATTATTGGAAAGCAAAATTCAAGCTTATAAGAACAACAAAACCTGATACGAACATACATCATATTAAAAAAGTACATCCTTCTGTTTCATCCAACATTGACTGTCGGTAAACAAATAATCTGTGTACTTTCGTTGATTAGTTACAGAAATATTGTTACAGAGAAATATTTTTTCCTTTTTATATCGCTGACGTTACGGAGATACCCAGAAAGTGGATTTTACAAATAAAGCAATCATATTAATGGGGCGCCCCCCGAGAGCCTCCACTATCTGTTAGCGTTGTTTGTTTATCTATGATTCACTCTTACCTTTAATATTTCCTCCGAGTCTTCCTTAAGGCTATGTGCACGGTAGGTTGATATAACGAAAAAGTTATTTAAATAAAAATAAATAGTAAAACATTTTTGTTGAAACAAGACTCTAATCATCTTTAACGATATATCTATTACTGGTAGAGAAATATGTTCCATTTGTATGACAAACAATGATAATATTAATCTAGTTGTTATTTTTTGATGGTTGTGAGTTTATTTTTCGGATATCTTTCAAGTATATGTTAAATTTAAGTTAGTTTGTGAACGCTTTAACAGCTCAAAAAATTTTGCGCTGTTTTTATCTATTTTCCAAAACACCTTTATAGGCGATAATGAATCGTGACAGAACGGCGGGTAGGCAGACGGCTAGTTGATAAAATTAAGTTATACCAGATTGTTAATCTACTGCAAAGGAAAGCATTTGCATTGAGGAATATAAAAGATCATCAGTGATATTTTTTTGTCCGCGGCTTTACTCGCGGAGAAGTAGATATTTTCATGCCCTGTTTTACCCCCTTAGGGGTGGCATTTCCGAAATTCCTTTTTAGTGCTCATTTACGTTATATAAGGAACCTACATGCAAAATTTCAGTATTCTAGGTTCAGCGGTTTGGGCTGTGCGTTGATCTCTGGGCATCTTAATCAGTCAGTCACCTTCATATAAATATATATAGAAATCACTGGTGATGTGATATAATGCATGTAACCATGGTTATAAAATCTTCTTTTGAAGGAAAGAGTTATATCCAACAGTGAACTGTTAAAAGCTGCTTATGATGTACCTGTGTATATTTCATTAGCATGCTTAATAGCCTAATTAAATTGATGAATTTCAGAGCTTGAGGTGTTATTAGATTCATTTCCTAGCCAATCTCGGCCACGGCAATCAGTCTCAGCGGAAACCTATGCAGGAAAAATTATAGTGCACAAGTGTGTGCTCAAACACAGATGCTCTCTCTATTCCTTCAGTCTCATAATCCGATTTGACGATTATCCGACCCGGCTGCTTCACGTGCTCTCCCAGATATGAGGGTTAAGACCCCAACTTCCAAACTCCGAGCTATAAAGCATTTCTGTAATCAGAAAAACCCAATAAAAATCAATAACACTTTTTGTCCCGACCCGAGATTAGAGCTTGGCCTACAAAACAGTCATAGGTAGCGAAGTGCCGAGAAGATATGTTAGTTCTCGCAGCTTATTTTTTTTTCATGGTATAAGGAGCAAACGAGCAGACGTATCGCCTGATGCTAAGCGATTACCGCCGCCCATGGACACCCGTAACACCAGAGGTGTTACAAGTGCGTTGCCGGCCTTTAGGGGATGGGGAGGGGAATAGGAGGGATGATTGGGGTATGGGTCTCCGCTATCCTCACTCACTCGATGAAACACAGCGTAAGCGCTGTTTCACACCAGTTTTCTGTGAGGCCGTGGTATCACTCCGGTCGAGCCGGCCCATTCATGCCGAAGCGTGGCTCTCCCACGGTATAAAAAACCGAGCTATTTCGAATCTGTCTTAAAGAAAAGGTTACGTTTGTAAGGGATGGACTCACATGTCAATTTGACCTCCTCGCTTATATATACGAGGAGGTTTAAACCTGGTAGCACAGAAGTCGAAAATACAATTTATCACTTTCTGATATGAGCTAACTGTTTAAGTGACCCCCTTCACCTTGAAACTTATCATTGCGTTTTAGCAGCTCGATATAATTATTTACCTATACTATTCGGTTTTTCTACTTTTGATTTCCTTCTCTGGACTTCAAAGTCGATAATACGGGTTAATGTCACAAGAACTTAGATGCTAGCTATAGAAGATCCATGCTTCGGGGTGGTCGGTCGCATCGACCGAAGTGGGTCTTTAGCTCATAGTAAATCTGCATTAAGCTATTTTTGGTTCATCAAGTCCATTCAGAAGAAATTAAGGAATAGGGGCTTCAAACCTCAAAGTAAAATACTCAAAGGATAGCAATTCACTTGCTTCTTTACTTGTAGATGTCCATGTGGTCTTTTGAAGCCGCTGACGCTATGCGTTCCTGGAGATTCTTCAAACTACCGACGTAGGCCGCGCGGGGTTTAATGGGTAGTCCGTTAATCCGAAAGCCTAATACATGGCCTTCGCCTACCCTACGGAGAGGTTGGTGCGAAAAGCTATCGCAGCGTAAAAAAGGTATGTGTATATATTATCATAGATATTCTATTACTTATCATCATCACATCTTTCGACTGAGGTGGTGATGACGAATTAATTTCTCATCATATTTTGTTTTATTACTCTAGAATTGAACTCACTTGCACTTATTCCACTATATTTCCAACAAGTTCCATCAAGTGCCAACAATGGAGACTATAAATTACATATTTCGTTTTTTTTTATTAATCATATAAAACACATATTAATCATAAGTAATATTATGACATAACCTGTGTGTAGTGTTTGTTACAAACTGATAACCAGTATCTCAAATTGACAAGATTTTTTACATAAATAGATGTACGTCAGCCTAGCCAATTTGTTGTCTAGTTAGTTTGTTGAGTTCACTAATTAGTATTTATGTGACTAAACATGATTTGAAATTTAATCTATTTAAGATTAAATTTCAAAGTGTTAACCCAAAAGAATGAGATAACACCCTAACAACGTGTCGGAGTGCAAAGTAAACATGTGTGTGACTGATTTTATATGAGAGATAAAACTGTGGCAATAAGATTCTATGCATTCATAGTCTGACTTTCGAACAACGAAGTGTACTTATACTAATATTAGTAAATAAAATAAAGCAAAATGAAGTGGTATACAGTTTGTCTTATGTTTGCTGCTGTTGTGATGGTGGAATGTCATAATACGTTCATCGGTACCAATGTGCAGCGACCCTTGGTCTACCACCATAATGTGGAGTATTCCTCCAAGATGTTCAGGAAAAGGGTAGAAAATTTGTACTTCATGATGCCTCAGATACCTTCAAATACTGGAAGAGCTATCCAGGTATGTGTTTGAAATTTAAAGTGTTAAATGATTGTTGGTATATATAGAAAGAAAAAAAAATCTTTCTTTCTTTCTTTCATTGTTGGTAGGCCGACGCAGCGGCGCTTTGTAATTGTAAAATATTAGACCGATTGCGTCAGAAAGAAGGTTATATATTTCTAATGCCAAAGTGTAAAACTTTGTAGCCCGAAACGGCTGAATGGATAATAAGGGATTTAATTTGTCACCTTAATTGATAGTAATAATAGGTTTATTAAACTTAAAATAGTTTTGTAGCCATTTTAATTTTTTGAATATTTTTCTAAACCTATAATTATGATACCGACTGATTCGGTGGTCTAGCTGACCCGACAAACGTTGTATTGCCATACAAAAATAATAATTGGGAATGGGTCACCCCTAATTATTTTGGGGTATGAAAAATAGATGTTGGCCGATCTTCAGACCTACCCGATATGCACACAATTTTTTTTAAAAAATGGTCGAGCCGTTTCCTAGGAATTTGGCAACAAACACCGGGACACGAGAATTTTATAAATTAGATAAAACCTTTTACAACAATAACCATATTTATAGTATAATCTGAAAACAAAACATAAGGAACAAAATATAATCAGCTCTGTAGGTTTATTTCACTCGTTCACATTGTCGTTTTTAATCTATCAACAATAACGAAAAATATATTAAAATCCTTCTAATATGACAGACTCTTCATTCGAATTGGGCACTTTTTTTTAATTTATTGGGACAACGACAACGCACTTGTGACGCCTCTGGTGTCGCTTGTGTCCAGGGGCGGCGGTTAACGCTTACCATCAGGCGTTACGTCTGCTTGTTCCGTATTCAGTAAAAAAAGACAACCATTATTTTTTTCAACTTTCTAATTATTCCCACTAAAATTCATTTGGCTAATAACCTACAATAATAAAATATGTTTTGCAAAGCTCCGCGCTGTAACCCGCGGTATGATATCAACCGCGGGCAACGCCGCGGGGCTAAGCTAATCTAAGAAAGAAGTCTAATTTACTCTTTATATCTATTATACCTATCAGTGAAAGTCCTGTCAAAATCAGTCCAGCCCTACCAGAGATTAGCAGGAACAAATAGACAGATATACAGAATAATATTATAAATAATGATGTTTTGGTATATGTACCAAGTACGCATACGGTTATTTGAATATTACAAACAGACACTCCAATATAATTTATTAGTAGTATGTATAGAAGATTCTGAAGGTATGATATAACATTTGTATCTATCTACTTATATACTAATAAATAAAAGTGAAGTTTATGTTTGTAATTTCAATACAGCATTTCACTAAATGCATAGAAAATATATACAATTCAAAAAGCCAATTTTCACTATTTTTGTTTGTTTTGTTCATTTTGTTCCGGCTAATCTCCGGCTCGGCTTTCACTGGCAGATAGCTGATGAGATAAGGTGTAGCTTAGGCTATATTTTTATATAAGCTTTATCCCGCTTGACACTATCGCACGAAATACTAACAGTCCGTAACTCCACCCCATTTGTTCAATGACTGAAAAAATATAACACATGTAGTGTGCGAAAGAGACAACGGTCTACAAAGCCGAAATTAGCCGAATATCTCTTTCTAGAAGTCGATGTACACTATTTCTTACTGTTCTGTATTCTCAGGAATTAACTTTAAAGTATTTTATACCACATTTTTTTGTCCTTTGTACATGAAGTGGTAAAATGCACTACTGTGTAGTCGTACACTAGGTACTACTATGCACAAGACATTTAAATAGGTATCTACTTATTTGCGTTTTTGTTTAATAATGAATAAATTAATAATTTATCAAAATCAATGAATGAAATAAATTAATATATTTAGTAATTTTTCTTATATATTCAGGTATTGGGAAATTACAATTATTTTGATTTCACAAACTCCGGAGAGAGGGAGGGGATCGGTATTTTAGGTACTTGAATTACTTAGAATTAGTCCTTGAATTGAAAAAAAATTCTAGAACTTATTTGTTATAATTCCAGTTACAAATAATGTCTAATTCTACATAGATATCTTCATTCCTTGTAATATTATTGGTTTAATCTACTGCTACTACTTCAGCTTACTGCCGTCCACTGCTGCGATGGTCGGCGCTCTTTGGGGAGACCCTCGTTCAGCAGTGGAAAAAGATAATAATATAATATCAGTGGCAATACAATGATGATGTGACTGTTTCCAGGGTATCCTTGCCTACGATCGAACACACTCCGAAGCAACAGCTAACGTTACCCAAGGAGGTCTCGGGTACAACTTCGTCAACCTCCGTATGAAGAGTGACCGCGGCCAGAAGCTCAAATACGATGTCTACATCTACGCTTAAAAACAAACGATATTGAAAAGGGAAGAGTCACACTAAAATAATGTTTTTGTTACTGTTTTTATTTGTTATATTGCTATAAATTTACTATCATTAAATAAACTATCTGAGATTTTATTAAAACTGGTTTACGCCCGAGGCTCCGCCGCGTATCTGTCGGTTATCGCGGCAAATAGTAGCCTATGTATTATTCTGACGTATAAGCTATATTACTGTAAAGTTTCATCCAGATCCGTTGAGTAGTTTTTACGTGAAAAAGTAACAGATATCCATACAATCTTTCGCGTTTATAATAGTAATAGAATGTTTCTTACATAATAACCAACTCAAGTCTGATAAAAAAACGCCGCTATGTTACGTCTTTTAATAGTAAAGGGGCCAAACAAATACAAAATAAAAGTATAAAATAAATATTTAAGGCGGATTCCATACAACAAACGTGATGTTTTGCTTCTTGATGCTCGATATTGATAACGGCCACAGGTAGACGCCTGAAATGTATAGGTAATGGTATGAAACCCTTCCTTTGCGAGTCCGTTTCGCAATTGGCCGCTCTTTTTTTACAATACGAACAGATAACTCAAACCTACTCCAGTTGGAGACGCAAACTATATTCTATGTCCATTACGTTTCTGAAGTCCCGGTATTATCTCATTTCATTTTTTAAGGAAAAAGGGCAAACCAGCTGATATATCTGCAACAACAGAGGCGTCACAAGTGCGTTACCGACCTTTGGGGGATGGAGTCAAGATAAGAGGGAGGGGGAGGGGTTGGGGTATGGGCCTATTCCACACGGGTCCGGATGGCGTAAGAAAGCGGTTCCCGGATCTCTCCCGTCTCAGGCGCAGAGTGGCACACCGTGTGGTTTTAGTAGGTTGGATTTCGACACACCGCCCCGCCGCAAACCCCGGTGGGGTAAAGGCCCGAGCGGGTTTCCACACGTAAAAAAAGAGGACCTATTCCACACCGGTTTTCTGTGACGCTGTGGCCAATTCCCACGGTAATTTCTCTCATTTATTATCTACGTATAAAATTTACGTGTTTTTTGTGGTTTGTGAGTGTGATTTAAACTAAACTTGTTTCACACTCACACTGTGCCTAAAATAGTATGAATAAGGAAACAACTAGGACCTCACTCCTAAAGCGAGAATTTTCACTTAACTGAAACCAGCTGAAACAGAAAAAGATATAAATGTTACTATTTAATTTGATCAGAAATCAACGATTCGATACCATTTTGGTGTTTGATGTGAAATAACTTTGGTGACAAAAACCAGAAATGTCAGATAGAATGAATAATCAGGCTACCTGAACTTAATAATTGCCTTAATAAGTACATGTATTTATTCCTACTAGTGGTCGTGTAATAGTTAGAATTGAACCATAATTATTTCGTTTCTTTTTTTTTATTTTCTGCAGTCGTCCTCCTTATAAATTTTAACTATGCCAAATTTTTCACTCTCCCCCCCCCCACCCCTCCTGTTTAATAAGAAGTACAAAGTTTTTTCTCTACGTATTAATATATAGATCAATATATAATTTTCCGATTATCTGGCTTATAACCGGAAAGAGAAGGATTCATATGGTCCCAAAGATTGGATTTTTTTAAAATATTTTTGAATGAGAAGCAAGAATTGTTCTTGAGAATTCTAGAAATACTAGCTTACCTTACCTTATCTTCTGATACACTATCACCGCACATAATAACTATCGTTATGTGGTTGTGGTGTCTGCCACATGTAATGAAAAAAATACTTAACTTTAGTGCCACCTAACGAAAACACACCGAACTACGATGTAACTGCTAATACTAAATCGCGATGTGAAAATGATTTCTTAAGTTGGTATTTAATTTTTTATTTCCTTGTTCTGTGTAATTTAATTGAAATTGAATATTGTTTTTCTTATCGTTCAATTTTTAAATGTAATTCTGTGTTTAGTGTTTACATGCATAGAGGCAGACTTCACTGTGTGGCTATTCCATCATTATATTGCAATAACTCAGTGTACAACCCGCGTTCGCAACTAAATATTAATTGACTTACTTTTGCCCGCTTTAATAGATATTTTCATCCTCTGTTTGACCCCAAAAATCTTGTCCATTAACATGACGCGGCTAGCCACTTCACCACCGGAATAAACTATGCTTTTTCACATGTCCCCACAAATAAAAGTCCAGAGGAGTAATATCTGGTGACCTAGGAGGCCCCGCACGAGCTCCTCCACATCCTATCCACCGACTGGGGTACTCCCTGTTCGTGTACGGATCGCAGTACTGTTTATTGTAGGCACTCACTTAGAAATTATTTATATTATATCGAAATTACGCGGGAACGGGAGCGAGTTGTGCACGCGTTTCTAATCGATCGTAACGTACCACTGATGACTGTGGTAAATTTCTTAATTTCTTTTGTGCATCGCCGCCGCCGCGTCACTCCGCAACCCGCGCCCCGCAACACGTGCCTATATTTTGCCTACGCAAGGTGCGTAGCGTAGAAGCAATGCGAGTTCAGAGGTAATAAATAAATTTTGTATGAAAAAACTTAAAATTTTAAAACTATTAATTAGAAAAGTCATATAACAAATGTTGTTGGGACTGATGTAGTGAAGCTACCTGCAAGAGGTGATGCCCTAATTTAAATTAACCCTGTATACTAGCTGACCCAGTAAAATTATTAAAAAAAAACCCGACTGCGTCAACATCTGTTATTTTTGTTAAATTCAGTTTTTGAAGTTATATTTCTTTTGGAGCGTTAGCTAAAAATGATGAGGGTAAATTTTTACGATGCGCGCGCTTACCGTCACGAAAACCGACACCCTGAAGTTAGCTATCGTCAACATTTTAGTTTTTTAAATTTTAATCTTGTTACGCCAAAGAAGAAGTTACTTCTAACGCGTGTACATAAGTTTTTTTCAATTTTGTTGTAACCAGTATCACTATCACGACTAAGACGAATCTATTGACATTACTCATATAAAATGCGTGCCAATGAAATATACATACAATTTTTACATAAACACATTTATGCACCTCCTTCTTTCGCAGTCGACTCCTATTAGTCGTAAAGTAATGTAACAAAGACTATATCTAATAATAAAAATGTTTATTTCGCAAAAAAAGTATTTTTTCTTTAAAACTTAGACATAAAATAAATAGTTTGAACTAGTAGTTGCTTAGATTAATCCGTTCAATCAAACAAATATTTTTTTTACCTTTATAGTATTAAAATAGATATCATTCTGTTATGTAAACAAATATATACAAACTAGATTAATGATCAATGCTGGACGTTAAAAAACTTATATATTTGTGATTCGACTCTTGTATAGAGCGCTTGTGTACTGCATTGACAATCAGTTTCATACAAGACGCCAGTATCTCTCAAAGATGAAGTGGTTCATAACCTTGCTTTTGGTTGCGTTCTTCGTTGGTGAAATGCCACAACACGTTCATCGGAACCAATGTCCAGCGTCCAATGGTCTACCATCATAACGCGGAGTATAGTTCGAACGAAGGCTTTCAGAAAAAGGATCGAAAACTTATACTTTATGATACCGCAAATACCTACACATGTTGGGAGGTCCATTCAGGTATGTAAATATTATATCTGAATGATTGCTACTTCTTTTTAAAAATAGCTTTCAAAGGTACCTTAGCAGGGTCACTAGCTCACTACATTTTTTTATCTTTATTTTGATCTGTCTATATTACCACTATTTTTTCCGTCTACTTTTTTACATCGTTTTACTCCTGTATATTTTTGTCTGTGTTTTAAGGCCTGTATTTTTATCTTTGGTTTCATCCCTCTTTTTCCATCTTTGTTTTTAACACTCTACTTTTTCATCTTTGTTTTCATTCCTCTATTTCTATTGACAGAAATAAATAAATATGTTCAGGCATTTTAACACACAACGCCATTTTGTCCCAAACTAAGCAGAACTTGTACTATGGGTATTAGACAACTGATATTAATACTTATATACTTATTTTTTTGTAAATAGATACATATTATACATAGAAAACACTCAAACTCCGAAATCAATATTTGCAGATCATACAAACATTTGGTCCGACTCAGGAATCGAACCCGAGACCTCTTGCACAGCAGTCGCATTCGCTACCACTGCGCCACAAAGGCAGTCAAAAAATAGTTTATTAATTGTTATTAACATTTGACATATATATATATATATATCTAAATAACCAGCTATAATATAACAGTTACCGATTGAATTGTGTAGGTCACTAAACTGCATGTTTGCATTGTCTGCATTCGCAATGAATATGGTGACCACCACTTCACGATTCTGCTTATGCTATCCATCTGGCAGTGTAGAGTCAATTTGGCAGACCCACAAATAAAAAAAACCTTTGGCTTTGAATGTACTTACCTATAAATCTGACATCGGAAATTTACTGATTAAAATCTAAACGGGATTCTAACCTTTTTCAACATGATTAAATGTACAAAAAGGTCATGAGCCAATGCTGATAAGGTCATAGCTGTCAGACTGATTAAATGGAAATGACTTTCGTTTATCATTACTTGGTTGTTATGTACATATAAGATTTATAAATAATAGACCCATAGGTCAAATAACATAGTGATTCTGTTGCTGATATGATAAGTTAAAATCGTAAGAAAAATAAAGAGATTTTTAGAAGAAGGCACAAGCGAATTGATGCCTCATTAGACAGTTGATTCGCGACAGTAACTTCTTAAATACAATGATTATTTGAAACGAATTATTTAATACCTTTTTTTTCTTTTTTTTAACGTGGTGGAATGCCTTTACGCACTTTGCCCGCGCGGGGACAGGGGGTTCACTTTGTGTGGGACTCCTGACTGACTCGCCAGACTACCCACTAAACCACCACGGTTTGCCACTCTCATTAACGGAGGGCGCATGCCACTCTCCGCCCAAATTATTTAATACCTAGTTTAAGCAAGCTACTTGACAGGACATCTAGTGTCTTAAACCAAGGTGTTTGGAGATTGTTTTTTGTTTTCCCGAAAGATGGTCCCCATTTCACGTCATCCACATTTTTTATCATTAATTTTGTCATAACGAAGACATAAAGACTCGAAGACTTTACATACTTGACATTGACAGAAATGACTGATCCGTCTGATTGCCGTCTCATCAAAAGAAGAAGAACCAAGGTCTTTCATACCCAGTTACTGTCAAGGTCTTAATTGTCTCTCTTATCAGGTAATCGTCCTGAAACTGCAGTAGCTTAAAGATTATTATATTAAAGGAAAAACCAAGCTTATCTAATTTTCCTTTGACTAGACTTTTTGATTTTATTGTAAGCTAGAAGTGTATTATTCTTATACGATCAGCGGTCGTAAGTATATATTTATGGAATATTTTACAAATTTTACAATCAGGGCATTTTAGCTTATGATCTGACCATATAGACCATACCCCAGTGGGGTGAAGGCCCGAGGGGGCTTCCACACGAAACAAAAAAAGTGTTATTAAATTAGTACACGTGTTCACGTTTATTGTGATTATTAGCGACTGCCTTAACTGGCGAGTGTAGCCATCTCTGCCTACCTATAAATAAACCTACCTATACTACACACCCAGTATACATATCCAGTATACACTACATACAAACGTACGTACATACATACGTGCACACGTACGTATACATGTATCCCTCAAATTCTCTGTCTCCAACACGAAATAAAGATTTTGAGGGCTAATGGAAACATATGTTAAGAAAAGTCTAACTGGTTTTACTAACTACAAGTAGCTTAATACTGACTCCTAAACTTTTTTTAACGTGTGAAAACCCCCTCAGGCTGTTACCCATCCAGAGTTTGCGACGAGGTGGTGTGTCAGATCCGGACCGGATAAAACTACACGGTTCCACTCTGCGCCTGTGATAGAAGGGATCCGGGAACAGCTATTACGATATCCAGATCCCTTACTAGCGCTTGCCTGAACTCTCTATTTACTGTCCTAAGCTATGCTAATGTTTTATATACTGTGGCGACTTCCACATGCAGCGCAACAACATAAAATATATAACAGCGCCATCTACCGAGGAAAAATCGAACTACGGAGCAACGAAGAAAACTAAGAAACTACTAATCCTAAATCGCGCAATAGAAGTTCTCGCGCCGATTAACATATACCCAACTTCCCAACATCAACCGCTAGGCAGTGGCCCGACAGGTATTATCACCTCGCCTGGTCGGAGGATCCTCCCTTTGTGTTGGAGGAACAAGTGGCCCGTTCCTCCACATACACCAAAACAGCGCCAAATTAGACTTCAAATGTTAATTAAAGCAAGGAAAAATGAGTTGAAGAAATAAAACGCATAATAACCTCCACGAGGTCAAAACTCATGAAACTACTTAGTTCCATATAAATGTTGTGTAATATTAATAAGTAATAAATGATAATATTTGACCCCTACTTAATTCTTGAGAACCATTTTATATAACCCCTTCGTATTATCAGCCTAGTAATTATAACAAACTATAGACCAGACAAAAACAGAACACAGAAACTGATATTAATGTCTTTTGAAGAACTGACACATTAACTTAAACAATTCATGCTTCCGTTCTTTGTAAATAGTTACCAAAATGGTTTGTACATTTAAATCCCAAATTGCCCAGTACTAGAAAGTAAATTTTTCTGCAAATTTAAATGGGGGACCCATTTAAAAAGTTATTCGATTCAACTTTTTTTTTCTTAAATGGAAATTACACAATCAAAAAAATGATCACATCGAAAAACTTAAATGAGAACGTATTTTTTTATAAATTTAATTGAAACTTAGTTTTATTTCACGCACATTTAAATTATATCTCAATAATAAAAACAGTTTAAATCAAAAATAAATCCGTATTCAGTTTAGAAAATCAGCTATAAAATTAAATTATAGCTTGATTTAATTTTACGATAAATTATTCCCATATCAAAACATTATGTAATTATCAACGATATATGAATATCTTTTAAAAAAAAATTAAAAGTAAAACAGCAAACGACTTCCAACTGCCTCGATAGATGGCGTTAGGAGCGAATTAGATCGCGCTTGCGCTTCACTCCTAGCACCACTATATAAAGACGTCCAATATAATCCAGGACATGCGTCGCTCTTAGTTAAATCTGTGCATCATGATCGCAATACCGGGTCACTAATGTAATGCTGAGTCTGACTGAGGGAATCGAAGATATACGCTCAGGCAGCCCTGAGCTCAATGTCCCTTTAACTTGTACGTTTCGCAATCTCAGCTTATAACAAAAATTCGCATTTAGACGGAGCACACATGTTTCATTTGCACTGTCTTCTATCTGTATAAATAAGAACGAATCACCGAAATGTATTTTCGCTCATAACTTCCGATTGACTGCAATCAAGAGTATAATTCTTTTTTCTGTGTGGTTGTTAATGATAGGACAATTATAGAATAAAATAAAAACATAATCTTAATTTGTTGATTTTTTCACTACCTATACGAAATTGAAGCGGGCATAACCACTAAATGAGTTTTTCAGAAATTTAGAAAATATTTCATCAATAACGCATAACCCCCTAACTGCTGTGCTCGTGTCTCCTCTCAGGGGACGGTTAAGGCCATTCGTCCCTACGCTGGCCGAGTGCAGGTTGAGGGACTGGTAAGTCAATGTTGTGGCTACGTAATCTTGCCGTTAGATGTTTTCAAGCCGCCTAAAAGCCTCTAAGCTTCATTACTGTTATCCTATGATAACAACCGGGATAGAGTGCTTAACGTGACCTACGAATCACGGGGACGCTCATGGTATCATGCCCCCAGCGGTCACCCATACAGGTACTGACCGCGCCGCACCTGCTTACCCTCGATGATTGTTTCTAATCACCGTATACAACTGGACTATATTCAGTGAGCTAACAACACCATACATTTATCAAAATTAAAACACATTTAAACGTACACGTAATCGACACTAATGAAGAAAATATTTAATAACGAAAAATATAGCAGGTAGCTAGCTGGGTAATAATAATATATCGCTTTATTGTTCACCAGATAATGTTATGCATAATGCAAGGTCATTACAAATGGCGGCCTCATCGCCAAATCTCTTCTAAACAACCCATAGTCTTAAAGAACATATTTTCGTGGCTTCATTTACAATTACTTACAAACGTATTGATAGACCCGTACTCTGAAACAGCAGTATCAAAAGTCACAAGCCAGCAATGAATCAATACGAACATAGAACAAGAGTGTCACGTATTACAGATATTTTCACATCGGCCAACTATCCAAGCTAATACGAAATACTTCGAAGCTCACAATGCAATATTTCATTCTGTTGAAATATTCACCAAATGTAGCATATTCAGTATTGAACTATTGCGATATTATGAAAATGTATTGATAAAAAAGCGATGTTTTATATTGTAGGACTTTTTTGATTGCCTTTTTAAATTTACAGTCTCTCCCAACTTTTGTGCAATCACTTTTAAAATTCTCGTGTCACGTCGTTGCTCACAATACTCCGATACTATCTAACCGAATTTCACGTTTGTTTTAAAATGTGTGTTTAGCTGGTTTTTATATATGATAGGTAACATAACGCTTAGGCCAAACTAATTGAGATGAGTCGCTGACGAAGTTGTGTTATCAGCCAATGAACTATAATTTAAAAAAGAGTCCTGTCTGTGTCCGTATACTGTAGGAAAAAGTCGTTATGGAAGTCACACAACTAGTTGGTCGAACCTGAGCCGTAAAATTATTTACAATTAGACTCCAACTTAAATACATCTGAAATAAGCAGACAGAACAGAATTAGGAGGGAGAATATTTGAGATTAACTTCATTTACTCGGTAAATACCACTGAAGAAGTTCTCAGTGTTAGTATCTCTGAGCCTTTGGTTTCACTTCGGTGCAAGATAAACTTTTTTTAAAAGACAACTTTCGCCTTTTCTTAGTAACGGGGGACTTTACTTTATAATCTCAAAGACCAGACCCAGTTAAACAAATTACAGTTTCGAATTCATAGACGGTTTCCGCAATATTTGACCATATAAAGTCCTATGTGAAGATCGAATCAACCACACCGGTTTTTTTTTTTTACTTATGGAAACCCCCTCGGGCCGTCACCCCACCAGGGCTTGCGGCGGGGCGTGTGTGTCGGAATCGAACCGACTAAAAGCACACGGTGTGCCACTCTGCGCCTGAGACTGGAGAGATCCGGGAACCGCTTTCTTACGCCATCCGGACCCCTCCCAGCGCTTGCCCGCACTGAAGCGGGCACCGTCTGATGGTAAAAACTCTCAATTTAGGCGGCGTACGGCATACGCGTAACGTCGCACCTCGCGGTTGGCCTGTGAAGCGGATGGAGGGGAAAACCCGTCCCGCCCATCCGCGGGCAAACTCAGGGCGGCATGAGGCGCTGGTAGGCGCGCCTCCGCCGCCCGGTTCGCCGGCGGCGGATCGGGTCCGAGTGGAGATCGTCCTTCCGGGCCTTCTCCGCCGCCTCCTTCTACGAGATGGCTTCCTCGCAGAAGGTCGCGACCGCGGTAAAACTGCTCTCGCCGCCGGCCATGGAGCGTACAACGGCCGGCAGCGAGAGATCTCCTCCGATGACTGCAGTGAGGGTCCGACGCTGCGGCGCCCAAGCGGGGCACACCGCCAGCGTGTGCTGGGCCGAGTCCTCATTGCAGTCGCAGTGGTGGCAGGCAGGACTCAATTCCCTCCGCGCGACCGAGTGCAGGTACTTCCCGAAATAACCGTGCCCGGAAAGCACCTGCGTCAGTCGGAAGGAAAGGGTCCCGTGCTGCGGCCCTGCCCACTCGAGGATGACCGACCTGAGCGCCTCCACGGTGGCGAAGCCAGCCCGTGGAGCCTCCAGCCGCGAAGACCAACGAGCCATCGTGGCTCGACGGGCGGCTTCACGCCGGGCGCATGCCACTCTCCGCCCGGAATTCAGCCACCCGTCGATAAACTTCAGCGAGCACTTCCGCCTCCAAATCCCACGGGGGTGTTCCAGCCAAGGCGCACGCCGCCTCCGTCGACACAGTGCGGTATCCGCGTATGGCTCTGACCGCCAATACACTCCTAGGGTGCCAGAGGCGCGCCTTATTCTGGGCGGTCAGAGCCGACACCCACACCGGTGCACCGTACAGCGCCACCGACCGGACCCGTGAAGATGCTTCTCGTTGCGCACGCCACTCGCGTACCTCTTCGGGTGGAGGGCGGTACCGTGAGGTAAGGTGATCGTTCAAATATCAACGATATCCCTGTAATTTTGTTTTCATTTTACATGTATTATTGCGTATGGAACTTTATTCCCAAAAATTATCATTTTTTCCCGGTCTTGAGGATTGTCTCCTGTCTTAAACCCATAAGCGGTGTCTAACCTCGACATCTTGAGAGAGAGAGAGAGAGAGAGAGAGAGATTTTGCTAACCTTTGAGTATTAAATTGCCTGTAGATATAATAGTTTCTGTTTTGTGTTGAACCTCTTTTTACTATTGCTGTGTAATATCCACCTGATGTTACCGTGGTCCAGTTCCACCTAGTTTGTGATTGGACGCCGAGTCATGTGTGAGTGAATTAAAATCAAAGATTTTTTAAAAAGAATCTCATTGGACGGTGCAGTCAACAACTGCAGAATATAGTAAATCCTTAATTACAATCATTTATAGATTAAGATATGTTAACCCATTAAAATATCTTAGAATCGAACCCAGCCAGTCATTCTGACTCTTAAGTATTTGACCACAATATCTAAACTAATATAATGATTTTCGTTACCAAATATTGCCTTTTTTGATACGTTAGATACATTTACCGATGTTCTGTTCAATATCGGTAGAATTATTGCACAAGCAATAAAATTTTAGCTGCCTTAAAGTTTTTAGAATAGGCGACTTTCTTTTCTTTATAAAAAAGTTTCTTTATGTTTATTCCTAATGTGCGAGTTGCATTAGGAATAAATTTAATACGTTGGGACACACAATATGGTCTCATGTTGGATTTGAACCTTCAACACTTGTCGCAGTAGAATGTAGTCAGACGATCGCTCAAAGCACTAGGTCAACCAGTCATCCTGTTTTACTTGATAGACTACTTTTTACTTACTAGCTATATTTTACAATCAACGCTGAGGGAAGCTCCGTAAAGAGTAACCTCTATCCGCTTGACTGTTGTGTCACTCTCGTACCATTCATCTTTATAAATAAAGAAAGCAAAACTGTCACATGATTGGCATGTAACGAATCCACGTCTTCTTCTATAAGCATAGACCGAACGAATATCACAAATCAGCCGATGAATAGCATCTAAAGAATTGTAAAACACGACGAGAATGGTTTCCTGTGCTGGTGTAGTTATGGCGCATTACGATCGAGTCGGACTAAATGTGCATGGATCCATCACGGTAAGTTTACCAATAACGAAGATCAACGATAAAAATACAACGCATTAATCCTATGAACTTCTTTTTGATTAATGAAATGAAACTTTCTTCTTTTTCTAAAATCGGTTTATACCAATAAAACTTATTGCGAGAGTTGTTGCGCCACCGAGGCAGTCAAATAATATGCTTTCATTATTAATATTATAACTTCGATAGTGAAAATGTATATCTGTTTGTTACGCTTTCACGGCTAAACCGCTGCAACGATTTCATTAATAGACATGAAGATACTTTGAATCTTTCGAAAAAACCCACTTTTTATTGCGAGAAACGACATAAACGAAGGCGGAACCGTGGGCGGGAGCTATGTACATAGCAAAATAAGAAAGTAGGTTTAGTATATACATAAAACGTATGTTTTGTCCAAGTAAATAATGACAATTCTTAGTCAGCTATCAAATAGCATGTACCTATTAACAATATATATCTCCAAAGAGGATTTCTTAACCAGTCCTTTTCTCGGTAAAAAGTCAAACATCATCCCACAGAAGCCGACACTTTAGCAGGAAGAAAGTCCTCAACGAAGTGGATATCAGGAGGCTGTAAGAGTGCTTCCGGCGAGAGCCCGCGTCAAAGCGCCAGCCGGATGTGTCAATTTGAGGCGAACACCATCTTAGAATCTTGTTGACTCGATGTGTGGGATTTGGAATCTTCTTTGATGGCCCTTGACCTATATTTTTGGCTGAGAAGGTCTTTTAAGATTTTCTTGGAATATGAAGAGACATTTTAGTAGTTACTTGTTTCATTTATTTTAATTATGATACTGTCCTGAATGCTTTAACTTGAGAAACCTATTCAATGACTTTTCTTTGTTAATAATTTTGGAAGGAGGTGTCAATAGATTCGAAGAATGGCCTGGGGTACAAAGAATAGAATTTTATCAAAATTTTAATGTGGTCATGTTCAAGTTTTTTTAACTTTTTCTTGTTCGATATCTCGGGATGTTTCTGAAAACATAATAATGAAAATAAGGTACAACAGCACTTAAATTATTTGATAATCATCAGAAAATATATCTAACACCTTTTGAAACTTTTGTGGGTTTATTTTATTTGCCCCGTATGTTTAGGTCAAATCTAGTAATTGAAATTTGACCCCCTTCTTGATGACGGATTGGTTGAAATGTTGTATACGCCTTTAGTTCTGGTAACAATATAATTAAATAAATTCTGTTTCATTGAAAATCCAAAACGGACATCGCTACAAAATGGCGACTTAAATTTTTTATCACGGCTCCCTCAATATGGGTATCAAATGAAAAGGCATGATTAGTAAAACACAGATGAAAATACTTTACAATGAAATTAAAAACTAAAAACTTGAAGATAAAAAAGATATGTTAATTTTTAAAAAAATTCAATGGTTTCATTGAAAAGAATGTACTAAAAGTTAAAAAAATATTCGGTCGGTAGATCCCAGGCTTCAATCATCACACTCCTCTTCCTCATCAACCAAAGGCATAACATCTAGAAGATCATGATCTGCTTAGTGACTAGATACGGCTTCCGTAAGGGTCGATCGGCTAGTGATCTTCTGGTATACCTAAAACATCGCTGGACACAGGCGATAGAGACTAAGGGGGAAGCCTTGGCAGCTAGTTTGATTATTGCAAACGCCTTAGGTCGGGTCTGGCACAAAGCGCTTCTTTCAAAGCTCCCTTCTTATGGGCTACCCGAGAAATTATGCTTTTGGGTCACCAGCTTTCTAGCAGATAGAAGCACAAAGGTCGTAGTCGACGGTGAATGCTCTGACTCCATATCTGTGATAGCCAGTTTCCCGCAAGGCTGTGTGCTATCGCCTACTTTGTTCCTCCTCCATATCAATGATATGCTGCAAATTAGCCGCATTCATTGTTATGCGGATGACAGTACCGGCAATGCCCTTTACACCGGCCGCGCCAATATTTCTCGGGAAAACGTCATTGAGAGTCGAAACAAACTTGTGTCTGAAGTTGAGACCTCCTTGAAAAGATCTTAGACTGAGCTAGACTTTATTTAGTCCAATTTAACCCTACAAAGACACACGTTTGCGCGTTCACTGCTAAAAAAACTGCCGTGGGTCGTATGTCCTCGTTTTGAAGAAACTTCCCTATCTGCCTCAGCCAATATTGGAATACTTAGTGTCAATATAAAGAGCGAGGTCCAGTTTCGTGACCATTTGGAGGGTAAGGCCAAATTGGCCTCGAAGAAGCTCGGTGTGCTCAACAGATCGAGACAGTATTTCACTCCAGCCCACAACCTTTTGCTTTATAAGGCGCAGGTCGGCCTCACATGGAATCCTCATCTTTGGGCGCGGGCATCCCAATACCAGCTCCCTTTGGACCGCATTCAACGGAGAGCGACTTGAATCGTCAATTCCCAAGTAGTTTCAATTCGGCTAGACTCATTGGCGCTGCGTAGAGATGTGGCTTCACTGTGCATCTTCTACCGCATTTACCATGGGGAGTGCTCCGAGGAATTGTTCGGGCTGATTCCTGCCGCCTCTTTCCGCCATCGTCCCTTGAGACAGAAATTGCATCCCCATCGTCTAGATGGTTGGCAGTCCACAACTGTGCGCTTTTCAAGAAACTTTCTGTCTCGCACAACAAAACTGTGGAATGAACTGTCGCCTGCGGTATTCCCGGATCAATACGACCTTCAAAATTTTAAGAAAAGAGCGTACTCCTTCTTAAAAGGCCGGTAACGCACTTGTGATGTCTCAGGTGTTGCGGGCATCCATAGGCGGCGGTAATTGCTTACCATCAGGCGATAAGTCTGTTCGTTTGCCACCTATATCATAAAAAAAAACAGTCTACGTTACGTCCAATTATTTTATTTTTCTATCTGATCATTACTTTGTCCTTTTAGAAACTAATTTCCAAACTGATAACAACATCTGTGATTGGTGGTAATTTTCGTATATTAATATTAAGCTGCCAACATCACCAAAAACTTTATTCCTCCACATTAAATTTCAAGAATTATTCTTGAAATTTAAAATAGAAAGTAAAGCAAATATACTAGAATGAATTCACAGCAATCTTCTATTTTTAAATTCTTTTCTGCACGTACTAATATTCAACAGAGCAAAGTTTTATTTAATTTTTTACGTGACCACCTCACGCCTCGCGCAAAAGTAAAGAATTATAGTGAAGAGACATTTAGGTACCGTGCAAAACTATCTAATGTTCTATTACTTCCAGCTGTCCTTTATTAATCGTGTCAGTATGTATCCCAAATATTTGTAATAAAACGAGCACTACACGTCGATAACTAACCGTCTTAACAGAGATTATTAAGGTATAATAATATCAGTTTGTCTCCTAGGCTTAGAGAAAATAACCGGACAACTGCGAGTAGGACTCGCGCACGAATGGTTCCGTACCATTATTATCGTCTTTCGATAAAAACGACAAAAATAACACGTTTGTTGTATGGGAGCCCTCTTAAATATTTTGTTATTCTGTTTTTTAGTGTTTGTTGTAATAGCGACAATAAAAATACATGATATATTTTATTTTGTCAAAATTTTAACTGTCTAAATATAACAGTTGAAAGAGATACAGCCTCGTGACATATGGATATCGGGGTCTTTGTAATAGGTTCCCGTTATACCACTTAGGAACGGAACCGTAACAACCATTGTTTCATTATTACAACCCTAACACCAACTGCCTCGGTGGCGCAGTGGTAGCATACGCAACTGCTGTCCAACAGGTCTCGGGTTCGAATCCTGGGTCAGACCAAATGTTTGTATGATCTACAAATATTTGTTTCGGAATTTGGATGTTTTGATGTATAATATATATGTATTTACAAAAAAAAAGTATTTATGTATTAATATCAGTTGTCTAGTACCCATAATACAAGCTCTGCTTAGTTTGGGACTAGATGGCGTTGTATGTTTAGATGTCTGAAATATTTATTATTTATTATTGAAATATTTATTTGAAGGGGCCAACCGAGTAGATGGATCTTCTGTTGGTAAGTGACTAACGCTGACCATGGACCGCCTGCATTTAAAAGATACGAGTACATTGCTGTCACATTACATATACTAAGAATGAGACGGTACATAGTACTGTGTCGATATGACTTTTTGTGTGCGAAAATCCCCCGGCTACCACCAACTAGTGGCAATGACGAGCTAAAACCGACTTAATCCTCACGCCATCTCGGGTACTAGGAGCCGGGAAACTATTTGCACCTTCGAAAAGGAATCCCTGTAACCCTGACGTACCTTGGACCATCTACGGTTTGTAGTACCCTTCGTGTACAGGTACCACCTATACCCCTAAGTTCCTTTCCTGCTCAGAAAAAAAGGCGCTGCCAGCCCGGCTTGATTCTGCTAGGTTGGAGTACACTAAGATTTAAGTATTGTTCCCACAGAAATACGATTGCAAGCTGGTAGTCTTCTAAATAAATAAATATTATGGCGATGTGATTTTTTTCTCTATTCTTGAATACTTTACTTCTTTAGATTCAGTTAAGGTTTATCGGCAGTTTTTATTCATGTAAATGTAGTGGCAAGCCATAAATAAAGTGTTTATATTGATGTGCATTTTGGGCTGTTTCTACACCATGTAGCGTGTGTGGAAACGCAGCGTCGACTGTGGCGATATATCACGTCGGGCCGGTTCACACATGAAATGTTTTACAATTTACTTCACACGGTAATGTGTGGTATGTGTATATTTAATGTCTATATTGCACTTTAGTCGATAGCCCACTAATATTTAAGTTTAGCTCAATAGTTTAAGTGCAGCTTGTATTTCCATGGCAATCGTTGGTCATTCATACAACTATGAGTATTACGATACAAGGAATGATAGAAGTATGAAATATGTATTCATCTGCCAGTCAAATCATAAATAATGCAAAATGGTAACAAAAAAAATCGGCTGCAAGAACTGGACCTAATTGAAATGGGAACACACGGGAAGCTTTCAAATTAAAAAAGAATCATCAAAATCGGTTCACCCATTCCAAATTCTGAGGTAACAAACATAAAAAAATACAGTCAAAAAAACCTTCTCCTTTTTTGAAGTTGGTTAAAAAGAAATAGAAGCAGTCAATTTTAGTTTGCAAATAGTTGATTATAAAGAAAAAAAATAATATTCAGTGTTTTATGTACCTAAGACGTGAAAAGTATATATATGTAAATGTTTGTAAACAATTTTTAGCTCAATATCATAAAAAATATATTTGAACTTATTATGACATTTTTTTTCGCTTCAGATCTCATGTGATTAAGCACGATTGAAATAAAGCTTTTTGAAGAATAGTTTCTTATATACTGGGAAGGTATTCGAATCTTCAGTGAATATAAGCCCAATTACATTTATAAAAAAAACTTCCGCTTACTTATTAATAATATATTTCTATTTAACTAACCAGATGTTAGTTGAGCTCGGATACATTCATGAAAACAAAGGCTTCTTAAAAATATTAGTCGATTTAAAAAAAATGTCTGCCAAAGTGACTCAACTATTCCTGATGGAAAGTTTGAGCAGAATCCCAAATTAGTGGTCACCATACTCATTGCGAATGCAGAGAATGCAACAATGCAGCATGGTGACCTACACTAAAGTGGCCTATTAAGATACCTTCGGCATCACTGAGTCTCTGGTCTCGCACTCACCAACGACACACGACAGTACGAATGCTGTCAATCTAGGTTGGTTTTCTATATTTTGGTTTCTATGGTTGGTGATATAATTAGGTCCTGAAATTAAAACAGTTTATATCGTTTTGTGTATACTACAATACCATCAGATCTTCGTTTATTTCTTAAAGTCGTCTTTTCCGTTGAGAGAACTGCAAATAAATAAAAAGTTAATATAGACATTATACAAAATATATGGACGCACTAATTTTTTTTTGTCCCAAACTAAGCTGAGCTTGTGCTATGGGTACTAGATAACAGATATTAACACTTATATACTTTTTTTTGTAAATCCATACATATTATACATTTAAAACACCCAAACTCCGAAACAAATATTTGCAGATCATACAAACATTTGGTCCGACTCAGGAATCGAACCCGAAACCTCTTGCACAGCAGTCGCATTCGCTACCACTACACCACAGAGGCAGTCAATTTTGGTCTGTGACTACGCCCATTGCTGCAAAAATGCATCTATTTATCTGCCTTGGAACTACATTTCAGCAAAGAACATAAATAACAATATTTTATTTTGGTATTTTAGTTTCATCGTGGTGAATATAGATATTGGCCGATACCAAACAAAGCCAAAGAAATCATGAATAAAAACAGTCACAAAGAAAAAGATGAAATGCATAAGCACGATGGAATTTCCGGCTCTTGCGTAATTTTGGACCAAAGAAAACCATCTCAATAATAACCGTTGTTTTTTTTTAGTTTGGTAGACGACATAACTAGTACCAAAGCTCTGTAGCGCATGTCCTCATTTTTAGTTAATGTTCGATTTTACTGTTCATAAATCGGTAGCGATACCTGCCGCCGACAGGTCCGCAAGCTGCCAGAAAGTGGGGACCTCTGGTAGCAGATTAATTGAGGCGATTAGCGGTAGGAAGGCGGCCTGGTCATAAAACTGCGCCCAACAACTCCAACTAAGCTTCACGACTGTTACGCTATGATAAAAACCAGGACCAGGAACAACCAGGACTGTTTAATGTGACCTCTGAATCACGGAGAAGCTCATAATATCATGCCACCAGCGGTTACCCATTTGGTAATCGTTTCTAATCACCGAGTGCGACTGAGCTAAACGCTTCCCCCAGGTTAGTGTCTGCATACAATTTTCAAAGATACCTAAATACTAATTAGGGTAAATTTTGCATGGTTTATATTCTATGATTTGATTGCTATTAAATGATATTACCAGTGGTTTTGCCGAGAGGTATATAATTTTTCCCTCGTTCCTTCAGCAGTCTCCTTTTATTTTTCCTGTGGAACTTCGCTAAGCTTACTGACCCCAATTTAATAGCCAACTCGAAGTTATTAAGTCGTTTTCTTAGTTGTTTGTTTGCACCTATTATTCTAGTCCACATTTTGTGTGCATGAGCAATGTTTCGGAGTGACTGCTCATCTAAATAACTGGACAAAGGAGAACAATTATGAGCAAAGTTTTTTATTGTTTTTAGTTTAGTTATTGAATATGTCAAAAATCAACAACAAACAATATCTATTTATATAAAAATTAATCACCGTTTATGTACGCGCATTAATACCGATCGGCTGCACCAAATTGGATGATTCTCTTTTTACCTGAGTGCGAAAGAAGGAGGGTTATGTTTTTCGAGTGTATGTATGTGTGTATATATTATTGGCATGTAGAGCCTAAACGGCTTGTCGTATTTTTATATGAGTGGTGTCAATAGATTCGTCTTTGTCGTGAGAGTGACACTGGGTAAATAAAAAGAATAAAAAAAGTAAAAATTGTACGCATTCGGGTTCTTTTTAAATAATTCATTTATTATGTGTTCGTTATTGTCAGGACAAGCTATGTATTGAAGAAAATATATAGACGTGCATAAATACTACAGCAAGTTTTAAGGAAAAGAAAACATTTACAAACAAAAAATATGGCAGTACGAATTTCGTGGGGTCGGCTAGTTTTAATGCATTTGAATGACTTTATGATTATATAGACGATTACGACCTTAAAGACAATTACTTTTACAACAATTAAATCTAACGTGTAAATCTAATGCACAAATATATGTTTTAGTGTTTAACGACGAAATGAAATCAACAGAAACAACTTACAAAATGACATAAGTCCACTAAGTTCGATTTTCGTTTCAAATACAAATTGTATAACAATAAATACACAACAAAAATACACAACATTCAAAAATAATGAACAAATTTCATCATCATCTTCATCTTCCTAGCCATTAATTATTCCCAAGATTTGGGGTCGGCTACTAGTTCAACCGGGTTTGCCTGAATATCAGTTTTTACACGGAGCGACTGGCATCGGACCTCCGCAACCCTGGGGGTGAACTGAATTATGAACAAATTTCACCAATTAAAATTAATATATAGTTAGATTACCCTTATTAAATTCACCACAAAGAAACAAGTTAGATTAGTCTTCGTTCACTTACGAGAATATTTTCCAAGTTATTTCCAGCGGCAAAGAAAATATGCCATATCTCTTTGTCTCGCTATGAAATGTTTTAGTGCCAAACACAAAAATTTCACTGTCGCACATTGTCAAGGGTACCCTTCGAATAATTTGTTTTACGAGGGTAGCTTTAAAAAATGCTAGATTTATAATCGTCAGTTTTAGAGACGACCTTGTAAAATTAATGATAACTCGCTAGATACAAGATGAGTGTGAAGGACAAACCTCCTTTTGAAGAAGGGACCTATGACTGTCAATTTTAGCACAGGGGTGTTTTTACTTATAGTGCACTGTGTTCGTTGCACCCGGACTTCGTGTGCATATGGGTGTTCGAGTTGCCCAAGGAGATTTTCAATACCGGCATCAAAAAGCCGGAAAGGTGGTCAAATTTTGTAACAAGTGACAGGAAGTACATAAAAAAATCGACAGTAAATAAACGTATATTTGAACTGCCCTCTTAGGAGCCCAGTGTACCTATTATTTCCCAACATCACTGTAACTGTAAACACTCTAACAAGCAAGACTCTAAACAAAATTGAGATTGAACAGATTGAACTTGATCAGGTGATCGAGTAAGTTATCCAAGTAAGACCGGTCTCGGTCGACGTGAAATGTCGTGCGGTGTCCCGCGAGGGTCGGTCCTAGGGCCACACCTGTGGAACATTGGCTACGACTGGGTGCTCCGCAGTGCGTTTTTAGAGGGTGTCACCGTTACGTGCTATGCTATCATTTATGGGCCTCGGAGAAAGCCGCCTGAAGGACTCAGCCTCTTAGTAGAAGGCACTCGCTTCGGCATCGAGCCCTCTATGAGGTATTTGGGGCTCGTACTTGACGGCCGATGGGATTTCGGATACCACTTCCGAAGTCTGGTCCCCAAGTTGGTTGGCGCAGCGCGTGCATTGGCACGATTGCTGCCAAACATGAGGGGACCCGATGACTCCTGCAGGAGACTATACGAGGGGGTTGTGCGGTCCATGGCCCTTTATGGGGCTCCAGTATGGGCGGAGGTCCTGAAAGCCAGCAACATGGCGCTGTTGAGACAACCGCAACGAGTGCTGGCTGTCAGGATCATAAGGAGGTACCGCACGATCTCTTTTGAGTGCCATGTCTCCTGGCCGGAACTCCACCATGGGACCTGGAGGCAAGAGCCCTTGCGGCCCTTTACTAGTGGTAGGTGGCCCGAGGTACATCGGGGTTCTAGGGATTTCATTTCTCGGGTGTACCTGGTTCCCCGGCTCCAAGTGAGCTTCTAGAGACGGCGTGCGGTTTTAGTCGGTCCAACATGCCACAAGGTGGTAGGTGGTATCCGAGGGGAGTTCCGCACGGGAAAACAAAAACGCGCTTCCTAGAGGCCACTGGGGTAATCTCGGTAACTCGGGTGCTACATGTGCTAGATCCATGGGCATACCCAGGAGGAGGCAGGGAGGGGCAACTGCAAATTCTTCGAACTGATCCCTAACGCCTCTTTCCGCCCTAGTCCTACGCGACAGCAGTTTTATCTCCATCATTTAGTTGGTTAGCAGTCTGCAACTATTCGCTTTTCTATAAACTTTCTACCTCGTACAACAAAACTGTAGAATGAACTGTAGCCTGAGTTAAAATGCCGTCAAAGTACTTGTGACGCCTCGCGTCCTGCGGGTGTCCATACCATGAAGCGATGCGTCTGCACGTTTGCCCCTTACACCATAAAAAAAACTAGACGTTGAAAGTATTGGATAACAGAGTTAATACAAGTAGCAGAATGTTTTTATTCGAACGTGAAGACATTTCTACAAATTGTACTGGCAATGCTTTATTTCACTGCTACAATTGATAGGTGCCCTATTCAGGGCACCCAGACGCGTAAAAAGCATTTTTAAGATGATATATGATCAAAAATATTTTAGAACATGGGCTTCGTACGCTCTGTGTAGGTACATAGAAAATTTACACTGAAGACATTAGAAACCTTTTGCTGACGATCCTCTAAAGTTACTTTTAAAATAGTTTTTCTATAACCAAAGAATTTTTATAAAAGTATATCAATTATAGAAACAGGATTTGCCCCCCTTGGCCCAGAACCAGGGTACGCCCATGGTTTGATCCGCCTCTGTTTTAATACAAGCTTTTATATAAGTAGTATTTTTATACGTCTAGTACATTTTACTTGAAAGCCATAAGTCAGCTTTACTGCAAAAACTAGTGATAAATCAAAATTAAGACAAACAAAATTTGTTTTCTAGTTTAAGTAACTTGCTACTGTTTTTCTACTGACCTGACTTATAGCTGGAAATACTAGAATAGAACAATTTAATTTATTATCGAATTGTTAATTATCGCCATCTGACTGCTGATTTTGTAGTTACACTTGTGGTATTTATTACTAGTATCGAATTAAGCGACGCGTCAGTAGACTCCGATAGGCTGATGTCATCATACGAAAGTTATTACTTGATGAAATGAAAATAAGATGATCACCGTATATATAAGGATTTAACCAATTTCCAAGTTTTAATGTGTCTGGCGACTACCACATACGGCTCAACAGAAAATACACTACAGCGCCATCTATCTTAAATACATCGAACTATGGAGTTCCAAGTTCCAACCAAGAAGTTCTCGCACCGATTTCAATTTAAACAACAACTAATACAACTTCGAAAATATTAATCGACGGATCACCTCGCCTGGCGAAGATTCTCCCTTTATGTTGGAGGGATATGACACCCTCCGTAATGTTCCTCCACAATGTGTTTGGCTGGCCTAAATAAGATAGTTAACATCACGATTAGGCTAATGGGCTAATGCATCGGACCATGATTGTAAAGAGCATTTTTACACCTCTGTAATTTTTTTCATAACAAGATTACGGTTAGTCGATTATTTTATTTTCTTAAAACCAAGCTCTGAGTTTATGTCAATTTCAAGAGTGTCTAGTAGTCTTTAATCTTTGTCTCACTAAAGAAGTCTTTTGCCTTTCGAATTTCTATCTCTGTTTGTATTGTGGTTTGTATTTCAGTCGGTAAATATTAATACAAACAAACCTGTTATTAAAAACCAATGTTGGTAGTTGCCAGGTTTTTTTATTTTTTTGAATGGAAATGGACAATATTATTATTTATTAAAAATAAGATAAACAGATGTTCTACCATTGAAATTTATGTTCATCATGTTTGATGGACAAAGATTTCGATGGTCGAATGCTTACACAGGAAAAATACTATGCTGGTTTCGTACTAACAACTAGCAACACCGATGAAACTGACCGGATCAACAAGCGAGCGGTCTGCATAAGTCGGTTCGTTCGCAACATACACAAGAATAGTTTAGAATAGAATTTTGCTGTTCTATATTATAATTTATATCTATTAGTTTCAGTTCATATATTCTGTAAAAAGTATATTTATTACCTGCTTAGAAATGTTCGTCAGTTCAATACAATCTGAGTGAGACGTTACAGTGCTAAATCGCGCCACATTGCAGTTAATTAGATATAAATAATGAATCTAAATATGGAAGGAAACAAGGAGGGTTTAAGTTTAACTAACACGACCCATCAGGAGCCCGATAACGGTAATATTATGAACAATATCGCCTTTTATTTTCACGCTCGGTTTTGACGTTCGTCTGTAATAGTCGACCGAATGAAAATGCGTGCGTGTTATATAGAATCCAGTAAACAATCGACTGTTGAAAGACTTATAACTGGCTGTTGGTATATATGTCAATTTATTTTATGTTTAACTTTTTTTCATTAATAGACTTAATCATTCTGTTATCATAAACTTAAATATGAGCGTAGTACATCCCATAACATCGACCTATTTTTCATGGTTGGTTTATAACCCAAACATCAATAGGTGTTGTATCTATTTTTGAGATTCAATGCTGGCAAGTCATCTTTAAGCGTTCCTTTTTCAAAACTGTATTTGTAATTAATTATTAGTTTAATACTTTGAATACGTAAATATTTACTTACTATATACTACATGTTTTAGCTATTTAGATTGAAAACTTTGAGGTTATAATATTTGTGTTCGGTCGATCTCCGAAAACTATGTAACTAACCAAGTATTTGTATTCTGATGCACAGTTATTGTTGATTCTGTACTTGATAATGTGTCAACTTATAACCTACTTAAGTTATTTGAATAAGCAAAAATAATAATGTTTATTTATTATTAGCAATCGTAAAAAAAAAAATTGCATAATTTTTTTTCAGTTTCCAGTCATAATGCTTGTCTGCATTAGAAAACATTGGACTGTAAACTAACTCAGCTGTAGCTGAGCCCCACGCTAAACACCGCGGGTAACGCGGTGAGGCAGAGCTAGTCTAAAAAAAGTAGCCTAAGTTATTCCTTATATTAGTAGCTACCTGCCAGTAAAAGTCCTGTCCTAAAGCCGTTAAAGAGACTAGCCAGAACAGACAGTCAAAAATTCTATATGAACAGTATATACCTACATACAGATACTCCAATTTTATTTATTTTTGTATATAGTATAATAACCCTTATCACTTGGCATTGGCATAACATAACACTTTAAAATATTTGGATGATCTGCAAATGTTTCAGAATTTGGGTGTATTCTATATTTAGATATTAACCTATATAAAAAAAAGTATAAATGTGTTTATATCAGCTGTCTAGTTCCCATAATACAAGCTCTAATTAGTTTGGGACTAAATGGCATTGTGTATTAGATGTCCAAAAGATTAATTTATTTATACTAACAACTTAGGTAAAAAAAAAAACATTAGAACAAATTTAAAACCGATTAAATATAAAGGAATATCCGATTCAAAAGCAACTAGCTACATCATGTAGTCAAGATCTAAAATTTGAAATAAATAAATCACTGGTTTCAAAAATTACGTAATGGTATGACCGGTATATCGCCAAGGCCATCTATTTAGGGGCCCCACACTTTTACTAACACACAGATCCTTCTGGACTTGTTGAAACTTGTCCGATTCTAGTTATTAATGACTTGACTGTTAGAAAACCTATAAATGAGCAGTTGTTTCCATGTGGAACGAGACAAGCTTAAACCAAGCGTCATTATAGCTAGGTGCAAGACTTTGTAGAAATTGTTTTAAACAATAGCTTTTATTCATCAACTGTATTTATTGATTATAATATTTATAATGTAATAATATTTTAGCATTGACACAATGCCATGTAGTCTTAAACTATTTACATAGATATAAATTTATATATGTTTTTTTGTAAATATGTAAATACACATTATACATTAAAAACACCCAACTCAGAACCAAATATTTAATATTAAATATATTTTTGACATCTGATAAAATGCTATCTACTCACAAACTAAGCAGTGAGTATAAGTACTGCACAAGTGACATAAATACATATCTCCTTTTTATTTTAAAATGGTACTTATAATACAATACTATCTCACCTGGCGAACATCGTACTACCATATTTTCATTTTGTAAATATTTTCTAAAACTGAAAGATCTGTTTTAGTAATTATGTCTCAATTTTCCATAGTAGTCTGCAGACAACAGAAATTTTCCAGTTACCTTTAAATTTTTTTCTATATAGACTTTGCCCTTATAATAGGAACACAAAAAATAGAATATTCAATTTGGTGCAGTTAATCGGTTGTTACATTTCAGCGATTCATTTTCATTTTTACAGATAGATAATACATAGAAAACACCTAATTCTAAAACAAATGTTTTGTTACAAAACTTTGTCTGACCCTGGAATCGAACCCAAGATCTCAAGCTCAGTAGTTGCATATACGACCACTGAAGCTGTCAAAACTTGTTCTATTGTTACCTGACTGCGAAAGTACATACATACACTCGATCATTGAAATAAAAAAATAATTTTTTAGGCTCAAAAAGTAATCTCAATTTTTTTTTTCTTTTGTTGGATAGCGGGCTAACGAGCAGATGTATCGCTTGGTGCGGTTGTTGCGATTACCGCTATCAATGGGCACCCGCAACGCCAGAGGCGTCACAAGTGCGTTGTCGGCCTTGTGGGATGAGGGGAAAAGTCGGATTATAGGCCTCCGGTATCCTCACTCACTCGGTGAAGCACAGCGCGTGGCGCTTTTTCACACCGGTTTTCTGTGACGCCATGGTATCACTCCGGTCGAGCCGGCCCATTCGTGCCGAAGCGTGGCTCTCCTACGTGGTAATACATCGATTGTTGTATATGACTTACATATACAGTTGAAACCGGATATAAATAAATAAATAATTCAAAATATATTTGAGAGACTTAGCTTACAAAGAACAGACTAAAATGATCGATTACTTTAAAAAGTAAATGTAGTCTATTAACTGTGCTGTAGACACTGAATTTTTTTCATAATGAAATTTTATATTTCTTTTCCTTATATTTTATTTGAACACAAAATCATATGCATAATCTATAACTATGTGACTAATTCCGTGATTCGGAGGTCACTTTAAGCAGTCGGTCCCGGTTTTATCATAGGATAACAGTTGTGAAGCTTAGTTGGAGGTCTTAGGCGGCTTAAAAACACAACGTAGACTTGCCAGTCCCAAACCCGCACTTGGCCAGCGTGAGCACGTATGGCCTTAACCCTCTCCTGAGAGGAGACCCGAGCCCAGTTGTGGGACATTATGGGTTGTTGATTGATGTTACTAATTTGACTATATACTTGTGTATATTGCTTATAACGATTATCGGTTATAACATCTATAGTTTGCGGTCCCTTCAATGACGTTATACGGATATAACGACATTGAAGGGACCGCATACTATACTATTACGTTTTGACTGTATTATATATGATATTGACAAAATCGAGTGTTTTTTTTTTAATAATTCATTACTTATTATTCTAATAGACTTAATAAAAAAATATTTTGACCATAGTGGTTTGTTAAGTTTAAAGCCAGACATGTTACAACATGTATACCAGACAGGTCTTGACCTATAAATATTGTTGGTTTTTGCAATGTCTATCTATTAAAAAAATTTAAATGAACAGTTCACATGATTAAATGTAACATAAAAAGTTTTAGACATGACTCTTTTTTTTATGTTTGTTATCTCAAAACTTTCGACTAGATGAATGGATTTGGATGATTCTTTTTATTTGAAAGCCAGAGTTTCCCGTGTGGTCCCATTTCAATTTGGTCTAATTCTTGAAGTCTTTTTTTGTTAAAATTTGTGATTATTGGTATAATATTATATAATAAGTAGGAGGTAGTGGGTTTGATTCACACCCAGGATGATTTATATGAATGAAAATGAAAATGGAACTGAAATACTTATATTCAAGTTCGTCAGCAGCTTGGTTCTCATAGAACAGTGTGCCAGCTTCCTAAGTATTTTTTACTTAGATTTTGTATGTCTACATTGGGGATTTTATATTAGTAACACATAATTCAACTGCCTCGGTGGCGCAGCGGTAGCGTATGCGACTGCTGTGCTAGAGGTCTCGGGTTCGATTCCTGAGTTGTACCAAATGTTTATGTGACTTGCAAATATTTGTTTCGGAGTTTGGGTTGTTTTCTATGTATAATATGTATGTATTTACAAAAAAAAAGTATATATGTATTAATATCAGTTGTTTAGTACCCATAGTACTAAGGGACTGGATGGTGTTGTGTGTTAAAATATCCGAAATTATTTATTTATTTTATATTTATTTAATTAAAGCTGAATTCTTAGAATATAACGGAAGCCTTTCTAAATTGAATTATCATCATCAATACACCTTTAATATTCCACTACTAGATTAAGAACTCTCCTAAGAAGAGAGTATTTTACCTACCATACCATTCTGGTCCGACAATAATCTGATATAAGAGTTTGCTTAAAGTTTTCCTGCCCTGCGCTCTCTTAATCAGCTATTAAAACATCCACATAATAAAATTAGGGGTTGTGCCACTCCATATTCTTAATCTGTCACGGTAATTTCAATAAAAGTGAAGAATAATTATTAATAATCAATTTTTCAGCCACAATACCTCCAGCTCCCGAAACAACATCTGAAGTGTCAGCTCCCCAAGTGGTTGATGTTGAGGTTGGGGCGGCTGTTTTATCGGACCACAATGGCTCACAAAATTTGTTCCCAGATAGTCCTGTATATGAACCAGAGGATGATGTTCAAGTTTGTATATTTACTTATACACCTTTTTGTTATATAAATTGTTGAATAATCATTTAAGATTATAGTAACTCTTGTTTGTAAGTGTTTTTAAATAACCACATTTAACTGTTCCAGATTATTTCCAGTGCAACTGCAACTGAGGAAAGTACCTTACCTTCAGATGAATTACCAGGTATGTGTATTATATTAAAAAAATTTAGTTGTGAGTTTATAATATATCTAAATACTTAAATTGTAAATCTATTCATTGAATTAAACTAAGTTAAAGTTTGCTATTATTAATGTTTATATTTAGTTCTGTATTAACTAAATAAGCAGTACCCGTAAAATGAAATAAATTTGATTCACAGAAGATCCAGCAATCTCTCAATCTAAAAGAAAACTTTCTGAAGAGTCTTCAGAAAGCAGTGCCAAAATCCAAAAACTTGAGCTCACCGAAGATGAGTTTGCAGTATCCACCCAATCTTTGGATAATGAAGTATCCGAGATCACTACAAGCGCTGAAAATGAGGTAACAGAAATTAGTAGCGTGGCAAAACGAAGGTTGGAAGACTTGGAACCAACATCTACCTCCAAAGTTCGCTCTCCTGTTAGATCGAGCCCTAGAAGGCTCAAACGTAGCAATAGTGCAGATATATCCCAACCTAAGACACCAAAGACTCCTAGAACTCGACCTGCTAGTGTGGACGTCGTTAAAGCTCGAAAAACACCTCGCAAAATAGAAAAAGAAATGGCCAAAGTTGAGCCAAAGGAAGTAATAGTTGTTAGTTCATCAAATTCACGCCCAAGTGTTGAGTTCGTAAGTGAAATACCTCCACCTAAAGTTCCTGAAACTATTGTTGAAGAAATCAACTCTGAGTTAGATGATTCTCAAGGGTTTCATCTTGTATTATCACAATCTCCTGAACACGAAAGTCACACGAAAACGGTCACAAGCAACAGTGATCCAGTTCTTGTAAAAGACCGAAATGAAGATATTAGCACAAAGAAAATCAGCGCTACCAGGAGTGAAGGGTACGTTTATTCTGATCAAGGTAACTTCTCTCAACCAAAGTCAAAAGACTACAACCTTAGTAAAGGCACAGATCAAGAAAGCACTGACAGTGTTGGTTCTTTAAATTTAGAGAGTCCTGAATCTGTACCCAGTGTTACTTCAAAGCTCATTTCTAAACTCTCCAATGGTAATTCCTCTACTCCTACTGAAGTAATAGAAGGTAAGGTTGGTACTTCAGGAGATGGTGAAAATACTCCTGATATGATCCAAATGAATATAACCAAAGGTAAAAGAGGCAAGCACGATTCCTTCCGTTCAAGCAACAACGCAACCCCATCTACTATATCTCCTTTGCCAAATGGTCATTCGTTACCAGTATCTACACCCCAGATTCCAGTCTTTGATGTTCACATCAGTCATAACGAAGATAACGACTTTTTGTCTCTATATGTTGTGCGTACTGACATTGATTTAGGCATGGATATGTGTCGGGAATTCCAGAGAATGTCCAAACGGTTTACTATTGATCCATACTTGGCCGATGTTTCTGCTAGCACATCTCCTTCTAGCGTTACGAGTGGTGGTTTGATTAATTTGCCCAATAGAACGTCGTTTGTATCCACTGTAAGTTCAACATCTACGTCCAGTAACAGGACAAGTGACGGAGCGTTTGTAGTACCACAACCACCACGGAAATCCATCGCGAATCCCACAACTACTGTCAAAGGATATGATGCTCTACTGAAGAAGCTCCAAGACCTATTTTCCCATATCCGTGATACAACCGTCGACGAAAGTAGCGATGACAAAGTGTCTATCGGTATTCAGACGTCCGGGTCTAATGAAAGTGCGTTCAGTAACGGCAATGCGAGTCCTGAAGAAGTAAACAAATGTGACAAAGCAACTCCTAAGAGTTCTTTGAAGAAAACACGTGTTCGGGGACGACGGCATATAGCCGGGAAAACCAAACGAGCGTTACTGCCAACACAACAGGAGGAAACAGAGTACATGCATGGAATGAATTCCCCAGAAATAGTGCCAACCAATGGGGAAAGTGGCAAAGAATCTCCAGTTAAATCACCCAAAGATGAAAAACCTTTGTCCACTTTAGTTGCTACACCTAAATCAGTTAGCAAACTAAAAACCAAGCGTCGACCGACATCTCCTAGACCAGCGACTCCTGTAGAAAAGGCACCTATAAAGACTGAATATCCTGGATATCCCCCTGACACGGTGGTGTTGGCCAAATGGGTGGACAAAAGCTATTATTCAGGCAAGGTACTGGAAATTACTGAACCAAATAAATATTTGATTAAATTTGATGATGGTCAGGTCAAGGTGCTATTGGATGACTTTATAATTTTCGGGGATATGAAGACATTGCCTCTAGAAGGCCAATCTGTATATGCTTTGGTGGACGAAGAGCAGAACTACGAACCAGGTTTGGTTCTTGGTGTAGAAGAGAATGATAGTGGCACTGTGACATATAAATGCACTACAGATGGGTGAGTTTTTTATTTATTTTGTAAGCATTAGGGGCTAATCTCACTAAATAGTCCCGTAAAACTAAAGATCAGGGAATTAGGGAGTAGAAATACAGCCTTATAATAATTATACATTTTGTATTAATTTCTATTATTGATAGGGAATATGCATGAAATTTAAATTTTTCTCAAATATTTTTTCTAGATTTTTTATTGTCTCTACTATAATATACAAAGGGTATTATTTTTTATTTAGTGATTATTTAAACCCAGAAAACATTAAATAAAAAGTGTAAATGGGAGGGAAATTCAAACTTACAAAACGCGTCACTATTGGCTAAAATGAAATGTGACGTCGATGGTCACATCAGATTTATCGGCGTCGAAATTCATACTGTTTTAGTTGTGTTTGTGAGAAAATTGTTTCCTGTATTTCACTTATGAATTTGTATTCATATAAGACGATGACAGAAACTGGTTTCGTTAAAGCGCAATTAATGCAAAATATGGATCTATTTTCGATAGATTATCCAAACCTATCGAAAATAGATCCATATTTTGCATTAAATATCGATTTTACGACCGCAGAGATCAAAGGAATTTATAAAATTATGTTCCATGGTATATTTTAGTCCATTACATAGATTTCTATTATTAAATGGTTAAACAATACAACAAATCCTAACTATATCGAACTTGTAGGTTATATAGAATAACAACTATGGTGAGCGTTAGGAGAGTAATATTTATAATGCAGGACCTCCTGCTCTTCGCTACTCTAATACTACATGGTAATGTGTGGCTAATGATACTGACTTACAGCAACATTATATATCCTAAAACCTATCGCTACAATCCATATAATCACGCCTTAATATTGACGAGCGAATACTACGTGATCGATAATAGACTCATGTCTGAAATATGCTGAGATTTTACCCGTGGGAGAGCCATGCTTCGGCATGCATAGGCCGGCTCGACCGGAGTGATACCACTGCCTCACAGAAAGCCGGTGTGAAACAGCGCCTGTACTGTGTTTCACCGAGTGAGTAAGGCTACCGTAGGCCCATTTTTTTTTTTTGACGTGGTGGAATGCCTTTACGCACTTCGCTCCCCCCCTGCGGGTACAGGGGGTTCGCTTCGTGTGGGACTTCTGACTGACACCAGCCAGACTACCCACTAAACCACCACGGTGTGCCACTCTGCGCCTGAGACGGGAGGGATCCGGGAACCGCTTTCTTACGCCATCCGGACCCAAGGCTACCGGAGGCCCATAATCCAACCCTTCCCCTCATTCCTCTCTCCATCTCCCAAGGCCGGCAACGCACTTGTGACGCCTCTGGTGTTACGGGAGTCCATGGGCGGCGGTAATCGCTTACCATCAGGCGATACGTCTGGTCGTTTGCCCCTTATTCCATAAAAAAAAAGATAGCTGGTCAGGGTTACCTAACTATATAAATTCTAACAATTACTTCAAACAATATATGACGTAGAAATACTAACCTAAACACAACCATTTGTCATTTGACTGCCTCGGTAGCCTAGCGGTAGCGTATGCGACTGCTGTTTCTGAGGTCTCGGGTTCGATTCCCGGGTCGGATCAAATGTTTGGATGATCTGCAAATATTTGTTTCGGAGTTTGGGTGTTTTCTATGTATGATATGTATGTATTTACAAAAAAAAAAAGTATGTAAGTATTATATCAGTTGTCTAGTACCCATAATACAAGCTCTGCTTAGTTTGGGACTAGATGGCGTTGTGTGTTAGATGTCGGAAATATTTATTTATTTTATTAAAACTGTTCCTGAGTGTATTTGCACTCTAGTCCATACAATATATTTTTTTAAGTTTTTCCATAATGTGTATAGCAATTAAAACTTAATAAATATAAAGTAACTGACACACGGAATTGTTAAGAAACACGAGACAAGATCAACAACGTCATCAAAAGCGCGTGAAAATGCGGCGTTTGAACAGCTCAAGTTTAGTCAGTGTTTTAAATGTAACATTTAAAAATTTTTTGACTATTTTCAAGCCTTTCATACTTGTTTCTCTTAATTATCGATTTAGGAAATAAAAAAAATAATGCATATTCCCTAATAGCTCAAACAAACTGTATTTGATATCTCTTTGGGATATAATAATATATTATTTACACAAAGACTCCCTGCCTGTAGACTCCAACTGTGCCATATATATAGTTTTTATTCAATTATTATTTGTTCAAGTCTCTAAAGATGACAATTTAACAGGGATACCATAGTAATGGTAACGGCCAGTGAGCTTTATCTCACGGAAGACCAAGCCCGCTCGCTGAAGGACTCAGCGGGGACTGGTACACCATCAACACCGACTACTCCTCGCCGAAGACACCACCGAGAGCTGGACCTCGATAACATCATCCAGGTTATTAACATTTATTATTTATCCAGATTGTAGAGTGATGTATTGTTGTAGCTTGTCTTCTTCATCAGAATCAAGCTTTTTGTAGTCCGCTGCTGGACTTACGAAGCATATCTTAGGGAGGTATTTATCATTCCTGCTCACTCTTCTAAACGTTTACATACACTCAAATAGCGCCAACACTTCACAAGTATTCTTTTGAAATTACTAATCATTCACTGTTATTGTCATAGGGTCCACGTAGTGCTCGTACCAGGGACAAGGGCAGTTCCAGCGCCAGGAAACGTGTCGTGTCACCAAAGAGCCCCAAAGCGTCAACATCAGGTACGCGCTTCACTTCACACATTTGCTTTGCGTGAGTATTGTGTACGTGACTGAAGGCTGGCCAGCATTTATACAACACGTAACACATACTCTTGGACCGCATAAACAAACCAAAACATATTTTTAACCAGCCTAGTTAAATTAATATGCAACTTAAAACTCAAAATAAGACTCAAAAAAATTTTGCCCTACTAGGATCGCTTAAGATATAAATTCTTAACATATCAGTTACTGCTGCGGTCCCGGAATAGCCTCAGACTTCGCCTAGTGTTGATCCAGGATGATGATTGATGAAAAATGTGTTTCATCTTAATTCATAATACTTGTAGCTCCCGCTTTCTCGAAGAAAGGGAGATAAGAAGGGATTGAAATGAAGATTTAAAGTTTTATATTTCTAGTTTATAGTAAAAACTTTGTACACCCTGATGGTAAAGTTTAATTGATAGTGATGACGGAATGAGTTTCTACACAACACGTCATCCTCCCACGCATATCTCTGTTTGAAACAAGCAATGAGAGCTTTGGTGTAAAGTTAATAAAAAAATCAATTTTACATAACGTCAATTTGGCAACTTCTTCAACATTATGCGAAGTTAGCACTCTGCCATGTAAACATTTTGAGAACGTGTCTCCGTACAAAGTTATCATTCCAAGAAGTTGATATCGCAGTAAGGCGCATCACACACAACGAATATAATATATATTTTAACGCCTAATATAAAAATATATAATCTTAAAGGAGCACAGATAAGCTACGAATAAAAATATAACACAATTGCATCATTTTATTTATTTATTTATTAACTTAATGCACATGAGGTACAAAGGCGGACTTAATGCCATTAGGCATTGTCTACCAGTCAACCTACAGGTGTTGCAGAAATATGATGCGGTAGGTGTAAGAACAAAATTTTGAACTCGGACTAATAGCAATTATACAGATACTAGATAAGCATATACAATTATACTACTACATATATAACAGATACACAATATACACAAACGTACACACATATAAACATATATATACATATATAGACGGGTATTAGCGTTGAGACTATACTGCCAATTCACTCAAGAAGTTTTCGAACTCTTTTTTAAATGTAAGACGATTAGTAGACATCCTGATTTCGGTAGGAAGTGCATTCCACAGTAGGACTGACTGCACATAGTAGGAACTATTGATAAAGTTAGTGGTGTGAGAGGGGCATAGAAGAAGCAGGTTGTCAGTTGACCGAAGACTTCGGTCGTGGTTGGAACATAAGAAGCGGAAATGTGGTACCAAGTATTCGGGCAATGATGGAGAGTTCAAAAAAGAAAAAAGAGAAGTCAGGGCACGTAGACTGCGGCGCTGCCGAATTGGCAGCCATTGCAACTGGGAACGTAAAGCTGACACATGATCATACTTGCGAAGATTAAAGACGAATCGAATCCAGTTATTGAGAAGACGGTCTAGTTTGTTTAGGAGGTCTACATTCAGTCAAAATAACACACATCACCATAGTCGATCAAGGGAATTATTAAAGACTGCATTAGCGTGACCTTGGTTTTAACAGGAAGGAAGTTCTTAAGACGATATAAAGCACGAAGACAATAGGTGACAATTCTATCAGGCGTCTTTAGAGTCGACAGTTTCGTTCCTTATATTAGTGTTTAGTTCTTGCGATGAAACGGATACAAAACCGGCTGTTGCTAGACTTAATTGACAGCTCGTCTGTAATATATATTATATCAATTGTGTGTGATGGTCGATTGAAATGTGTGGTTAGGGATATGTCGAAGTTAGATACATATATTGTATAGTATCTTCTTTGTGTTACATGCTTAAAGCGAATTCCACAATAGGATAGATGACACCTTAGTCAAATTAGTTACTTTTTACCATCTGTCAAAACTATAACTTTGTATAAAAAATGTACTAAATACGAACTTGTGACGTCACTGTTTTAGACAAAACAATTGAGCAATATATTTCAGTATTTATTGGATTAAAATTTGTTATAGAAATGGAAAGCTGTAATAATTTTTATATATTTTCCAAGATGTTTTGTAATATTCGTTTTAATAAAAAAGACATCGGTATTTATTTACGATACAGTCATCTACCCTTTTGATTGTTTACTGGAATATTCAATATTATATTAAAGAAATATTTTCATCAGGTTTAAAAACCAGTAAGAGTACTCCAGGTCCGGTGGCACGGAAGCGTCTTGCGAGCGAAAGTAGCGAGATGAGTGAGAGCAGCAACTCCGCCCCGCCTGTACGGCTGGAGGAGGTAACCGGCGTCGAACCGGAGGTGCAGCGGACTCCGAGGAAAATTGACGGCGTTAAAGGTATATTCTTGGCATTAAGTTAACCTTGCAGTTATGTTTGAAACGACTCAGTCCATCCCTGACCTCCTTACCAAATCGAAAATTCAAACAAATCAATGTACTATTATGAAGTAACCTGTTATGTGACTTTAATGCGACTGCCTCTGTAGCGCAGTGGTAGCGAATGCGACTGCTGTGCAAGAGGTCTCGGGTTCGATTCCTGAGTCGGGCCAAATGTTTGTATGACCTGCAAATATTTGTTTCGGAGTTTGGGTGTTTTCTATGTATAACATGTATGTATTTACAAAAAAAAAAAGTATATAAGTATTAATATCAGTTATCGAGTACCCATAGTACAAGCTCTGCTTAGTTTGGGACTAGATGGCGTTGTGTGTTAAAATGTCTGAACATATTTATTTATTTATTTATTATTTTTTTAATATACTCTAATTAACATACAAATCCGTGGAATATAAATGTGGTAAAATCATTTCGCAAACAAAGAAAATTTAAAATTTTCTGAAAAAAAGATCCAAATGGAGTTAAGTACTCTATGGTGATTAAGTTTATCACCATTTCACTTCTATCAACAAAAATGTCAGTAAATATGTGACTGTTTTGAAATCTAATCTATCTCAGCTATTATGTTTTCCCACACTACCTTATTTACTATAGGTCTACCTTTTCTTGCTAAGAACTTGCTAGAACAATAAGCAAAATAATATCCAATATAAGTAGAAGTATTGTGTAAGATGTAAAATAAATATGTACAAATCTGCAATTATTCCACAGCCGGTCCCCTACAGTTAAAAGGCGCAGCCAAACAAAACATAGGCAAGAAAAATTCCAAGTTGACGAAGTTTGAGAACGACGTGGATACTGTGTCAAGCCTGGGGCCTATACCTGGGCCAAACAGCAAACTGTTCGAAGGGTTACACTTCTTGTTAACGTGCACAGAACCACCCAAACGTTCACGAGATAAGGTAATAAATCTTCAGCATCATTTGGCCTTTCAAAGTCCACTGAGTTACATAGGCATCTACTTAAAAAATAGTTTTGGCGTACTGTACCATGCTTGCCAAACTGGAGTTTATATTAGTTCTGAGCATGTGGATCTAACTTAATCATGCTCAAAAAGCTTCATTAATGCTAACTTCCCTGGAACTTTGTCTATATTAATAAGATATATGTAAGACCGACTTGGTGGCCAGGTGGGCTATGCAACGGACCAACTGTTTTTATGATTTGATAATATATTTGTTTTGGAGTTTGAGAGTTCTCTATATATGATACATATGTATTCACAACAACAATCTATTTATTTATGTTTATTGTATATACATAGTAAGAAATGGTACAACAGGAACAATCACACAATATGTATAACAATTGCCGGTCTTATCACTCTCGGCGATTTCTTCCAGATAACCATAACACGGACATGTGTGTTTCAAAAATTTTAAAATTTAGTGTAACTTACACACAGGCAAATAATGTATAAATATAGTATCAGTTTTCTTCTTTTGATGTGATGGCAACCAGCTAGATCAGCTATTTCTGCCAATGTCAAGTATTTAAAGTCTTCAAGTTTTCGTTATGATGAAATTAATGATTTAAAAAAAAGTCATCATCAACAACCCATAACGTCCCACTGCTGGGCTCGGGTCTCCTCTCAGGAGAGGGTTAAGGCCATACGTCCCCACGGTGGCCAAGTGCGGGTTGGGGACTGGTAAGACAACGTTGTGGCTACGTAATCTTACCGTCGGATGTTTTCAAGCCGCCCAAAGGCCTCCAACTAAGCTTCACGACTGTTATCCTATGATAACAACCGGGACCGACTGCTTAACGTGACCTCCGAATCACGGAGACGCTCATGGTAACATGCCACTAGCGGTCACCCATCCAGGTACTGACCGCGCCGTCGTTGCTTACCCTCGGTGATTGTTTCTAAACACCGAGTGCAACTGGGCTATGAGCGCCCCCTAAAAAAAGTGGATGCCATGAAATGGGAACCGTCTTTCCTATTCTATCAGTCAATCTAGATGGTGTGGTAGATGACACTTTTGTCAAATTAGTTACTTTTTATCATCTGTCAAAACGATAACTTTTTTTTACTACATACAAACTTGTGACATCACTGTTTTAGACAACTTATATATATATATATATATATTATGTATGATATGTATGTATTTACAAAAAAAAAGTATATATGTATATATATTAGTTGTTTAGTACCCATAATACAAGCTCTGCTTAGTTTGGGACTAGATGGCGTTGTGTGTTAGACGTCTGAAATATTTATTTATATTGCTCAATGTCTAAAACAGTGACATCAATGTTTATTTGATTATAACTTTAAGTTTGTAACAATTATGAAAAGCTGTAATAATTATACTTTCCGAAATGTTTTGTAATATTCATTTGATTGAAGAAGACATCGGTATTTATTTACGATACAGTCATCTATTTGAAGCTAGGTGTTGGGGGTCAGATGTCCAAAATATTTATTTATATTTAACTTTTACAGAGCCAAAACCAAGAGACCCGTCACTATTCGTCAGAGGAAGACGGTGAGGCGAGCTCAGTAGCTGGCACCGATACTGAAGATTTAGTGTTCTGTGACCGACCCTTCAATAAAGAACGGCTCAAAGAACAGATAGAAGCTGGTGGAGGAATTGTTTATAGGTAAGGATTGTGATAATAAGATGTTTATTTATTTATTTATTTATTCAATTTCTACATAAACAAGTTACAGGTTTGAAGTTATCGATGGTTTCCATACTAAGTTCGAGGCTTGTGTCGCGGCGACTAAGACCAGATTTTACAGTATTAATTGGTGCTAATTCTGCTGTTCTTAAATCTCTCGTAACAACGACGACAAACGATGCTCAAAAGATTGGCAAAAAAATAATCGTAATAGTTAGTGGGGCAACAACAGAAAACTGTGAAAATGTAAAATGTATTAGATGTTAATTGTAAAGATATTTTTTAGAAATAAGCACACTGTACGCTTATATAGTGACATGAGTACAAATGAGTCTTGTTCAATTTTGCAAGAATCTTATTAAACCAATTTTGCAGGTCAAATTGTTGATAATGTGAGATTTTTCTTGTATAGTAACTCGTTTTCTTTTTCTTCTTGCTACATGTTATGTTCGTATGTATGGTTCACGAATAACTCAACAAGATCTTTTGTTCAGATAAATTACAAACTGAATGAAGAGAAATAAGAAAACGGGCTTTGGGCTTTTTCTGAGAATTATAAAATACTTTTGCAAAAGAATAAAAAATAATAGATTAAATATTAGGATTTGAATATACATTTGAATAATATAACATATATAACTCCCCGAAAATATCAGTTAAATGTAGTCGCTTAAAGAGATTGTTAAAGTAAGTTTTTTATAAGGCGGTCTAATAGGATTCATCAGAGACCTTTGATTTCGGTCAATATAACCGGTATGTTGTATAGTATAACATTATAAAACTGTGACATTAAAGAGTGTTTACTTTTTATGTTCAGTCACTTTGATGACGTTCCTCGAGGCAAGTACAACGTGTGCAAGTTGATTGCGCCGAGACCCTGCCTCACGGCTAAGTACATCCAGTGCCTGGCCACGGATATCCGGCCTGTGTCCCACGGCTGGGTCATCTCTTCCTGCTCGGCTGGAGTCAGGGCTGATGAAGACTCCTTCGCACTACCTGCTGGCTGGTCTATACTCAAGCAGAGGTTCATCAACTGGGTAAATAATCACTGTATTACATCTCAAAAAAAAGTTCTTCTGTGCTAGCTGCCAGAATGACTGCTGCTCTGCTCTGATAGAAAGCATGAGCAGCATCCCAGAGTGGTGATCACCATCCTCAACGTGAATAAAGACAATGCAGCATTGGTGACCGACACTATGGCGGCCTAGTGAGAGACTTTTTCACGCCCTGCTTTACACGCTTCTATTACCTTCCCCATCTTTTTATCCCGACCCTCTAAGCGGAGCGTGAAAAGGCATTTCAAAAAATCACTCAAAATCGAAAAATTTAATGGGTTAGAACTGTTTTGTTTTCTGTGTAACATTTATCTCCTATTTCTTGAAAAAGACGGAAGTGCGTAACAAAAACTCGAGCTGAGGCGCGTGCTCATTATACAAAAATCGTTTAATCTTTTTATTTATATGGTCCAACCCTACGCATAATACATAATATGTTTCTTTAAAAACATGACAGTTTTACAAATTACGAATTAACCATGAATACTATTGAAATACTAATATTACAAATTCGAAAGTAACTTAGTCTTTCTGTTACGCTTTTATGGCTAAACCGCTGCACCGATTTAAATGTAATTTAGCTTTGATTCTTGAGGAAGGATGTAGACTACTCATTACCACGATAGGCGGGCGGAGCCGTGGTTAAAAGCGAGTAATTCACTATTTTAATGTATAATCATCCTAAATATCATCGTATGTCTGTTTACAAAACTAATTACGAAAGACTGCCTCTGTGGCGCAATAGTAGCGTATGCGACTGCTTTGCTTGAGGCGTCGGGTTCAATTCTCGGTTTGAGTGTTTATGTATTATGTATCTATTTACAAAAAAAGTATATATGTACTTATATCAGTTGTGTACTACTCATAACACAAGCTCTGCTTAGCTTGGGACTAGATGACATTATGTATAAGATGTCCTAAATATTTATATGTTAATTAATTATCCCTACCCATTTTGGAAACTGGAAGTTATGGATCGACACAGGCAGGCAGTGGATTTTGGTGTTTTCACCTAATTCACCTTGACAATACAGTTCATCCGGCGTCTGTTTGTGTCGATCTATGATTTTTATCTGTAGCTTCAATTTAACGTTCATAAATGTCACTTAGTATCTTAATTGAATAAATGATTTTGAATTTGAAATAATCATGTTGCTTCGTGTCTACAGGTACCAGGTGTAGGTCGTCGCAGTGGCTTCTTAAAAGACAAACTAATTTTACTCTGCAGCGAGCAGGACTCGTTTGTGAAGTTCTGGGCTCAAGTGGTAGGATTGGCGGGAGCTACACCTCGAGCTGTGAGCGAGGACGAGCTGGATATGTCCGGAGCCCTAGCCCTAGTAACAGAATGGGATGCCTGCCCACACGAAGTCCAGAACAAGGCCAACCAAGACCACATACCCCTTGTATCCACGGCCTGGCTCGTCCAGTGTCTCATCGAAGCCCGAGTAGTTCCTCCCACCAGCCACGACAAGTTCTCCTTCATGTACACGGAGCCCGAATGATCGTGGGACTTCAGGAAGATCCTCATCATACGTGACTATTGACACTTGAGGTGACGCGCCTGACGTGATGTGAAGTGTAGTGCACTCGACAAGTACAAAGATAATATGATAGAGGACGCTGCTGTTACAGACATACGTGTCGATTAATTGCTAGGGTAGTTATGGCTCTTTGAAATAAAGTTAAATTAAGAAAAATAAATTCAAAATGAATTTATTTTGTAATAGACAAATGACAACCATAATAACTGGCAACATTGAAAAGGAAACGTCAACGGTGACGAACTCCTTTTCAGCTAATAATTTTGAAAGTATAATAATGAAATGCTGTTTTTGTAACAAATGATCAGTAAGAACCGGAAGCCGGAAGCAACAATACACGTAACAGCAGCATAATTAGTGATGAACATAATTTTTTTTTAAATGTTTAAGGTTAGTAATGTTTAAGCTATATTTGTGTGAAATATGAACGATATATTGACTAAATATTGATAAGTTTTGATCGTATTATATTTTTTAAAGTAATCTTGACTTAAGATCACCCCTCATTTACTACATTTATAAGAAGTACCTAAACTTATTTCGTGGTGGTGCTGCTTGCTTGCTACAAAAGAACAATTATGTATTGTAATATATTTATATCAGTTGTCTAGTAACTATAGCACAAGATCGGCTTTTTTGTTTTTGGTGCTGATTTTTACTTTGCTTAATATTAATAATGCTCATCGACGTTCAAACCAGTGTTGCTATTAATTATTTATTTACAACTTTACCCACTTATGTACATCGGCGGACTGAATGCCCATGGCATTCTCTACCACTCAACCTTTGGGTGTTCTAGAAATCTTATGAGGCTCTGTCTGAGAATCTGAGGCTTACATAAGTTACATACTTAAACAACTAAAAGTGCTTTACAAAGCATTACATACATTAGTTTATATATAGATACAATAAAAATATCAACGGTGCATACAAATATATAAGAACTATAACCATATTATATGCCTTTGTAGAAGTTTTGGAAAGAAAAATATTAGCAACTTCCATGCAATATTCAACCACCCTCAAGTTGCAACGAAAATCTTTTCTTAATAGATGCTTGCTATAAAAAGCATTCGTTTTTAAGACTCAAGTTTTTACTCCCAGCGTAGATGAATCAGTTACTCATTTTATAAACATACCAACTTCGCCCTGCGGCATTACTCGCCGTTCTTGTTTTTACTATTTTTCACTTTGAGAACCTTCCTTACACCGTAATAAAATTTTTACCGAATTGGTTAAGCAGTTACCGAGTTTCGATTTTTATTTCTATTGTATATAGATATAAGATATATGTATATTTAAATGGGGTCAATCGAGGGGTGATCTTGTAGTCAGTATTAAGAAATATTGTAATGTGTAAAATAAAACACTCGTTGTGTGTTTCACTATCTTTAAAGTATTTACTATTAAATGAATCGGTGTAATTCTAATGTAATTACAGTCTGCCACTGACTTTTCTATAATGATCTGAATTATCTAAAGAAATATGTTTATTTCAAATCATGGCCTTAGTAGAAAATTAGTCATTTTTTTAACTTACATTTTGTTATGCAGAAATCCAGTGGTGAAATACTCACAGATAAATATTATTAATCACATGATTTCCTAGTGACGAATGCATGAATTTAGGGTTGCTATTTAATTCGTTTCAAACCATTAGCAAGGACTACTTTGCCTATTTAACCCGAAGAGTGTCTGTTGTTGCTAATTTAAAAAAAATTAAAAAGAAATAAGGTTTAAGGCAACGCGTCGTTATTTGTGGTTTGTATCGCACGTGAATCGAAACGTAAAAAAGAATTTTTAAAATCTGCCCACAATTAACGGAATATTTGGTGAACATAAAAAAAAATATACATGGAACATGGATCCTTCTTCTTTTTGTAGTTGGTTAAATATCGGCAAATAAAAGCGTATCGCTAAGGTCCCGCGTGTGTGTAAGTGTGAACCTTTCAAGTTGAGACAATAGTTTGTTATACACAGCCGTGTGTACAAAATTGTTACCTGTTGACCTGTTAACAGTAAATCTAATGTTTTTTTAAATATATACAAAAACGCGTTAGTAAATAGCAACCTTAATCTATAAAAAAACATGATTAGTAACAGTTCACTGTGATTTTATTCCATCGCTTCAAAAATCTAACAAGTTCAAAGACTTCTTGACTTCTAAATAATAAGGTAGCTAAGTATCAATGTAGTAGATATAAAATTGGTATTCAAATGTATATGGTCTCATGTAGTAAATAAGCGTTTCTATATGTCTAACTATTTTGAGTTTTATGAATAAACTTTACAATTTATTCGATTATATTGTATCGATTTAAAATCGAATGGCCAAAGCGAGCTTAAGTTAACTTTTGACATTCATAAACAGTATAATTAGTGTCGTTTTTTGTTATTTATTTTTTATGTAATCGTGTCTATTTGTGCGAAGACAATTTTTTTTTACTTTACAGTTAGTAGGATCTAAAAAATCAAAATGTAAGCTTTTCAAATTTGTATAGACAATATCATCAATTATCTGCAGCCTTTAGCTGTCCACTGCTGAACGTAGGCCTCTCCTTAGAAAAGAGTTTAGACAGCATCGTCGGAAGTAATTAAAACAAGTATTAGAATAGGCATGATGACTAATTTTGACAAACTGTTTTATGATGTTCGGAGGCATTTCTTACTGTCAAAAATAATTATATTTCTACAAAAAAATAAAGTTATGTTAGGAAATAATGCGATTAAAATTCACGGAAAAACGCTTGGTGGTGTCATGGCGTTTGTTTGTGACGTCACCATTTGTCAACTAGTGCCAATTATAGCACTAAAAAGAATAAAGTGATCGTCGATTATATCCGAACAATATGCCGTGTACAGAAACGTGACGTCACTCCCTCTGATTGGTGTTCAACTTAACATAGTGAATTACAATATTTTATACTTTTATTTTTGTTAATTAACTATTAATCTCGCTCTGAATATGAAAATAAAAACGATTTTCATACTCTTTGAACCCTTTCATCAGATAAATACATAATTTTAGTGGTTCTTGGTTACAGTCATCATGCCTATTGTAGGCACCTAAATGCGTATATTTTCATTAGTTTTTAGCTTTTTGACTGTTGTTTGTTTCATGAAACATTTCGTATAACGGGTATAGTTGCCTCATTCAAAACTTGCTCTAGCATTTATTATTCTATTATTGTATTAAAGGTTGGAATAATACAAGAAAAACATATATAACCTAAACCTGTCACCTGGACCATTATAACGTATTTATTGACACTTCATTCATTAAAGTTCAATAGTTTAATCTTCGGTGAAACATACATGACTGCTAAAAAATCACTCTTCTTTATAGCTTGGCGGTAGGCTGGTGAAATTCAGGAACGATGTAATGAAATAATAGTATATATATAATATAAATATATTCTGTTTGAAGTAAGCCCTTTGAGGCACTTTTGTAACATTAATGACCAGTTGCGAGGTTCCAAAATGTCATTCCTATCTAAAAGAACTGGCAAGAAACAATAAAGTTTGTTCACTGCGCTCAATGAGAACAAATACTTTGGTTTAAGAAAGGTTCTCTATGTTCTCATTGACCATATTCAGTTTTTATCACAGATTCAAAATATATTTCTTAACGCCAAAGTTTGTACATTCCAAGTAAGCAAGTCCAACGCATATGAAATTGGATTCCATACGCTTTTTCATAATATAAACGACCTTTAGTAAATGGGGTCCAACAGTCCTGCAGTTGCATTTATTAACCTTACAAGACTTATATATCCGTTTATGTGCAGTATTATAACTTTGTAGATTATCTATGGTAAAGTCATTGCGAGTCTCATAATGGCCGTCAATTCATCGAATTTATCTAACTCGTGTATTTCTGTATCATAGTTATCTCATCTTAGTAATGTACATTTAGGGACGGAGTGACAGGGAAGTGATTAATTCATTTACAATTTAAATTCAATCTTAAGTTTTTCCGAATACAACTGTATTTTGTGCAACAAAATAAAGGTAACAATCGACGGTTGGTTTTAATTTTTTGATTTGAATTGTTACTCTTCACCCTCACTCTGTCTGTCGGCGCTGAACCTACAGTAAATCAAATTTTGTAATTATAACCGTATTGTGTCAAATCAAACATCACTAATCGGCTTAATGTTTAAATGTCACTCATTAAATCATAATAGTGATGTGCCCGATTTAACATTATTGTATTACCATTCGTTTGAAAGTTCGAGGGTGTGCAGACAAATTATAAAATTATCGATTATGATTTTCTTGAAGAAAACTTACAAGTTGTAGTGTGTGTACATTATTATAGTTTTATTTAACAAGAAAAGGTTTAAAAATGACGAACGTAAATATTTACAAAACCCTTCTATAGCCTGTAGCCGTTTGAGTCATTATTACGAATCTATTAACACCTTATTTATTAAAATTTACTCAGTAATTTAGGCACTACGGTGGATAGAAAAATAGGCGGCTAAAACTTGCCCTTAATTTGGCTTCACCGTGTTGGGTAAAAACGTTTTTTTTATTTTCCATATTACAAAGTTATTCAGTACATCGGACTATTTGAAGATCAGGTATTTTTAAATTTTCTAGAATTTTGTAAACAAATCAATGTCTGCGCAAAAGCCTTTAAAGGTTATGAACTAATCTCTTATAATTTACATAATTATATTATTACGTTGAAATTTTAATTGTTATTTAGTAATTTTTTGATCTGGTATCGTAGGGTAACGTACCTGTATTATTATTGTTTGACCTCAATGATAAAAAACTTCTGTGAGGGAGTATTATTTGACTAACATGGATTTAAAGCAATCCATCGCAATGTCTTTTCAATTAAATCCAGTCTATGAGTTCTATCAGACTTTCATTGTGAAAAATTCAAACACACTTTAGCTAGTTTAATTTTGTGATTTTTTTAGATTATTGTGTGTAGAACACTTTTATTTTTATAATATCCAGTAACTAAAAAAAATATTTTCATTACGATCCTGACTTAACTTTAAAATGACCCATTGCAGACCCTATCGTATTCGTTCTTACTTCCAAAAAAAAAGATGACGTTTAGCTACATGAAATATAATAATGATCGATGATATGATGAAGTTTAATTACCTCGACTTAATAACTTAAAATTACCTATTTTAAATATGTGCTAATCAATATAATTGTAGCTTATTATCCATTTAGACTACATGCAGATCAAAAAATAATCTTAAAGGAAGCAAGCAATTCAAAAATGTTTTTCAATTTTAAATGTAACGTTTTCATTCAACTTTTAAATTTGGATTTTGGCGGTTTACTAGAGTTCTAAACTTTAAACAACGTATAACCTGAAAACAGTGAAATTTTTAAAATTAACCATAAACCTGATTTCAATATTTCTTTTAAATGAGAACTATTAGTATTATTACGTAGCTAAATCTATCAAGTATCCTCTACGTAAGCGCTCGCTTTTTGATTCTACCAATGAACTCGCGTGGTGCTGTAGTTAGCTGTCAGAAGTAGATGAGAATTAGAGTCGACTCATACTAGAGCAGAATCGAGGCGTATCGGAGCGTTAAATTCAACCTTATCTCGAGAACATAAAACACATTTCTGCTATAAAAAAATTCGCAAGCATAGACAATTCACGCGTCGGAGCGTAACCAACGCAACGCGATTGGTGCGCGCGTAAAAGCGTGCGAATGCGCGCGAATATTCTCGAGTACAAAGACTCTTCAAATTCGTATTCGCTCTGAAGTGAATCTTAGATGTTAAACATAATATTTTTGAGGTTACTGTAATGCTGGTTACTTTTACTATGAAGACTTTAAATAAAGTATTGTATTATTTTTATTTAGATGACAATGTTAATCCTATCCAAATCAACCTTTTTGTAATGCTATTTTCAATATGTGTATTGTGACGTAGTAATGGTTTTGCATTTTCCGACGTTTGTTTTTGTTATTCTATCATTGTATCTTGGATGTTAAGGAGGCATAGTCATGTTATGTGTAAAACTATGAATAAAATGATAGAAATACGTAATTTTATTTTTATTTAGTATGTATTAGCTTTTGCCCGTAGCTCTGCTTACGTATACGTTAATTATCATGGAAAAATTAACCTGTGTCTTTATTATCCTCGATAGAGTAACAGAGGAGTGTTTGCATTTATATATGTTAGGATTATATAGGTAAGTAGTTTTAATAATCGATGATTTTCTTTAACTTACTTTGATATACCTACCCTAAATGGAGAGACAAGAAGAGGGCTATTTGTGCCATTTATAATCTTAGTTATAGGCTGTCGCTGAGGAATAAATTTAAAGAAATTGGTATCATGACAGTAGCATCTCAATTCATCTATGAAAATTTCTATCAATCAATCATCAGCCCATCGCAGTCCACTGCTGGACATAGGCCTCTCCAATTTCACGCCACTTAGTTCGATCTATGGCTTCTCGCATCCAGCTCCTGCCAGCCGTCTTGCGCAAATCATCGCTCCACCTGGCTTGTGGACGTCCTACACTACGTTTGCCGAGACACGGTCTCCACTCAAGAACTCGTTTACCCCAACGGTTATCGGTTCTTCGGCAAATGTGGCCAGCCCACTGCCACTTCAGCTTGCTAATCTTGTGGGCTACGTCGATGACCCTGGTTCTTTGTCGGATCACCTCGTTTCTAATGCGATCCCTTAGAGAAACGCCGAGCATATACCTCTCCATTGCACGCTGAGCGACTTTAAACTTATGGACCAGTCGAACCGTAAGTGTCCACGTTTCGGCTCCGTAAGTCATTACGGGTAGGACGCACGCATTGAAGACTTTCGTCTTTAGGCACTGTGGGATCGATGATGAGAAGACCCGACGAAGTTTCCCAAACGCTGCCCAACCCAGCTGGATTCTTCTGTTCACCTCGTCCTCAAAGCTGTTTCTACCTAACTGCAAAGCCTGCCCGAGGTATACATATTTTTGAACAACTTCGAGAACGGCACCGTGTACCGCAACCGGTTCCGGCAGTACATGTTCATTGAACATGACCTTGGTCTTGTCGAAGTTCATCCGTAGGCCGATGCGCACAGACGAGTCAGCCAGGTCGTTCAGCATCTGTTGTAGGTCCTGCAACGTCTCTGCCATGATGACGATGTCATCTGCAAATCGCAAGTGAGAGATGTATTCGCCATTGATGTTGATACCGCGCCTTTTCCAGTGCAGCGTCTTAAACAGGTCCTCCATTGCATTAGTGAATAATTTCGGGGATATAACGTCCCCTTGCCTCACTCCTCGATGCAATGGTATGGGTCTTGTATGCTGATCCTGTACTTGGACGGACATAGTAGCGGCTTTGTAGAGACATTTCAACACTCGGATGTACCGCCAATCTACTTGGCAACGCTGCAGGGACTCCAGAACAGACCAGATCTCAATCGAGTCAAAGTTTAAAAGTCAAATGAAAATTTAGTTTGTGTTTAATTAAAAATATTCATTTATTCACAAAATTAAACGACGTTAATGATACTCAAGAAATACAGATCAAATCGTGTTCCAACTAGATTACAAAAAGCAAGCAAGGCTTCGATTTCAGGGTGAGCGATTTTACCATAAAATTCTAAACAAATTTCAAGAATTCAATATTTATTACCAAATTTAAGTCCTTTTATAAAACACCAACTAGGTATTTGAAAAGGCTTATTAGTTATAACACAGTTTTAGATTTTTAAATGACAAAAGCTTGGGATTGATGATGCTCACTCCAGCATTTACGTAATTTTGTATCTGAACGTGATAGACATTAAAATTTTATGATGTAAGTCTTTTCAATTAGTTTATACCAATTGAATTCCTTTTGTGTATGTAAGTTTGAGTGTTTCTACGGCCATCATCAAATGTACTGCTGATATCTCTAATTAAACTGTATGACGTCTATTGGACAGGCCGACTCAAAACTATGGTCCTTTCTTCAAAAGGCCATCGCAGATCCTATACTGTAGGTGCTCGTATAGATTTTTATTATTTTTATTTAATCAATGTTGATGTTCACGGTCTTATAAAGAAAGACACCTCTTTGGTTAGTTTCGAAATTTCTTCCCAAAGTAAACCATAGTAAGTAGACCTCTAGTAGCTATAGTTAGTTCGACGTGTAACAATATCTGCAAAGATTTACTTAAAAAAAATCTTTAAAATTCTTTATTCAGATACTTGCACAAGAAGTTACAGTAATTGCTGGTGGCACCCAAACTATGCATCGCTTGTATCTTGGGCTGCCGAAAAATACAGAAATATCATCATCATCATCAACAACCCATAACGTCCCACTGCTGGACTCGGGTCTCCTCTCAGGAGAGGGTTAAGGCCATACGTCCCCACGCTGGCCAAGTGCGGGTTGGGGACTGGCAAGAGAACGTTGTGGCTATGTAATCTTACCGTCGGATGTTTTCAAGCCGCCCAAAAGCCTCCAACTAAGCTTCACGACTGTTATCCTATGATAACAACCGGGACCGACTGCCAAACGTGACCTCCGAATTTCGGAGACGCTCATGATAACATGCCACTAGCCGTCACCCATCCAGGTACTGACCGCGCCGACGTTGCTTACCCTCGGTGATTGTTTCTAAACACCGATTGCAACTGGGCTATGAGCCATAGAAATATACAACAGTGGAATTAGACGCGTATAGGATAACTTTTTACAAACAATACAATAATACTTAATTTAAAAGATAAAATAAAATAAAAACAAAAGAAATTAGAAAAGTTAAATAACTAAATATTGACTTAACAGTTATCTCAGCACTATGTCACCATACTCAGATAATAACCCCTCAGTATAGATGTTATCCAGGCCCAGTAGAAAGTGTTTCAGTTTCGCTTTAGCTGTGTACATGGAGCAGTCTTTCAGAGAGCAGAGGCTGTATATTGGAAATCTTTTTGCCAATGATTTGTTTTGTGTGTGATAATGCATGCATGGAAAATGAATAATTGCCTCACTTGCAGTAAACTCTCTTAGCACATAAGCACTCGCAGCACTTACAATATAAATATCATTCATAAATTTGACAACATTCCTAGTTGATGAGATTCATAACAAACTATTTACGGTTACCATGTATTTCTGAAAAAAAATTGTTACAGAGACACCAGATAGAAAATAAAGGTCGATATGAAAGCAATGCTTCAGTCAAATGATTTTAAATAAAGCGAGTGAAAGTTGTAATTAGCTCTATCTAGCGACGAAATGTCACATTTGTAAAAACCAAAGCAATTCATTATAGTATCATCAAACTCTAATAAAATAGGTTATAGATGGAGCTGTTTTTAAAATATATGTATTCGATAAAGCTCGCTAGATGTCACTAATGTTCTTACAAGCACTAATCCGTGCAGCATTTAGAACTAATTTATTATTCGTACCTAAAACGATCGTTTACAAAAGTCAACCATTTTGTTTTTTTTTGTATTAAGTGACGGGTTAGATAACATCGAATTGTTCGCTGAAATCAGAATCAGACAGAACCGGACATTTATCCAAAGTATACTTAGCTACCGTCCTACCGACCTATTTTAGTTAAATCTCAAGAAATAGTGAATTTGTCAACAATTTGCCTACTCTTGTTTTGCGACCGTTCTCTGTCGTTTTTCCTAGCAAGTAAAACTCCTTCATCATTTCTAAACCCATTATTTGCGGTATTTTTTATTGGTGGTTCTAATTAACTTTGAATGTAGAAATAAAAAGGTAATATAAAGTTTAAGAGAATATAAAATAAACAAATGGAACTCAAAGAAAATGAGGTTTTAGTTCAAGAACTTGTGCCAAATATCTATAAAATAGTAAGACAAACGCTTTCCATTCGAATACCTATTTCGAGAGAGAGCAATGAACCTTCACAAAGAGCGTATACACATAATGTACCCACCTAATCTATCTACAGGTCAACACAAGTCGAATACTTACATAATTTATAACAGATAGGTACAAATAAACTGTGGCCGTCTTATGATAATGACTAACTGTAAATATTTTAAACTTACTGTCAATTTTTACTCGACTACGGCAAAGCCAAAGGAGAGTTATGGTTTTGACAGGCTGTTTTGGTTTGATTTGTCACTGTTGTGAATAAGCAACGAAAAAAAACACAACTTTAAATTATTTAATGAAAACACCCGGCTGCGTATGCCTTTATTAAATTCAGGTTTTTTTATATTTTTTTTATTATTTTGATGAACCATATGTTACTCTCATGACTAAGACAAATCTATTGACACCACTCACATAAAAATACGATAAGCCATTTAGGTACTAGGGCGTGTCCAAGAAATATACATACATACACTCGAAAAACAAAACCCTCCGTCTTTCGCAGTCGGATATTTTTTTTTATAACTATCATAGAGATGACAATTTTTGACAGACCGCATTTTTATCCGACAACGGCAAAGCTAAAAGGGATTCGTTTAAAATACATGCAAACCTAAATTTTCCACCCTCTACGATCAACACCTAAACATTTTTTTTACCATTTCAGTAGGTAATAATATTTACCTACTGAAATATTTTTGGGCATTTCACTCACTTTTATATGTATTAATTAAATACTTCACATTTTGCCTATTTTTGATCTTATATATCATACTAGTTCACCGGGTAAACATTGTTTCGCCATAAAAAAAAATGTTTAGGTGTTGATCGTAGAGGGTGGAAAATTTAGGTTTGCATGTATTTTTTTATGTTGTATCATAAAAAAATAACAGATTCTCAGACCTCTTTTCAGAAAAGGACGGGTATTATTTTTGGCATTGTATGTTTGTATGTTTCACAGTATCGTTTAAAGTACATACTAAACCGATTTAAATGAATGAGGTCCATATGCCATAGGCTAAAGGCATACATTTTATCAAAAGTTTTTAAGTAGTTGGGTTAAAATCTTTTCAAACTTTATATTGTTAACTTATTTTTGATACAGTGTTTCAAATACGTAATTATAATATAGCCTTCAATAATCAGTTGATTACAGTAGTTCTTGATAGAAGAAAGAAAGAAAAATACTTTATTTTGCACATTCTAAAAAGCTGTTACATATTATTTAAAATATAATACAACAAAATTACATCTGTACCAATAAGGACCGTAGCTCAGCATAATGCTTAGCGCAATGCACTAGCGCTGATTTTCAGCTGCAGCCCAAGAATGTCGCCTCGTGCCTGCTTAGTAATATAACAAATAAATTTATCGTTTAGAAAGGAGTATGAATCTGTGAACATTGCAAATAACTATAAAAGTAATTATTAAAAGATCCGAAAGCATTTTAAATGTGATAGTAAAAATTTTGTAGTTGCGTTGAATAATTAAATAAGAGGCTATTTGGCATAGCATGACATCAAACATCGAGCCTGCCTCACTATATCGCGCTCAGAGTCAATATCTAATGTTAAAGAATTCATTCAGTTTAGTTATGAAATAATAAATATATGATGCTTGTTTCATTACATAATCCGTTCGTGGTTAATGGTTTTATCAACCCTAACGGGAACCACACGAGTGAGGTTGTCGACTGTCTAAATAACCCTCAAATCTTTTGTTTTTTTTCATATAATATTAGCGTTGGCTAACTATGCTGAATAACAAACAAGCAACAAAGGGTTTATCATAAACGATAGAGAATATTTGTGGAATCGTCCCAACACCAAACCGATGTGAGTCTGGTCATAGTTTGGTAGTGGGACGACTTACTCCATAATCCTTCTATACATTACCTGTGCGCCGTGTAATACCGAACACTTGTGATTGTTTTAGCTCGCAATCACGCCAGTATAATAAAGGTGGGAAAAATTTGTATACAATTTTAATCGATGCTCAACATGAAAATGTTTGAAAAGTAGAACCTGATAGCGTAAAAACTTTTATATAATTGATACATCTTAGGTCATTTGAACCATTATTAAGAATCTATTGATACCTCATTCATTAAAATCGGTTCAGTAGCTTAGTAGCAACGATGGAATACAAACATTCATATATGTTATGCTAAAACTGTTATCTTTTGTTTTCGCAATGGGGTAAAAATAAACCCAACAAACAAACATCATCAAATAGCCCAGTTGCCAATCTCATTCTTTAAAATCGATTCAGTAGTTTAGACCTTACCGTTGAACATACATAAATTGCCAAAACTATTTCCTTTCCTTTTGGGGTTATGGCAGTCGGGTAAAAATAAACCCAACAAACGAACCAAGTCATTCAGTTGATAAAGTATAAAAAGAACAGCATATATTTATCATCGAAACAATACAGTCAATGTGTTTGACCCGGGGTTGAAACTCAGATACCAATGAACCCGGCGCAAAAGTGTATCATTTAACCCTAGGCGAACTTAGGGCGACGGTAAGGTTACCTATATATAAAAGCAACACTATATCTTTGGCAATCCAGTTGCTACTTTAGACACAGTGTTGGTGGTCGCTCAAGGGTTCGAAGGAATTCCTTTTGGTGTTCGAAGTTCGAAGATTTTGAAGTTTGTTGTCGTGTCGTACCAGTGTGGTTTGGATTCAGTGTTGTAGTGATTTGTTGTTGAATTGTACCCATAGTACAAGGAAACCATTTGTAATGTAAATATCATGAAGAAGCATCTCTATACGCCGCCATAGTGTTGGTCATGCTGCATTGGTGCATTGTCAGCATTCGTAATTGGATTCAGCTAATGAATACCATCAGTCAGTTTGCCAGACCTTTATATGTAAAAAAAGTTATTCTATAAAGTGTATAAATGTTGTAGTTTTGAGCCGGTTTGTTCCTTTAGTATGTTTTTAATATCGGTGGCAAACGAGCAGACGTATCGCCTGATGGTAAGCGATTATCGCCGCCCATGGATACCCGCAACACCAGAGGCGTCACAAGTGCGTTGCTGGCCTTTTAAGAAGAAGTACGCTGTTTTCTTGAAGGTTTAAAGGTCGTGTTTGGTCCGGTAACACCGCAGGCCACAGTTCATTCCACAGATTTGTTGTGCGAGCCAGAAAGTTCCTTGAAAAGCGCACAAATCCTTTACAAAAATATTCGATGTTTTGGTAACTAGGGAACACTGATTGTGCTTTTGGAATACGCAGTTGATAAAATGGGTTTATAACATGAATATTGTTGTAATGATAACTGAATGGATGGTTTCGTAGTTTAAGCGTTCCCTTCGCTGCTTCCTGCTTTACTGAGGGTTGTTAGGTTCGAATTCTACTTGGGACAACGCTTTATATGGTCTACAAATGGTTATTCTGAATTTAGGTGTTCTTTATATCCGTTTCCTAAACGTAAATATCCTTAAGACTATTGCTAATGCTGGAGGTGTCTTTTTGAAAACAACAAGCTTCGCCCCGCAACGTTACCTGCGGTTGTTGTAAAGCTAAGTGTTTAAATGTGATTATATAATGTTTCTATTGTACATTTATTGGCGCATACAAGAATTAAATTAAACCGGCATAAATATTTATACCTATTTGAATTGGAAATGGTTTCATGGCATATAAAACTAAAGTTAACTTTTGAAAGTATAAAGTTCATTCTTTTCACAGTTATAATTCAAAAAACTCTTTAACTCATAACAATATAGAATACTTAGGTACACTAATATTATAAATTCGAAAGAAAAGCTGTCCATCTGTATGTCTGTCACTGTTTAAATTAAAATTACTTTTGCCTTCTCTAAATTGTCTAAATCGTAGTTTTTACTTTCAAAATACTACAGCCATCTATATTGTATACGCGGTACTAATATTCTTTTATAATAAACGTATCTAATACTCGGGGAGAGAATTCCTGTCTTAGCGGGAAATGCCTGAACGAATGATCTCGTAGTTTTCGCGCGCCTAAATACCTACGTAGAATAAGATTACATAATTAAAAAAAAAACAAAGTTTAATAGTGGTCATGTTGTCGTACATTTGAAGCAACAGTTATATTCTTATATAAAGTAATTTGCTGACCCGTGCGGGCTTCGCTGGCTTCAAATATTTCTAATTGTGATTTTATTTTGTTGGTTTTTAGAGAAATAAAAATTGGCAGAACCATTACACCACGGGTAGTCGGTAAGAGCAAGGCACGGATTACCGGTATCGTGGGTTCAAGTCCTTCTCGTAGTGAAATTTTTCTTCCTATTTTTAGGATTCCGTAGTCAATTAGGGTCCCTTGCAGTTCCGCCATATCTATCTATCGGTCCGTGGTTTAGATCAAAAACGATTGGTACTAGAAACTTGTAATTTGGCATGGGTATTCACATCAATTAGCTGATAAAGTAGTGAAATGAAATATTGAAAAAAAAAATAATTTAGGATACCTCCCCTACGTGTGTTCGTGTAAAATGGGAATAATGATTTTTCTATTTGTCTCTTCCATAGTGTGGGGTATCGTTGGATAGGTCTTTCAAAAATATTAAGAAATTGGTATGAATGTTTTTAAATTTAGTAAATTACTTGCATTAAATACATATAAGTTTTTATTTCTCTAAATTCTATTACAGGTTCTTTTTGGAAAAACGTTTTTTATTTTCCTAACTGTTCATGAAAGTGTATTTCAAACGTCAATTAGAAAATATGAATCAAATAAACATAGATACATATTTGAGTATGTATAATTGTATTTGATACATACAAATATAAAATTAATAAGAATCTTTTACGCTAAGGACCTCATTCAAACTATTCCGCCCCGGGCCTCCGACGGGGTTGGTCCACCACTGCCTGTGCCATTGACACTAATTTATTTTTTAGTTAGTAATGATAAATAATAATAAATATTTTGGACATCTAACACACAACGCCATCTAGTTTCAAGCTAAGGAGAGCTTGTGTTATGGGTACTGACAACTGATATAAATACATTTATACTTTTTTTTTGTAAATACATACATATTATACATAGAAAACACCCGAATTCCTAAACAGATATTTGCAGATCATACAAACATTAGATCCGACCCGGGAATCGAACCCGAGACCTCAATCACAGCAGTCGCATAAGCTACCACTGCACTACCGAGGCAGTCGTTCCGTAAATTCTGTTTGTTGTAAATCAAAGTACTGATTCAGATAGAGAAGTACCTACTCTCATACCGTAGGTACCTATATCTGTACTGAAGTTTTGTATTTAACACATACATATCAAATGCGGATCTATCTAAAATACTAGCTTTTGCTCAAGGCTTCGCTCGCATGTATTTCAGCTAACGCGGTAAATCGTACTCGCCTTATAGCAAGCGATTACCGTCGCCCATGGACACTCGCGACACCAGAGGCGTGACGAGTGCGTTGCCTTCCTTTGGGAGATGGTAGGAGGGGTTTGGATGTGGGCCTTCGGTATCCTCACTCGGTGAAACACAGCGCAAACGCTGTTTCATACCGGTTTTCTGTGAGGCCGTTGTATCACTCCGGTCGAGTCGGCCTTTTCGTGACAAAGCGTGGCTCCCAAACGCCGAAAATATTACTACTACACTACTACATTTCTGTAAAGTTTCATTTAAATCTGTTAAGTAGTACTTTTTGCGTGAAAGGTAATTAAACAATTGCGTTTATAATATTGATACTGATAACCATAAAAAAAGAGTGTAAAGCTTAAGAAACTAAATTATTTTTAAAAACACAACTTCCGCATTACCGAGTAAGTCCTGCATCACGAGGACTTTACAAAAAAACCAACATGAAACAGACACAAAGAACACCTTGATTCAGAACAACAATTTGGAAAAAACAAATTATTGTCCTATATTCTGAGAATAGAACCCACATCACCAAGCCCGGTAGAAAGCAACAAAGTAACTTAAGCCAATCCATGTAGTCAAATTAAAATTATTTTGTTAATTAAATTTATATACAAATTGTTACTTCACCCGCAGGTAACGCCACGTTTTGTATAATTTTTTTTAATTTATACCATTCTCGAATCATCAGAAACAGACAAAAAATATTCATTATTAATAAAAACATATATACACACAGAAGATATATACATATATATATTTAAAGATAAGTAGATTTATATTATAATTATGTGATATTGTTATTATGATTAAAAGTACGTATAATGAGAAGCTGTGTTCGAAATAAATGGCTGCCAACAATTAATGTTCTTATTTACATCATTCTTCCACTATCTCCAGTCAAAGTTCATGAGCACGCCACTACATCTATCCGTATTATTTACATTAATATTGTGACATTATCTTCAGCGTTCATTGGGACTTTTTTAGGTATGGAAACCCCTCGGGCCTTCACCCCACCGGGGTTTGCGGCGGGGTAGTGTGTCGGAATTGAACCGACTAAAACCACGGTGTGCCACTCTGCGTCTGAGATAGGAGGGAACCGGGAACTGCTTTCTTACGCCATCCGGTCCAGTGTTCATTGGGACTTCTTTAATCATATTTCGTATTTTATTTTCACATCACACTGACTGCCACGAATACTCTGTGGTAGCGTACGACGTCGGATCAAATGTATGTATGATCTGCAAATATTTGTTTTGGAGTTTGGGTGGTTTTCTATGTATAATATATATTTATTACAGTATATATGTTTTTATATCAGTTATCTGGCACCCATAATATAAGCTCTGCTTAGTTTGGTACCAGATGGCATTGTGTGTTAGAGATCCGTTATTATTAAAGAAAATATTGGTTATTGGCGAACTTAATGCTTAAGGTTTTGTCTACCAGACAACTTAGGTCATCATCATCTTCCTAGCCTTTATTATTCCCAAGATTTGGGGTCGGCTACTAGTTCAACCGGTTTTACCTGAATATAAGTTTTTACACGGAGCGACTGGTATCGGACCTCCGCAACCATGAAGGTGAACTGAATTCGAAGGTGGAACTAGTTGTAAGTATATTTGAGGGCACTGACTTCTCAATAACGATTGCCATAGATGTTCATGACAACCGGAACCTACGGCTTAACGTGCTCTCCGAGGCACGGACGGGAAACACCATCTTCCATACTCCATGCTGCTTTTAAGAATTTCTTCTAAGAAAAACCCTACAGCATTCCGACCCGGGAATCGAACCCGAGACTTCTTGATCTGCAGTCGCTTACGCTAACCACTAGACCAACGAGGCAGTACCAGGTAACTTAGGTTATGTAGAGAAAATAGTAACAGTAAAAAAGTGTATATCTTAAGTGTAATTTGTATAAAATGGTATATCTATGTATATGTATCTATGTGATTTTTTCTTCAGTTAAAATGAATCAAATTAGTTTGATTAAAATTAACTGTAACCAACTTAATGAATTACTGGTAAAGAAAACCTTAGAGTTAGCTTAGACGGACGGAGTGGCGGCAAAGACTTATTCAGTAACAATTTAAATTCAACCTAAAGTTCTAAAGAATAGAACTGTATTTGATGTAACACAATAAAACCAATAGTCGCTCGTACATCTCACCTTCATATTACGATGGTATGGGGAGAGCCACACTTTGGTATGAATGGGCCGGCTCGATAGGAGTGATACCAAGGCCTCACAGAAAATCGGTGTGAAACAGCGCCTGTGCTGTGTTTCACGTAGTGATTGAGGATACAGGAGGCCAATACTCCTCTTTCCATCCTTCTCCCCATCCTCCAAAGATAGCAATGGACTTGTGACTCCTCTGGTGTTATGAGTGTCCATTAGCGGCAGTAATCGCTTACCATCAGGTGATACGTCTACTCGTTTGACCCATATTCTATGAAAAAAACAAAAATTTGTATTTTGTTACCTTATTTTGCTTTTAAAATATTTATCTTCAGAGTAAAAGATTTTCAAGTTTCGAAAACTTACTATACTATCGATTACAGACGAAGCCTGGACTCCAGTATAAGCATCTGATAACTGTGGAATGAACCAAGTAAAGATAAACATTAATGTGGGTATAAACGGACCCTGTTTTCTTCAACTTATCGCCACAGATAAGAGGACTGAGATCATGGGCTTATTATAACTTTGTTATTACTTGCATATTATATAGGTATGATATATATGTTAACAGAGAAGTATGTGATCCGTTATCGTATACAAGTTCTAGGAAATATGAACAATTCCTAAAATAAAACATGTTTAAAAATGTTTTGCTTTACAAAAAAATATGAAGGTTCTGCCTGTACATCTTTAAGGCACAGTTGAAAGAAAGAATCACGTCATCTTAAGCTTTAATGTTCCACTGCAAGACATTGGCATCTCCTCTAAGATAGAAGGTACCGATCTACAATACCACGAAGACCAGCCGGTTTGGCATTGAGTTTGCTTCATGTATTATTTTCTCTTTGTAGCAATATTGTGCTGCGTATTTTTAGGGTTTCGTCGGTCTGTCTGTCAAGACCCTTTTTCTCAGGAACGCGTGGAGGTATTAAGCTAAAATTCATATCAAATGCTCAAGTCTACTGTCCGTTAGAGCTGTTAAAAAATCAAAATTATAAGCCAACGCAATCAAAAGATAAAGCCGTTTATGCTGCAAATTTTTTATACTCGCAAGGGAATCAAAACCTATTGGGTACTCCCCGTGATCTCAGAATCTTGAAATTTGGTACAAATCAACATCTTATATTACAGAAAAAGAAAAAATTGCGAAAAGAATAAATTTTTAGTTACATTATATAATATACCTACAGTTTTGTATGAAGCCCTCGTTGCGCTCGTCCGACTCGTACTTGGCCATATTTTTTCCCTTTAGCTTGACTCTTAGGCCACTCATGGGATGAATAAATGCTGCCACTCCGTGTTCTCACTCTATCAACATACCGACAAAAGAAGCCTATGCATACTACATATCGAAAAAAGGTTTATGGAACTGAAACCTTCCTTTCTGGAAGAACCTTCCACTGTAGCATTTTAAGCAAATCCTAGTGTTATACAACTTTAGCCATAACAGATATTATTTGTCCTGTTGACTAAACTTCCTACGAAAGCTATATAACTCACAACGGTCGAACGTAATTGACGAAATGTAATAACATCTTAAAGTTTACTGTCTTTTAATAATCTTTTTATCAATCAGGAAACAAAATATCTTATTTTGGGTGAGCTAACAACCTATAAAACTTATATAGGTAGGTATTCCAACGATAAAATCAACCGAGTGTGCCTTTCACTGTATATTTTTACCAAATACTCAAAAATCTCATAAAATATATACTTCTGAATGTCTGATAAGAATAATATCACATTAAGTGGCCGAAAAAACTCGTAACCCGAACGAAGGAGTCCCGAGAGTATAGTGTCCCTATCTACTTAATAGAGTGACGAAATGAAATATATAGCCATAGATAATATAGACAGTTTTGTTGATATTTCGGTTGTTTAGTTTCTGAGTAGCGGATGGAGGGTTGATAAGCGTTTTTTTTTCATTCTGCACTTTATTCGAAATTAGTTTTAATACTAACTAATATTATTAATACGAATCCAGTTATGTTTGTTTGTGAAACTTTTATGCTTTAAATACTTTACCGTGGGGGAGCCACACTTCGGCATGCATGGACATGATTTGTGTTTCACCAAGTGAGTGAGGATACCGGAGACCAATATCCTGTCCCCCAAACGCTGGCAACGCACTTGTGACCCCTCTGATGTTGCAGGTGTCCATGGGTAGCGGTAATTAACTTATAATATTACTAAAATGTTGTTATTTGTATATTTTCCAATTGGGTATAGTAAAACTTTTACTGGTTAGCGTAATACATAATTTGTAAAGAAGTACAGAGAAAAAATATTTGAATTAAAAAAAGCAAAGCCTGCATTTTTGTGAATTTGAACAGGGGCTTTGGCAAACATTATTATTTTTAATTAATTCAATAATTCTTGGGAAAGAAACGGTAACTACTTAGCAGTACAGGTTTCTTTTCACATAAAAGCCTCCATAACTGAAGCTGAAAATTGTGTGCAGTACGCACCAATGGCGTCGCGACGTCACCGTGACCCCACCAATGACGAAAGGTCACGCCCTATGTAATTACTTTGGTATAAGTAGGGATGGCACACGTGGAAAACTTGACGCGGAAAAAGTTTGAATAACGCTGCGTAAACTTATTGGAATCGCTAATTTAAAAATAATTACTTTTGTCTGTTGTTTGTGGTTATGATTTATTTTAAAAAAGGAAAGGTAGCTTATAGAAAAAAGTGTACTCTAAGACTATTACCATCGTCCTCGGCTAGAACACCGCTGGCCGAAGGTCTCCAAAGAGCGCCGGTCTTGGGTAATCCGCTCCTCAGGCCGTCGATCGATCGTGCCGCATGGTGTTCTACACTGCATTTGCCTAATCACTATCAAAATTTAACACATGTCGGTTCCAGCGATGTTTAGTCCACCTAGAGGCATTACTCGCCCACTTCCACTTCAGCATGCTGTCATCATCATCATCAGCCTATCGCAGTCCACTGCTGGATATAGGCCTCTCCAATTTCACGCCACTTAGTTCGATCTATGGCTTCTCGCATCCAGCTCCGATATTGTACGGAGATACAGCATGCTGTATCTCCGTACAATATCGGTTGCACCAATTCTCTATATCAAGCATTATTATTTTAACTTTTTTGAACTTTTGTGCAGTCAATAAGACGCTGTTTTATTTAAAGTAATCGGTAGCCGATTCATATAAAAGACACCGATGCCTAAGTCATTAAGGAATTTAAAAACTTTACTGCCTAAAAGATTTGTAATTAGAAATCATATCGTAACTTAAATTAAGTAATAAGCTTAAATCTCACAGATATGGTTATCTAAGTCCAAGATAAGCGATATTTTATGTGTCTTTTAAGCTTTTATAGAACAGAGTTGAGTGAATAAGCAATTAAAGTAAAAATAATTGAACGAAATCTTAATTCTTCTATTTACATGCCAAATTAAAATAACTCTTAAATCGTTTATGATAAAGTGCAAAAGTTAAAAAAAATATGTGTTGGTACTGTTTTTTCCGTTCTATTGATCATTTCCGGGAAGGGCCTGGAGCTTATATACATATATATCATTGCTGTTTACCTTAGTTATTTAAATGTGCGATTGTCAACATGTGGGGATTCCCCTTTACACACAATATTAATATAAAATATATGGCTTTATGCGTCTCTTAGTAAGTACGTAATGTAGGACGGCCACAGGCCAGGTCGAGTGACGATTTGCGCCAGGTGACTGGCAGGTGTTGGATTGTTGGAGAAAGCCAAAATCATCACCTGGATTGCAATCTGCATCTGCATCTGGACTGCAATAATATTTGACACGGTACAAATATTCAAATCCACTATCTGGTGTCATGATAATGTTTGGTACATAAAAAGCTATTTTCTACCAAAATCTTGGAAATCAAATAACAAAGGGACAAGCGAAATTTACAAACTATGTACCGTACCTTCCAACTCAAAAGCCTCATAGTTCAGTAGGAAGTCAAGGCCCCGAGGTGTTCGCTAACTGACCGCGCAGGGAGCGCCGGGGGCAAAGGGGAGGAGGGTTCATGCCCTCTCAGTCCCTCTTGCGGTCCCTCTCGCTATTGATTTTCAGCAAGACGCCGTATCTTGGTACTTGTTCTCTGAAAGCGTTGAAATCGTTTGTAAGATGTCTGCTTGTCTAGATTTATAAGAAGTGGGGATATGATGTAAAAGTGATGACGTCACTGAGTCTGTAGTTACAGGATAAATTAAGGCTGACAATTTCTTTCCATATCGTTTTGTTTTTTTTTATCTCTTTGCTTTGTGTTTTAATCCATTCTCAAAATAAAATAAAATAAAAAAGCATTTTAATTTCCTGTAAATTTTACATTCTGTACATTTATTAGTATTGGTTTTATGCCATGTTACAACTCCTATTTTTTTGTTTATTATACTAAATATGTATCGGTTGGCATCTTAACTATTTATATTACATACATTAGTTCTCACTTTCTTAATAATATATATTAAAATATACAATATAATCTAAAATGGAAAAAACTACGATCAAAAAAGTATACAACATAAATAATACTCTATGTATTATACATATCTATTCTATTTATGACTATTTTGTATATTTTTATTTATTTTAACCAATCAAGTATTGATTTTATCTACAAGAACCCCTGAATGGGTAAAGGCCTCTTCCAATCCATTATTATACTTACTCATATTATGAATTCGAAAGTAACTATTTATCTGCCCAAATTGCTGCACCGATTTCAGTCCAATTTGGCATGAAGATACTTGGCTTCTTGAGGTAGGACATAGGCTGCTATACATCGCGATAGCCGACATATTTGTAGCAAAAGCCGCGGTCAAAAGCTAGTTTATGAATGTAGGGTATACATTTCCTTCATATTGTTTAAAGCTGAGTGAAAGAGTGGACTAAAACTTAAAAATTCAGTAGCGTTCATACATACAAACATTGAACATTAAATAAAACTTTGTGAATATTCATATTAATATTATAAATCCGAAAGGTACAGTTATTTTTATGCTATTCGAAATACATTTGTATTAACTTAAAATATATGACATGAAAATCATGATATATCTATCAAAAGTGCTTTAAATACATTCCATTCCGAACTAGTACGAATACTTAGTATAAATACTAAGTATGCTAAAGCTGATGAGGGTCGTGAGTAACCATTTTCAAGATCAAAGGACCCTCGGCCTCATTACTACACTACCTTTGATGTAGACCTCCTGAACGGTATAAAAACCTACACACACAAACATACTCTTTTATATTGTGTGTATGTACTTACGGAATTGCTTTGAGTTACGAAAGACTTTTTCACGTCACGACATCGACACGACACTTTCACGGGCTTTTACTTACAGTGAAAAAATACTGATTTTGGTGTCAGATAAAAGTAATAAAACAAAGGCAACATAAAACAATTCTGCAATTGCAAAATTGTTACTAAAGTAAGCTTTGAACTAAGCGAAACATTAATTTTAAATGGGATGTGTCATTTCATTGTCAACTCAAAAATAGCCCCAGTAAAACATTAAAAATAATACGTACGAAACTTTTTTTTATTAAGGAGAATTGACCAACTACTGGTAGAAGTCGAATAACGCCCATCAATATATCGTTTTACTTTTAACTCTTTCTCGCTTGCGTTCATTACAAAATGGAATAGGAGTGTCAGGGTTCCCTAGGTGGTCTGAGATACAGAGATTTCCTTTCGAGGGTGCACCTGGTGCCCTAGCTTCTATTACCTAGCTTCTATTACGACTTCCATTCACGTCGGGGTCACTACTGTGGAGGAACGGGTCACATATTCCTCCAACACAAAGGACGGCCACTGCCCAACGGTTGATGTTGGGAAGTTGTACATATGTTAATCGGCGCGAGAACTTTTATTGCGCGGTGCAGGATTGGTAGTTTCTTCGTACACTACGCTACTCCGTAGTTCAATGTATTTTCGGTAGATGGCGTTGTTATATGTTAATGTTGCTACTGTATGTGGAGGGACATGTGACTCATTCCCCCCACACCCAGGTTTTTAGGCGGCGGTATCTTCACACAGAAAAAGGGAAAGGAGTGAAGCAGTATAAAAATTGTTGGAGATTATTGAATTTTAACATGTCCTATCTATACCTATACCTATACCTATAGATATCTCAGGAGACATCAGCGTGCAACGTCACGTATAGTAAATGTAACAAAACAGTTTTCGATGTGCTATTGTAGACTATAATTTATCTCCATATAAATTTCATTCATATTTGTTCAGCAGGTTTAGCGTGACTGAGTCACAAACAAACCTAAACAATACTTGTACTGTAGGTACTAGACAACTGATATAAATACATACATACTTTTTGTATTGTAAATACATCCACATTAAGGAAACTCAAACTCCGAAACCAATATTTTCAGATCATACAAACATTAACTTCGACCAGGTTATCGAACCCGAGACCCTAAGCGCAGCAGTCGCATATGTTACCACTGAACCACCGAGGCTGTCAGAAACTTTCGCATTTATTATACGTATTATACATTAATTAAAGGGACCTTTGTGATAACATTTATATTAGTTATAATACCTACAAGATCAGTTTTTTTAGTACCAATACTTATGTCGCTTCGTTGACGTTACGTCGAATATTAACGAACATTTTAGGAAGGCTCATTTTCGTATATAAAAAAACACATGTACGCCGAAATAAAATACTTACTTGGCTTTGTTCTATACAGTTCTTTTGCTGTTTTTTCTTTACTGAAACTGTCCTGTAAAGGATATATTATTCTTTTTCTGTCCTTATAGATGTTTTGGTCTTACTTTTTTTACTTATAACACCATATATACTTTTAAATAAAAGTACCTGGACGAGCGACCTTTGTTCGGTATTTTTTTGGTAAATTTTCTAAAAATAAACCCTAACTAGATCGATTTATCGCCCCCGAATCCCCCTGCATAATTAATTTTATGAAATTCGTTGTAACCGTTGACAAGATTCATATTTTACATATGGCCATTAAAGGCATTAGATATTTGTTTATTTTATGGTTGATTTAGACTAATAATGTCGCACTTTAATATATGAAAAACTTAGATAAAGAATTTTAGGCTATAGTAGAAAAATTCTAAATTTCTCTGCGTGTAGGAGATACACAGACATGTTGCTTTTTATAACAATTTATTTGACAGTCGCCAGAAATGTTATTTTACAATATGGCCGCCGATATTCGATTGGCGCCAAAACATATATCGAAATGTTTCTCCTAGAATTAAAGTTTAAACTTTATCATTATTTCATTTAATAATTATAAAATATAAAATGGAATGCTTAGATATAAAATAAACAAGGATATCAAAAGCTGCAATACGTTTTAAAATCATAAATGGCTTTCAATAAGCTCTGCAACGGTTCCGGGCAGCGGGCTAACGCAAGGGGATAATCCTGCATCCCTTAACGTCCTGCCTTTGAGCCGGTGATCCGCTGAACAAGCTGATCTAGGGATGTTACCTACCTACACATACTATAGAGCTAAAAGCTAATTTTTAAACCTAAGGTGCTAACGAATGTATGACTTAATGGCTGCTTTTAGCGGTCAAATAGAACTCGATTTGTAAACTTTATAATTATATTAACTATGCTCGCGACTTCATCCGCGTGGAATTGTGACTTTTGGTAGCATTTAGACAACATTTCATCCTCTTTTTCGATCTCTTACTACTATTTATTCGCATTAAAAAGTAGCTTTTGTCCTTTCTCAGACTATAAACTATCTGTGAGAGAAGAAATGAAATTTCATTTGAATCAGTTAACTAGTAGTAGTAATCCCCAACCCGCATTCAGTCAGAGTGGGGACGTATGGCCTTAACCCTCTCCTGAGAGGAGACCCAAGCCTAGCAGTGGGACATTATGGGTTTTTTTTTTTTTTTTTTTTTAGCTGCCAAAATGACTCTGCCCTGCCTGATGGAAAGCATGAGCAGAATCCAAGAGTGGTGGCCACCATCCTGGCAGCATGGTGACCCACACTATGGCGGCCTGGGGGGAAGGGGGATAGGGGGCATTGGATTGGGGTATGGGCCTCCGGTATCCTCACTCACTCGATGAAACACAGCGTAAGCGCTGTTTCACACCGGTTTTCTGTGAGGCCGTGGTATCACTCCGGTCGAGCCGGCCCATTCATGCCATAGCGTGGCTCTCCCACGGACAGGTTGTTGACAGTTCAGTAGTTTTGGCATGAAAGTGTGTCAGACAGACAGAGTTAATTTCGCATTTATAATATTAGTAAAGATCAAAATAACAGGAGACTGCTTTAGCAGATACTCGTGCTTTGAGAAATTCGATTTACAACCAAAATAAATAGTTGTTTAAAGACTACTATCCACCCGAATATGTCGGTTATCGCGTAAATAATAACCATGTCCTTACTTACAGACAGAGTTTTTTTTACAGCTTGATGGTAAGCGATTACCAATTTCTATGGACACCCGACACACCAAAGGCATCACAAATGTGTTGCTGGCCTTTGGGTGGGCTAGGGATGGGGTTGGAGTATGTGTATCCTCACTCACTCGATGAAACACAGGGCAGGTGTTGTTTCACACCGGTCTTTCGTGGCCGAAGCGTGACTCTCCCATACTTCGGCATTCATGGGCCGGGGAAATACGAACATTCGAATTTAAAATCTTAGTATGGACTATGTATGTAAGAGTGTGTGGATGCTTATTGTAAGTCTTAAAAGGCTGTCAAATTTGGGTTCAGACAGCCTTGCCAAATTTCATTAAAATCGATGCAGAGGTTTGGTCGTGAATACGTACCAGGGAAACAGACTAATAGACAGAGTTACATTTCAGTTTCTTATATTAATATGGATTCTGTGGCACGTTTCCCGATGAAAACTTCATATGTTTGTAACCTTAATACCCTTTTTCTGTTCTTCTGAATTGATTTATTGAAATTGAAACTTTATTAAACCAAGCAAATTTGTCGGCAAAAACTAACACAAAACAAATAAGAACCCCATAATTACCCCTCAAAAGTACATCCATAACTGTCCAATTTTGTCTGCTTATAGATAGTTAAATATTGGTTCAGTTTCTGAATAGCCCGGCAGTTAATTAGTGGGATTGAACCGCACTACCCGCGCTAAATTACTAACACAACCTGTCGAAAGTTTGCAAACATAATAGAAAGTCAATCAGGGGAATACTGGGACTTTGAACTTGGGGAAATAAAATTAACATAATTAGGTATTTTTCTTTTATTTATAAACTTTGCACTCTTCAGGTAAACCTTCAGGTGGTGTGGAAATCTTAAAATCTGCCAAAGTGACTCTTCCGTGCCTGATAAAGAGCATGAGCAGAATCCAAGAGTGGTGGTCACCATACTCTTTGCGAATGTAGACGATTCAACAATGCAGCATCGTGACCCACACTATGGCGGCCTATTTAGATACTTCTGCATCATTGGGCTTCTATCGGCCATCTTTTTATGGTATTTTGAGACAGTCGACGAAGCATACGATGCTATGTAGCTGCCACCATCCGTGAACATCTTAAGAGTTACAAGTTCTTAGCAGGGGCGTACTAGTTCGTGAAGACCCCTATTTACAATCATTACTGTAGCGCCCTTTAGTAAGCGTAACGCCCCTTAGTAAGTATAACGCCCTTTAGTAAGTGTAGCGCCCTTTAGTAAGATCGTAGGTTCATTCAAAAGCTGTGGCTGGCGTTTCTAACAATGTTCCGCTCGTGTGCACCGCACTCGCTACGTTACAGGTAAATACGCCTGTGGTTCTTAGTAATCCTTGAAGCTCCAGGTTTTGCTGTGAGACGGTGTTCCAGGTGTTGCGCCAATCAAGCTGACCTATTTATGATAAAGTTGCTTATTTCTACAGATTTATTTTATGTATATTAACCTTTTTATTTCTTGCAATTTCTACTAAATGGGTAATGGTTTAATTAAACGATCACCCCGCAGTTGCAGGTTCGATTTTCCCATGTGATAACATCCAGAACATGTTTGATCGGGGTTGTCACATTAGGAGGTCGAACCCACAACACTGCGAGGTGACTGATTAAACCATTATGCCCTCCGTATAGTTGAATCAAGTTATAAAACCTTAATAAAAAAAAAAATAAGGTAAATAAGGTCCAAAGTTACCCTTGTCGCGGGTAACATTAGCCCAAACAGTGAGTCTAATTAAACGCAATGTAGGATTTGTTTGCTGTATGTTCACGTGTGGATATATATAAAGCTATAGCCACTATTAATTTAAAAGTTATACAGTATATTAATGCTAGCTTTAACCTGCGACTTCGCTCGTTTGCGTATTGATCATTGTAGCGAAGAGAAGCCTTTATCTTCTGTCAAGTATCTTCATGAGAAAGGGGAGAGAAACAAACACCCCCCCAACCCCAACCCAACCCCCAAATTAGTGAAGATTTATTTAAAACTAGCTGAGCCCTGTGGTGTTACCGCGGTACAACAGTAACTCAGAGAAAAGTCGTGAGGCGAAGCTAGTCTAAAAAAAGTAAGCTAAGTTACTCTTTATCATCATCAGCCATCGGCCAGTGAAAGTCCCGTCAAAATTGGTCTAGCCGTTCCAGAGATTACCCGGAAAAAACAGACAGACTGCCAAAAATTTCAAAAAGTCTTATTTTGATATACTCGTATGTACCATGTTTACCTACCTTAATAAGCATTTAGTGATAAGCTGCTATTTCAACATTACAATCAGACACTCCAATTATTTATTCGTATAGACTAGCTGACCCACGCAACCTCGCTTACGTCTCCTATTGCCCGTAGCGTAATAATTTGAAGATACATAGCCTATAGCCTTCCTCGATAAATTCTATCTAACACTACAAGAATTATTCAAATCGGACTAGTAGTTTCTGAGGTTAACGGGTTCAAGCAAACAAACAAACTCTTCAGCTATATATTAGTATAGATAAAACTACCAACAACAAAACCTTCTCTCTACGGCAAGGCCTATGTCCAGCAGTGGAGTGGTATTCTTTAACGATTGATTTAATTTAATCTACTCGCATAGTTTGGTGGTTATATTATCACAGTTATTAAAGTGTTTGCTGTGCCTTACTTATAATAATAAAATCAGGATGTTATGAGAATTCTTTCGAGTAAACGCCGTATCCTAATGTCGCTAAAGAACACAAAATCTACTCAAAAATATTGGGCATATGCGAAGTTTTTGATTACAATACACATCAAATAGCTGTGAAACTGTAAGCCCACAAGATTAGCAAACGCACACACAATCTGATCGCATTACAATAATCCCCTCACTATCGAAATGCAAACGAGTAAGCACAGAAAAAATCGCTCGGATCCCGGCCCTATTCGATCACTGATGCGATTTTCTACCACTTGAGGACTTGACAATTCGAATCGTAACGAGCACCAATATAACTCGAACTCCCCTGCCTCTTACATGACTCGTTGTGTAGAACTTTTACAGGTAATGGTTGGTAAAAGAGAGGTCAGATTTCGATGGTTGTATTATAATGCGGGTTTTACAGCACTTATCGACACCCCGTTCTGATTTGTTATCCGATCTTTATTTGTGTTTAAAATGTTTGGATTTCGAACGAGTGATGTGTGATTACCGTTTTGAGATGTTCTATATTTAAAGTAGGAGACGGAAATTAGATAAAATCTACTTCTGTTATTATTATTTTTCAAATATTCACTTTCATTCAAATTTAGAATAAAGAAAAAAAAATGGGAATCCTTGGTTATTACAGTAAAACATTTGGACTGAGATAAAGAAGATATTAAGAATATTTACAAAGATACAGAGTACCTTCTTTTTTGTGCTCTCTTAACGTACCCACTGAATCAGTGGTTAGTGATACTGTGTTACTGCTAAGACTGGTATTGTCGTTTCGATTTCTGCCTAGAACAAATAATTAACATAATGAGTACAATTGTATGATTATTTCTTATAAATCTGGGTATAATTTATCTTTAATATATGTATGTGTATTTTAAGATATATTAGGTATGTTTGTCAAAACTCTGTTAACTTATAGCACAGGCTCTGCCTAGATTGGTCTCAAACTAAGGGTAGTTTGAAACCAATCTAGGCAAAAGTGACCTTATATAGGGATGTAAGGTCATTTTTATATTTTATACATTGTATGAAACCTTTCTCTACTGAAAAACTACTAAAATTAGAATATTTAACTAGCTAATTGGCGTAGTGGTAAGGTAAGCGTTCGATTAACAGGTCGGACCAAATGTTTGGAACTATGATCTGTAAACATTTGTTTCGGCGTTTAGATGTGTTTTTTGTATAATATGTATGTATTTTATTTACAAAAAAAAGTATATTAGTACTTATATCAGTTGTCTAGTACCCATAATACAAGCTCTGCTTAGTTTGCGACTAGATGGCGCTGTGTGTTAGAAGTAATTTTATTTAAAGGAAGTGTACCTAAATGTGCAAATATTGGTTGGGAATGCTTAAATCAAACATAAATATTGTGAGAGTTCCCAACTAAAAGGCGCGAAGCTTAAAATCCTTAGTAATCTGGCGATTAGAGGTCCTACAGACGTGTAGGGAAGTAAGCCCTGCTTATCTTAATCCTTCGCCGATCTGTCCACGAACGCATCTCAAGATAAACTGGTCTGGATAAAAGAGTCGAAAAAAAGAGGTTCGAAACGAGCTAAGTGGCGATAAAGAAGTTTTTAATACATGTTTGAATCAGTTTCACATAGAAAAACAAGGTTATTTAAAATTACAGGTTCAATAAAATAGAGGCTCGTAACTAAAAAAATTTGATTATTCCTTATTTAAAACTACTTACCCGCGTTTGTGGGTAACACCACGGGGCAAAACTAGTCTGAAAAACTTAGGCCTAAGTTACTTCTCATATCATCAGCTATCTGCCAGTGACACTCTCGTCCAAATCGGTCAAGCTGTTCTAGAGATTAGTCGGAACAAAGAAAAAAAATAAAAAATTAATGCGGTTATTTTAATATTACGAGCAGACACTCCAATTTCATTTTTTTGTATAGATACGTGTAGTGACAAATGGAGAATACAGATTGTTACTGTCTCTATTTATCATATGAGTGTCATAAGATTCAACTAAGAGAGTATGCTACAGGACAGTGATACAGAAGAAGAGAGAAGAAAAACTTGACACAATTACCAACCCGTTAGACAAGCGTGGCATAGTAGACCAGAACCTCCTTTCTGCAGAAAGACCTATGTCTAGCACTGGACTATAAAATACTATTAATTTACGAATTTAATTAAGGCTAACTTTACTCATTTCAATAAACGGTCTATACACAATTGGCACCATACTTGATTATAACATTAGTCCTAAGCGATAGAATGGCAGGTTTATCTCAATATTAAATCATATTACTAATAAAGCTTCTATAGAGAGAGAAACAGAAGCCTTCCCTAGCCAAACTCGTTAACGCAAACAGCAATTAACATTCAACGCGTAATGCAGGCAAAATGTTCAAATTAAAGAAAGTTATTTTCGATTCGGAAATCCTTACACGGCAGGACTTTGCGGAATTCGGACAAAAAGTACGGAATTCCGAGGGGCGGAACCACCTGTGTGTAAAACGCATACTTTGTGGTAATACAGGCTGGTAAATATTTTGAAATTAGAATATTTTTAAAGCGACCGATTTAAAGAGGTTTTTTTTATATATTTGATGGATCGGTTTTGAAGAAGAATTTCTAAATTTTGAAATTCGAATATTTTTAAAATTTATAGTTTTATAGACTCATTGCATTTCTAATAAGACCATTAAGAATTTGAATTTAAATTTTCGAGTATATTGTGAGTGAATATTTAGCAATTTTTTAATCTGCATTTTAATGCAGCAAGCATTTTTCTACTTGGTACGTATTCCTTGGATAGAATAGGTATCGAATTTACGTACAAGAACACACTATTTGTTTTATTTTTAAATGTCTGTGATACACAGTAGTTTTAATAAGAAAAATTGGACTAATTCGTTAGATTGATTTAATATTTCATTTATACTTACCGCGTACATTTTTAAAACACTTATTGGACTTGGCTTCTATAGAGAAACATGTGGTAAACATTTCAGAATATCCATTTTAGAGTTTCATATTCTGCTACGTACCTAAATGACGTTAGAAAACAAACCTGTAACCTACCTACAACCTACTAACGCAAATATATTCATGAGAATATTGTACACAACCTGTATACTGTAACGTGATGCCGTGGGAGAGCGTAAAGGATCATTTCTACCAATATTCTCCGTAACCAGGAAATAACTGTTTTTGTACCCGCGGAGTCTGGGAGTGAAGTCGTTCGTGGTACGTCTAGTCGGCCATGTTGTCTGGCTAGATTTATTGTTTTGAGATATTTGGTAATACGAGTACCTACAATTGATGTTTGTGAGTTTGAGTATTAGGTACAAGTGTGTTGCCAAATCTATACAAATAAATAAAATTTGAGTGTCTGTTTGTAATATTAAAACAACCGCTTTTTACTAAATGCATATTGTTTCACATTTTTTGTTTATCTGTCTGTCTGTTTGTTTGTTTGTGTAATCTCTGGAACAGCTGGACCGATTTCAACTTTCACTGGCAGTTAACTGAAGATATAAGGAGTAACTTAGATTACTTTCAGACTAGCTTCGCAAACAGCAAAGTTACAACAGTAAACGCGGGTTACAATGCTGGGCTCAGTTAGTTATAGAATAAGAAGAGCTGATTATGTCGCTTTTAAAGTAAAAAAAGAGTAATTTATAAAAATGAAAAACATTCTATGATTCACCCAACTGTAAACATTTACTTATCTTTGGCACGCTCTGTGTAGTCTAATTAAACTACTTGATAGATTTACCCATTTATTTATGTGTAATAGAAATCGAAACATCAATCAACAAGGCTGTCAAATAATTTCTCTTACAATTCTAATAAGAATAATTATTATAATAATAATATCAAGTTCTCACATTACCGCAATGTCACCCCTTATTAGAAAAACCGCGCCAATATATAGGAATGACATTTTTTTCTCATTTCCTGACACGTGATTTGTACGTTGTCAGCGAAAACATTTGGTTTTCGAACGGACACCTGTTCTCTTGTTCCCACGAATTGGGTCGTACGAACACAAGTTTGGAGCGCACGTGTTCCAATTACAAAATCTGAATTCAAATCGATCACGCGGAAGTTTTATTTAAATTTCGAATTCGCTAATTGGAATTGTGTCATTGAAAATCGAATTAGATTCAAATCTATTTTTAAACTTTTTGAGTCTTAATTATTGTTCATTTTATTGGTATTTTTAAGTTTCGTTGGTTTTTGAGAGTAGACTTTTAGTGAAAAGTTTGGAAGTGTATGGAAAATGTGATTTAATCAATAAAACAAAAGTTATCATTTCATTTCGGTCAGCGTAGTTTAATAGGCCACAACCCCCATTCAAAGAAGAGGCCAATATGTCTACCAGTGGACTGTTAAAGAGTATTGTTAATGGAGTTAAATGTACTACGTTAAACTGGCGCTGAGGGTCGGAGTTAGGCGATATTATTAAAATATTGGCGTGTTCTGCATAGCGGCTAAAGAAAGTCCCTGTAGTACTTGAAGGTGTTACAAAAAGTCTCCAAAACTGTAGTATAAAAAATTTGCATGGAACATTTTGTACTTAATTGGCTACACCTCGCCCTGGTCGAAGCCACTCCTCAATAAAAGTAGCCTAAGTTACTCCTTACATCATCAGCTATGTGCTTGTTAAAGCCCAGTCGAAATCGGTCGCGCAGTTCCAGGGATTAACCAGTATAAATTAGACCTATCAAAAAAATTGGATTAATTATGTAAGTCTTGTACTTTTAAAAGCGTTTAGTAAAAATGATGATTCAAATAATTTAATAAAAGAATGATAGCCAAAACCTTAATTTGATATAAAACGATTCTTTACAATTTTGAATAATATTATTAATATATACTAATTCCTTAATTAATTGAATAAGATTCCAAACTTAATCTATGTTTACACAAGAACGAATATTTGCTAAAAAAAAAAGTATATGTATAATACTAAATCTCACAGTTCCTCAAGCGCAAACGAAAAAACTAAGAGATATCTAGACACCATAAATCAACGAAGATCTGCGCCATGTGACGTCACATTAATTCCTCTTCGCTACGTCGGCTTCATCTTACAAATTTCAATCTCAATATAGTTTTAAGGAACGTTATGAGAATTTGCATTTAAAATTTAAAAAAAAGTTTAGTTTATTGTAGGTAACAATTGACAGAAGGAATGAGAATGCGTGAGGTTAAATTGCCCTGAGACCCGAGAAACACGCTTTTAACAATAAAAATACTTAGTGAATCGTAATCTTCGTGTAATAGAGCAGAACATCCACCCACATGTCCAGCTTTTCCACGACAATTACATCTAAATATCCATAAAATTAATTGTTACAAATGTAACTACTTTCACACGGAACTCCTTTGAAGCGACCGTGACACTGGCCGTAATGACCAATGCATCTTTTATGAAAAATAACAATCTTTTTTTTTCCTCCAAATATCAAAAATACTTTCAAATTTAGATCTTACCGCTTGTGAAATAGGAGTGCGGTCAGAATGGACCAGTAGTAATATAAAATTGTTAACGATTTGACGTCTCAATGTTTATTGACAGCTGCGGTCAGCCATTTTGCTTTTTTTTTCTTTGTTTGATAGATTTACGATGTCCACCCACATTTGGCATGCGACGAATTTTTTACGGGCATTATTACATGGTCATTACTACGGTATATTCTTGTATTGTGCCCGAATTGATATGTCATTAATACGTTGTAAGTAGAAATGGGAATTTGTGTAAGCGTCATTGCCGTGAAACGTTGAATAACGGTTGGCTTTGAGGTGTGTTTAGTCTTTGACTGTTATTTCATTTACTTTATTGTGTAGCTATTCATTTTATTTAGTGTCTAAATTTTCCTTCTCATATTTGTTATTTCTACATTGTACTTTGTCATTTTTTGGATATAAAAAGCAACGGACTGTGCTCTGTGGTGTGCCTAGAAAAGGGTTATGTCCAGCAATTAACTGCAGACTTATGATGATGATATTATCATGAGTAAAGTTTTTGCAAGTTTGTATAATTACATGTTTTCTTAGTATGTAAAGAATCGGCACTGGTTTTGAAAGTCAGCTCAGCAAAATTACAGACGAACGGGCAAACTGTTGAATCACCTGTGATAAAAAGACATATTTTTTTAAGTAGTTTTCATCGTCGTCTCAGCCGAATCACGTCCAGTGCTGAACCAGTTATGCGAAAATTAAAATCATTCTCACGACTAAGATGAATCTTTTGACAAAATACGACAAGCCATTTAGGCTCAGGGGCGAGCCAAAGAAATATACGTACACTCAAAAAACATAATCCACCTTCATTCACAATCAGGTAAAAAAGGAGTGGTAAATTCAAACTTTCCTACACATTTAGTAGTAGTAAAGTAAATACAAGTAATTCGAATCTAATTAAATGGAAGCCTTAGCAGTGATCAGCTGGGCTCGGCCGCCACTTACTGTACTTGGACAAATATCACTAGAAAAGTTACAATTTCGTTTTCCGTCTTCTGTGACTTAACTTCCGTTTGCTCGCCGGCTTCTTAATAGGGCAGCCATGATATCACTTAATGTAGGACGTTTATTAGGCTATATTTTGCAAAGATTAGTACTTTATTTGACTGGGTTCTAGTAGTGACTGTGAAGGACCTTCTTCCCTAAACAGCATTTTTCCTTGTGGAAGTAACCTGAAGTAGAAGATGTGAAAAGAATGATGAACTCAAATTAATTGTAGCAGAAGAACAACTGTACGATACTGATTACTTGAAGTAGGTACGTTTAGGCACTTTTCAGGTGGCTAGGATCTAACCGCTAACCAAGTTTCTGTCTTAGATTGCAGGGGTGGCGTGCTACGCTGCTTTCTTTTGCGCTGAGTTTTGGGTTCAAACCCACCACACGGGACAGCACTCGTACGAGCCACAAATTGATGATCTAAGTCTGGATGTTCTTTGTATTCATTTTGTGTATGTTTGTCAAGTCCCCGGCAATAATGCAGGAGTTGTTTTTTAGAAGAAAAGGAACCTCAATCATTATTTACTTGTAAAACATATACCTAATTTAACTGTATTGTCCTGGGAGTCTTGCTATCTTTCGGTTAGTACAAACTAACATGTAAAACCTTACGTTTCCTTTAATTTTTCGCTTATATCACTAAAAAAAACTCTCTCAAATAAGGCTCTAATGTGCTTACAGGTTGTAAACATCACAGAAATTTGTTGCAATGGATTCACGATAGAAACAAAATTTAATTAATTTCAGATTTTGGACAATTAGTACCACCGTGGGAGAGCCCCGCTTGGGCACGACTGGGCCAGCTCGACTGGAGTGATACCACGGCCTCACAGAAAACCGGTGTGAAAAAGCGCTGGCGCTGTGTTTCACCGAGTGAGTGAGGATACCGGAGGCCCATATCCCAATCCTTCCCCCAATCCCCTTCCCATTCTCCAAAGACTTGGACACCTTTGGTGTTGCGGTGTCCATGGGCGACGGTAATTGCTTACCGTCAGGCGATACATCTGCTCGTTTGCCACCTATTCCATAAAAAAAGTACACAACACCATGTAGCCTCAAAATAAGAAAAGCTTGCACTACGAAAGCGGGATTAACTGATAGAATATAATACTTATTTTTTGTTAATATTTTACATACATATTATACATAGAAAACACCCAAACTCCGAAACAAACATTCGCGAACCCGAGACCTCACCACAGCAGTCGCATTCGCTATCATTGCGCCAGTAATCATTGTAGAGACACTGCCTGGTAATAAGCCATGTCCTCCTGCCTTCTGCGAAGTGGTCACCTGACAATCAGTACATTCGTCGCCGCAATAGTATTACATGTCAAACGCAATCCTCTTACCGCCCCTTGCTCACCGCTGTCTTTAACCGCCCCTTCTATGGCTTCATGCAAAACTTGAGGTGGATGGCCCGAATATACAGAAAAGTGGGGGGAATTAGCTGCATTAGCTTAGTTCTTTTACTTTACTACTGAAGGTTGAAGATAAAGATTTGACAGAACTTGAACGAGAGACTTATATCTCTTCTTAGATATTTCAGACCGTAAGAAGTATGAAAGAATCAATTCTTGTCTTAATTTCTTAACCTCCTTTTGTGGACAAGATGTTTCTTTTTGTATGATGTTTGACTTGACTTTGGTCTTGTCCTACAAATATTATAAACGCGAAAGTTTGTAAGTATGGATACATGTTTGTTGTTTCACGTAAAAACTACTGAATGGATTTTAATGAAACTTTACAATAATACAGCACCAGAATAACACATAGGCTACAATTTATAAAGTCACAATTCACAAAATATCTTTTTACCGCGGGTAAAACCGCGGGGTATCAGAATAAAAATGAGAGAAGAGAAGAGAGATCAGAATAAAGAATAAGAATGATGTATCGACGGTCAGAGGTGGTCGATACTCTCTCTATCCGTCAGGATTCTGTACAGTCAGGAAGCGGATGTAACGGACAATAACAACGTTGCTCGCATTGGCAAGAAAGTCGAAATTCTGCTGAAACCATTGTATAGTACATAACTAGCATGTATGTAGGTGTAAGTATAGCCTTTGTCCTTCCTCAAGGATCGGAGTATCTCTACGCGAAATTTCATCGAAATCGTTACATCGATTTAGTTGTGATAGTGTAACAGATAAACAGACAAAGTTATTTTTAATTCATAATATTGTTATGGATTATAAGACTCGTCAAATAAGGTATAAATATTTTATTTCTTTCTACTCAATTCATAAGAGAAATGTAGATATTTCATACATCTTTCGCAGTTAACCCCATTCTAATACCTGTCACTACTAGTAGGCCTAACAATCTTTAAAAGTCCAGGGAAATTTCAACCTTCATTTTTTTTAATCTGACAATAAAAATATTATTTTCTCTGTATGAAAAAAAAAAACTGAAGGGATTCATAAGTCGTCTTCACCTAGCTCGTAGTAAAATATCACCGGTTATTAATAAACATAATATACTTAATAACTCTCTATGTTTTCATAATCTTATCGTTACTGTTTTAAAACAGATGCGGCTGTTTTCACTCCTGTTATTTGCCAATCTATTATATTTTAAACTCTATTTTTATAGAAATATAGGTCAATTTCTTTTGACTAAATCTCCACTGCTCCGACTCAAAGCGATTGCACGATTTTATGTCTTATTATAACGATGTTGAGTTGATTTTTTGATTTTCTCTATGTAAAAATAGTATCAATTGAATTTAAATCATTTGCGTACAAAATTAGGGTGCAATTTCGGTTGCAATATTTTTTGGAGTGATTTATTTCGAAAATGAACGAAAAGTGAGTTGTATTAATAAACTAGAAGTATGCGAGGGTGGAAGTGAGGTCGGGGGTGAGTTCCGCCATTAGTGTGTTTGAACATGTCTAATGGTTCCTGAAAAATTTTGTGGCGGGCTAAAGGTTGCGTCACATTACGCAGAGATGATGCACATTGTATATGCTAATGTTAGGCAAGCTTTAAACGTAATATGAGAGGTCTACAATTCTGTACTATTTACTAAAAACCAAGATTTTTTTTATTAAAAAAGTAATTTTGGTTTACGTTATTTGTGTAAAATGTGTTTATTCCGTGGGAGAGCCAGTAAGCCGGGATACCACAGCCTCACAGAAAACCGGTGCGAAACAGCGCTTGCGCTGTGTTTCACCGAAACTCTGAAGATACCGGAGGCTTTTTTTTTTTTTTGACGTGGTGGATTGCCTTTACGCACTTCACTCCCCCCCTGCGGGTACAGGGGGTTCACTTTGTGTGGGACTCCTGACTGACACCAGCCAGACTACCCACTAAACCACCACGGTGTGCCACTCTGCGCCTGAGACGGGAGGGATCCGGGAACCGCTTTCTTACGCCATCCGGACCCCTCCCAGCGCCAGCCCGCACTGAGGCGGGCTCCGTCGTCTAATGGTTAACTCTCAAGGTGGGCGACGTACGGCAAACCTGTAACGTCGCCCCCCTCGCGGGTGGCCTCTAAAGCGGATGGGGGGGAAAACCCGTCCCGCCCATCCGCGGCCACACTCAGGGCGGCATGAGGCGCTGGTAGGCGCGCCTCCGCCGCCCGGTTCGCCGGCGGCGGATCGGGTCCGAGTGGAGATCGTCCTCCCGGGCCTTCTCCGCCGCCTCCTTCTGCGAGATGACTTCCTCGAAGAAGGTCGCGACCGTGGTAAAACTGCTCTCGCCGCCAGCCATGGATCGTACGACGGCCGGCAGCGAGATATCTCCTCCGATGACTGCAGTGAGTGCCCGACGCTGCGGCGTCCAAGCGGGGCACACCGCCAGCGTGTGCTGGGCCGAGTCCTCACTGCAGTCGCAGTGGTGGCAGGCGGGACTCAATTCCCTCCTGGCGACCGAGTGCAGGTACTTCCCGAAGCAACCGTGCCCGGAAAGCACCTGCGTCAGTCGGAAGGAAAGGGTCCCGTGCTGTCGCCCTGCCCACTCGAGGATGACGGGCTGGAGCGCCTCCACGGTGGCGAAGCCAGCACGTGGAGCCTCCAGCCGTGACGACAACCGAACCATAGTGGCTCGACGGGCGGCTTCACGCCACTCGCGTACCTCTTCGGGCGGAGGGCGCATGCCACTCTCCGCCCGGAATTCAGCCACCCGTCGATAAATTTCGGCGAAGATACCGGAGGCTACCCCAACCCTTCACTATATCCCTCTCCTCCCTCCCCATCCAGCAAAGGCCGGCAACGCTCTTGTGATGCCTCTGATGCTAAGGGTGTCCATGGGCGGCGGTAATCGCTTGCCATCACGCGATAGGCCTGCCGGTATGCGACCTATGCCATAAAAAAAACAATCATGAGATCTACGTCATGGCAAGCGGTCAAGAGAGAGTTAAAAAAGTAGAAATAGTTTAGTTTTAAGTATGCACTTACTTCATATTGAATTTATTTATGCAGCTTTAAACATATAACATATACATTAGAGAAATAACAATATATTCCAAACCTAAAAAAAACTTTTTGACAGTTCTTAAGTAGATAGTCTGTCAAAGATAGACTTTGGAGTCTGCAAAGTTTAAAGATAAATATAATTCATTTCTATAAAAGTCAGCAAAATATAATTCTACCTAAATTTAAAAATAAACAATAACGCATTTATTTTATTCCAATTTCAAATTAATCTTTGAAAGTCCCGGTCTTCTTAAGAATTCGAATAATTGACCCGTGTCGATCACAAATATCGCGCTTCAACATTTATATGCTACTACTTTTTGAACTTGCAACACTTAATATTAGGTATATTAAGGTACAGTATGTCGTCAAAACATTGGCCTATTGACATCTACGCCAAATCCACAACAACCAATGTTAGTCTAACAGCTGGACATTGGCCTCACTTTAGAAAGGAGTTTTGGTTTCTATATCACGTTGACGGGTTTTATGGGTTTTGCTTCAAGTTTTCCTTCTTATTACGTAATAATGTAATTATGAAGGTAAATATCTCTATATGTAGTGTGTCCAGTGGAAGTGGTCTCAAGTATCGTTGGTGTCCCGGTAGGAAGTCGCACGTGCACTCAAAGAAACCCCTCCTTCGAAGGGTCAAGTTACCTTTTGAATTCCGGATGTTCTGGACAAGTGCCTATAACATATAATAAGTGTTTAATTTACTGTTCAGTTTAATTTATAGAAAAATACATAGGTAGATAGGCACTATGAACATTTCGTACCATACTACTTAAGTAAATAATTATGACCAGCGTTGGTCACAAGCTGGCGAAGCTCAAATAAACACGTACTTCATTCCAAGAGCTTTTTTTATATTCTATCATATTTCTCAAGATGAAATTCATCAAAAAGTTCAAAAATAATCTACTGAGACAAAACTTTTAACAATTATTCAATAGTCTCCGTAAATTAATTATTTAATGTGGTAACCCTTCTGCGTTATCGTTAAAAGGGTAAACGCTATTAAAACTCAAATGTCTTTAAATAATTATAAATAAACAAGTATTTGTAAATCGAACTATTATTGTACATTGAAAACAAAACAAAGAGTTCTAAAAGGTACGTAAAACATACTAAAATAAAAAGGACAATTCACAGGAAAAAAACAGAATAAAACACTCGTAATAAAATATGTTGTCTTGAAAGCAGCCGTTAAAATTCATTGCCACTAAACATATTTTCTTTTCTACCGAGTTGCCAGATATAACATTTTAAACTACTAACTGAACTAGATTCATGTACCTAATTTTGATAGACACATTGCAGAAAGTGTTCATGTAATGGTTTTTAGAGGATTAATTTAAGTTTGTCATAAATATGAAACAATTGAGGAATCAAAGGCCTAGAGAATGACTTTACACTTTATAATTATCAGCCTATAGCAGTCCACGGCTGGATATAGGCCACTTGCCCTCCACTTTTTTAGATTTTCTTTTTATACTTAGTATCGACTTATTTTTGCTAATTAGATAATATAACTAATCTATTGTCTAAATTGAATATGAAAGGTATCTAGCTGTCTTCTAAAGATATCTATCTTATTTCCAATATTTCTAAAACAATTTAATTAAAAGTCTTCTTGTAAAAAAATAAATAAATATTAACGTTTCCCAGATACAGGTTAAATTCCTAAACTGGCAACACACAAATTGTAACAAGACAATTCGTAGTCTTTGCGCCGTATTATTTCCATACTTACTGACATAACGACTACAGGGTACCGAAACATACAGAAACAATCAAAGATATTTAAAATAACTCTTATTTCTAAAGCCATAAGATTCACTATTTTCTTATTGGAATGCAAGGAATATGTATGGATTTTAGAATAGGTACTAGAGTGATATTAAATCGCAAACACAAAATAAGTGTGTTACTTTTATAACCATTATATAAAGACAACTTGGAATAGTAAAAATGATTATTATTTTCTTCTGCACTTGCTTAAAAATATATATGTATATAAATATATAATAGACTTTTTTTCAATATTGTTACGATTTCCAAATTCAAATCATTTTCCATTAGAACGTTTGTTTTTAGGTTTAAGACGAACCGTCGTCGCTTATGTTTGTTGAAAGTTAAAAATAATAAATAGTAAAAAAAATAATAATTAATAAATCCCGTAAAAAATAATTAATGATAATAATCCCGTCATGTATGGATAGCCACAGTTACGGTTTTAAAATCGTCAAGTCGGTATGTATCTGGGGTTTAACGCTTCTCGTTCCATTTTTAAACATATTTACGATTTATTGCTCCATATCTGCACGGTTCGTGAGTGAATATTTCGTGTCCCCCTACCGTGACGGATTACGTTTTACCAGATTTATTCAAAAAAAGAATTGCGATAATTTATAATTTTTGTTCTGGTCCAATATTTTTATTTTAATTCTTTGTGTATTGTTTGGGAATCGATGGCCAGTATTTCTTTTTCTGAATTTTATTTGTTTTCAGAATATAGGTATAATAATGCAAAATAATGCGTACTAGATCACCCAGTGGTCGGATTTCGAGCATAATTCTTTTAGTTTTGTTTTTATTTGTGTTGCTTTGTGCACTCCTCCTTCCATTTAAACTTTAACTGTGTCAGATTTCATGCTCCACCGTTCGCGTAATTTTCGCAGAAAGTGGTACTAAGTTTTTGCTTCCGGTATTCATTATAGATATGGCGTCAAGGCAGCATTTAATACTTGGAATACTTTATTGTTTTAAAAAGTGAAGTATTTGAACAATTTATGGCATTTTTTCAAAAATATGTATGAGAGACCATCTGCAGAATAAAAATTTAGTTTATAATTAATTTTTAATACAATAATATAAACCTTATGAAGACAGAAAACAGTGTATTTAAAAGAGAAGTGAAACGCTACTGTACTAAAAAAATAAGTATATATGATTTTATTTTGCTCCCATCTCGAATTAATATCATGTGAGTATGTACATTTATCTGAGTGTTGCATTAAGTATCTAAATATAATTCCGGAGTCACGATCCGTGGCCGAATGCTTTTTAAATAAGATAGCCGGTATCTAACACAGCATTTATATACATAGTTACATACATACATGTACTTATATGTGACTAGCTCTATCCCACAGCGTTACCTCGGTTGTTGTAGTACCTTTACAAAAAAAACCAGGACGAAGCTTTCAGAAAATTGGTTTAAGTTACTCCGTATATTATCTATCTGCTATCTGCTTGTGAAAGTTCATTCCAAATCGATTCAGCCTTTTCAGAGATTAGTCAGAACACAGAGACAAACAAAAGTTTTGATGAAAAATAGATTTTTTTATTTAAGTACCGTAACGTACCCTCTCTTGAGAGGAGACCCGAGCCCAGCAGTGGGACATTAAGGGTTGTTGATGATGATGATGAAGTACCGTATATACTTTTTCATGAATATAATCAAAACCTGTTAACTTGAAGTCACAAACAGACACTTCAATTTTATTTATTTGTATAGAGAATGAGAATTTTTGGAGTCGAGATATCATGAACTAACGTAACCTATAGCTTTATATTTTTTTAATTAAAAAGTATCGCTTTTAGATAATGCAAACATGTTTTAGCCTTTCTTACATTAGCGGTTCTAGTAACTAGCTAGCTTCTCATTGGTATTGATGTGTTTTTATTAGAAAATAACCTTTTTGATCTTCATCGTATTATACCTTCTTCATAGCCTTTAATATTCCCTAGATTATATTTAAAGTCGGCCACTTACTTAGTATTTTAACTGGATTTACCTGAATATCAGTTTTTCCACGGAGCAAATGGCATCGGACCTCCGCAACCCTGAGGGCGAGCTGAACTCAAAGGGTAAACAAATTGCCAGCGTATTGGCACTGACTTTTCAACAACGATAGATGTTCATGACAACCAGCACCAACGGCTTAACGTGCTCCAATCTAATCTAATATTATAAATGCGAGCATAAGTTTTGTGTGTGAAAACTCACATTTAAACCACTAAATCGGTTTTAACTCCTTAACCACTGGGAAGATATATCTTCGAGTAACATAGTCTACTGTTGAGCTCCTTAACCGACATACACAACATACAGATGAATGGAACCGAGGGCAAAGAAAAAAGAATGAATGTTTAACGTCTGCAAATACGTGTATATCTATATGCGTATTTATACCCTCTATATTATAGGAATCTAAAAAAAATATAACTAATACCCATCAATGTTTGTAAACAGCACACCCAATAAACAAACTGTTAGTTTAAAAACACAGCAATATCTGAGATAGGCACGCACCAGACGTATTATTTCGTGAACAGTCTATTTTCCTCTTGTAAAACTTTAAAAGCACCATGTCTGTACGGGCGGAGATCAATTTCAGTTTAATGGCAGATCTTTTTTGTATGGGAGGGGTTAAAGGTGAAAACCAATGGCGGCGTGTGACGTCACGCTGCTGCAGATCCAGAGAGAGACGATAGATGCTATTCTTGGAGTGTCTGGAACGTACAGTTGGAATGAAAAGTGTGTTTGATAATTTTTGTAATGAATTTAGAAGTTAAAATTGAGATTAGGTTACTGCTGTGCGAATCGGAGTTATCCGTAGGTTATTTAGTACACCAAAACACATAGGTCTTGGTTAATATACATTTGCTAGTCCCACAAGAACATAACCTACATTTTTTCGGTGTTAAAGAAATAATATGTTAATCTAGGTTGTTAGTAACCTTCAAGCTAAGTGTTATCAAAATTGGTTCAACGTGGGAGAGTCACGCTCCGGCATGCATGAGCTGGCTAGACCAGAGTGATACCAAGGCCTCACTGAAAACCGGAGTGAAACAGCGCCTCCGCTGTGTTTCACCAAGTGAGTGATGATTCCGGCAGATCCGGTATTATAGTGGGAAATAAACACATGCGTTGGTAGTAAATTCCAGGTTTTGACCGCTCGGCACAGGAAGGAAGTGTAGAGGAACGGGTGTCATGTCCCTCCAACACAAAGCGAGGATCCTCCAACCAGGCGAGGTGATCATGCCTGGCGGGCCACTGCCCAACGGTTGATGTTGGGAAGTTGTATATATGTTAATCGGCGCGAGAACTTCTATTGCGCGATTTAGGATTGGTAGCTTCTTAGTTTTCTTCGTTGCTCAGTAGTTCGTGTTTCTTCGGTAGATGGTGCTGTTATATATTTTATGTTGTTGCACTGTATGTGGAAGTCGCCACAGGAAGAACTGAAGCGATGAGTAAGAGAACATATATCTACCACTGTGAAGCGGTGACTTCCAAGGCCAGCAAGTCTTATCCTGTAGAGGAAGGGAGAGAGGAGGACCAGTTGGAAGAGCTCTGCAGTTCGCTCTCTATAATAAAGGCGATAGGGGACTGCCAAGGAGGCAATATCTCTACGCAACTGCAGAGGCTCAAGGGACTCGGTAGCTAAGGGACTGTCGATAATGCGGTTCTCTCGCCGCTGCAAAAGGTCAAGAGCGCCAAACAGATACTGTGCGGCACCATCGCAAACATGAGAACAGTACTCCACGCACGAGCGAACCTGGATCTTGTAAAGAAGAGACGGGCGAGAAGAACCGTCTCATGATTTAAAATTTATCAAATTATTTTCCAACAAAGTTCTCAGAGGCTAAGAGGAACTCTTAAGGTATCTTCAAAAATTAAGAATACGATATGGAGAGAAGAAAAATACAAAAGTTTGTTAATATTACGTGAGATATTTAAAATGTAGCTTTAAAATCCGATATTTCTGGCAACCAGTACCATAACAGTTTGAAAATACAAATTAAAAGAACTCTCTCATTGATGATTGTTTAAAAAATTTATCTATACATTGTAATCAGCTGTTTTGTTAGTTTTTATACATACATATAATGATCATAGTTTCCATATAAATGTATATTGCAAGCGTAGTCTTCTCTATGACAGTATAGGTATAATACTCTCAGTACTTCTGCATCCACCTGTATAAACAGCACCCCCATACTCCTATTGCCTTTGTTTCTAACCTTCTTTCATTATATTCCTAACATTCAAATCAATGGTTATGCACTTTATGGAGTTATGGAGCGAGGAAAAGCAACTACCATCACCTATTTGACATGTAATTCAAGAGGCATTCGTGAAATATGGGCACCATTAATTAAGCCTCTAACTATATCTTCAACATCACAAGCGTTGATGTACCTTTATCATACACGTGTTCGTATGCTCACTGGATGAAATAGGGTGTGTGGGACATTACAATTTAAATCCCACACATAACCTGCACTAACACTTGTCATTTATGAGGCACTAACAATTTACCACCGCGCGAAGCACCGCGAAGAATGTCGAACTAAACTGTTGTTGTTTCACCTACATTTAACCATAAAACTAAGGGATGCGCATGCGCACGGTGACTGTAAATTGATTCAAAATAGGTACTAATAATTGTAATGAGATTTGGAAACGTCATGATTTAGAGTCGTGGATCCATCCCATATCCCATCCCTACCGTTGTGAAGACACTCGTAAAGTACTAGTAATGCATGTAAAACTTCTTCTTGAATCACTCTATCTATTGTTAAAAACTGCATTGACATTTGTTGAGTAGTTTAAAGGATCTAAACGAACAGACAGTGGAAGTGAATTCATTTTATTTCATGTAAAAATGTAGGTTATGTGTGACAATAGACTAGTATCCTTTAAAAAAAAACTTTGGACGAAGTTAGTCGGTTACCACGGAAGGCAACAAATTTAATAGAACCCCACTATTAACCACCAGCTTTGTATGGCGATAGTAAGATATTCCACTCCTTCGTGAGGTGTTGGATTTTGCTTTTAGAGCAAATATCGTGTCATTCCCTGAGGTTGATTGGAGTGGTCAAGCCTGTCCATTTCTGCTAAAGCAGGGTTTTTTTCAATAAGGTATTATCTTACTTACAAAAAAATTAAGTTACTGAGATTGCTACCAAATTATACAAACGTATATACAGTAAAAATTATTAGGTACAATTGTGTACAAAAGTTCGTTAGCAAAGAGCTTATTTGTCGGAAACGTCGCGCGCGCACGATTTATGTCGACACATTCTGAGGTGAGGATTTCCAAGTGAAATAAATACAATGAGCTTGTGGGACCGAACTCTGGAGTGTTCGATAGCGAAAGATTAATATCGATAGCGAATATCTTATATAAAATGAAATGGTATTTCAAAAACTAAATAAAACTAGATTATATAACGCTTGAGGATTGTTCTTTATATAGTAGATATTAAATAGTTAAATTCCAGGTAAGTATTTATTATTGATAAGACAATTATTATATTAACCCTCAGTTTCACTGGGAGAGCTTTAAATGAGCTTTGGCAATCCTGAGGCATTTATCAACAAACTATCTAAGTTCATTAAAATCCTGATTACATGTTAAATGGTTTTATCAATTTGAGCTGAAAATTGTATTGTGATTTAATGCGTACCTGAATTATTCCCCCTTATAATTTGTAAATAATAATATACTTGTTGGGTTATTTAACATTCTACAATATTTTAATACTAAATCATTAAAAATTAACACATCAGTTTAAAAAAAACTTGTTCAAAAAACCAATACAAAACTTTTTTCATGTTCGTTAACCACACAAACCAGGATCAATAAACCTGCACAAAATCATTTGAAAATTCACTTTAAACGAACTTTTAATCTTAATTTTACTAGAAGAGACTACTAAAAAATTTACACTTTCGACAACATTTCGTTATCGCTTCGAAATGTCCCATTTGCCACCAAAAAAATATTCAGGAAGATATATCTCAAAAACTTTAGTGGAGCGTAGAGTATTTATGGAAATCTAAATAACGCGAGCTTTTTTTAATTGTACAGAATGAGTTTTTTCATTATTAGTTTTATTTATTTTGGTGAGCTTCAGTGATTTGTTCGACGGTAAATATTATAGGGAGCGGCAGCAGTCTGTGCGGTGTTAATGAAGTGTCGCATATAAACGTTTGAATGACTAAATATGGCTCGCTGGGGACACATTTTTTGGTAAAATACGAAGTTTGAATGTCGCTCAATATAGAAAGAAAACAATAATAGTAAATTGGTTTTATCTATCCTCGGACTGACAGTTGCATTTCTTGTTTGCCTATGGCCAAATAAAAAAGTTTCAAGATTTGAATATTTGAATCAGTGTTCGATATTTTAATTGTCGTTTCGGCATACGTACTGATATTGCATCTACGTTTTGTTTATATCTTAACATTCATACAGATGTTGATATAGAGAGTTGTTGGTTATGAAAGTATCTATTATAATAGCAGAGAATACATTAGGGAGATGCCGACTTGATTATACTGTGAGATGTTTTCCATACCAAAATTATTTCGGACATCATCATCCCCCAGCAGAACTGAGGGGCTAAGAAAACCTCCATAAAGTAATCTTTATTTTCTTTCCGTGATTCCGTGATTCGGAGGTCACGTTAAGCAGTCGGTCCCGGTTGTTATCATACGATAACAGTCGTGAAGCTTAGTTGGAGGCCTTCGGGCGGCTTAAAAACATCCAACGGCAAGATTTACGTAGCCACAACGTAGTCTTGCCAGTCCCCAACCCACACTTGGCCAGCGTGGGGACGTATGGCCTTAACCCTCTCCTGAGAGGAGACCCGAGCCCAGCAGTGGGACATTATGGGTTGTTGTTATTTTCTTTATAAACGCACATTCCAATTATGTTTAGCTAATGCTAAACATAATTGGAATGTGCGTTTCGAATGTTAATTACACCCCTAAATTAAAACTCTGATCTTATCGACATCAAATGATTGATTTTGTTCTGTAATCCTGAATTCAAATAAAATACAATAAATAAGTAAGAATAATTTTGAACCATCTTATTCTTTCCAATTATAATTATTGACGTCGCTAAGGGTCACATACTAGCAAACCTATTGAAATCTATAACGGACTTATAGGTCATTTATCATATCAAAAAAAAAGCAGAAACAAACCGGAAGGTCGAGTCCACAAGTGGTCAGTTGAGAACTGAGGGCTGATCAATATTCAAGAAATACAACTTTTCTATTCACTTGCCCATAAATCCTAACAGCCATTATCCGCGAATTCGCACAATACGCGAACATTAATTATAAATTCTACGCGAACTTTACAGAGGTCACGGCTTGACCCGTGAGAAGTTGGGGACGTAAGGACCCTATTTGAATATGCCCTTGGGTGAAAGAAAACATCGCATTGTGTCGAGCGGTCAGTCTTTGTGTCCAGTCGTGCAGTGCCATCTTATTATTATTTAAATTTTGGCAGGTGATGTGTATAAACAGAACTGACCTTACACTTTTTTTCGAACGATAAATTTTTGAACGACAATACGCAATTATTGGGACGAGCGAATATTATTTAAATTTGGAGTGTCTTGTAAATGTATTCGTGGATTTGTAATGTTGTGGAATTTTACTATTTACAAAGTTTTTTGTAAATAGGAGTTGAGTTCGGAAATAAATATTATTAATTTTGAATAAAAAAATTGTTTTTGGACATCTAAAACACTACGCCATCTAGTCCCAAGCTAAGTAGAACTTGTGTTATGGGAACTAGACAACTGATATAAACACATTTATATATATTTGTAAATATATACAAATTATACATTGAAAGCCAGCTAAACAAAGCGATAATACAAATATTTGGCACGACATGGGATTCGAACCCGAGACCTCAAGCACAGCAATCACATACGCTACCACTCCGTGGCGGAGTCAGTCAGTCGAGGCAGTCAATAATTTGTATAGGTGTGGCCATTTCAATAGTTTGCAGCATGACCTTACAGAATAACTTATGCTTATAATGGAGATGTCTGTCGGGTTCGAAATAAGAGGAGAATACATAAAGAATATGATAACCGTACGTATATCTAAAATATAATAAAAAATAATAACATCTCACACCAGACAATCAGATCTAAAAATAGGCAGAGCCTGTATATTTTTAAATCCATACTAATATTCTAAATTCGTAGGTAGCCCTGTCTGTCTGTTGCGTTTTAGCGGCTAAACTGCTGCACCTATTTCAATTCAATTTCCATGGTGATACTTTGATTATTGGGGAAGAACACTGGCTAGTTTTTACGGACATAAACGACGGACGGATGGATTGATCACGCCTAGAAACAAAATCATTTTCCTTAGTGGGAATTGAATCCACCTCCTGATGGTAAGTGATCACGCCGCCCATGGATACACGCGAGGCGAGCCGACACAAGTACGCTGTCGGTTTTTTAAGATGGAGTGCGTTCAATATCGGCTTTTAAGGTGAAATATTAATAGTGTAACAATACAAAAGAAAACAACACTAAAACTATATTATTCATTCTCGAAGATAAATCGAACGCAAAAGTCAACATAATTCATCAATATGCGTCCATTTTATACCACCGCCCTCCTGTTTAGCGGAGATTTTCGCAAAAATGGAGAATATCCACTTTTATCAGACGGAGAATGGCGATCAATCAATAAGGATTACTGGACCCGGCGATCTTTATTTTAATCATTATACCCACGAGAATAGGCGGCGGTTACCGAGTTATTGAGATATCGAATATTGGCTGGACAATAATATTTTTTGGGGAAAAAGACGTTTTACCGGGAAATCTACTACGATAGTCACCACTAGTCAAGTGATTTGCCGATTTTCTGAGTACCCTTCTAGTAGAATTATGATCGTTAAAGTTTGTGGCTCAGTGACAAGCAATAAAGAAATTGCTGACCACCAGTTTTCTGAGAGTTCGTGGATAGTACTGAGGAAGAGCTAGTTGGTTTACTTTCTCATCTGTCTGGTCTCCGGTAAATCAAGGTTTATTTTTCAATAATGGCTGAAAAGAGGCCGACGGGTCTATTAATTCGTAATTAGGTCGTATTCGTAAAAAAATATCGGACATTTCTTGGTACTTTATTATGTCTTTAACATTAGATTTGCTTAATTTTGTTTACGATGTAAATTAACAAATTTGTGAAAAATTAAAGTAAAAGAATGCGCATTGCTTTGTCTAAATGCGCAATACATGAAGGTTTTTTTTTTTAATTTTCCTCCAAAATTGAAATTTGGAACAGTATTTAAAATAAAGAAATCATTTACAAAAAGAGTCTTGAGACTTAAAATTACATTTAAGAGAACTTAGAAAAATTTACAATATAATACTTAAAAAAAATATGTGAGACATACTACACCGGTAGTAATCTTCATTTCTTAACATATTTGATATTTTATTTTACCATTATATGATTGCTTACACTTCCACAAAATGACAAGTAATTAGACCAGGAGTAATCTTCAAAAGTAAAAAAATATATATACAACCCTCAAATGGCTACTCTTTGCCGTGAATTTGAACTGAATTGTGTCTTGCCGATATCCCTAAATCTCCACATATTTTTTATAAGTTATTATATTCAAAGGGAGTGTTTAGCGGCTGAGCGATATGGCAGTGATAAAATTTTACGAGCTTCGGGGAAGAAATCAGTCAACCAGAGTATTGTTTCCATTATAGATACTGGATACACGTTATTTTCAAACTAAGTTATGGCTTCTTAGTATACTTAAGTGTAACTTATCTTACTGTCGTTGATGAGATGATTTAAGTGTTAAAAGACCTTAAATAATCACAACAAGAATGTAAAACGAAAGGAGAAGAACTTTTTTTTCCTCTTCGTATGAACCAGAAACTTTATGAAATCGTTAATTATTATTATCCTTAAAATCATAATAAATACATCACACTAGGAAACATCACTTAGGTTTGATATTTACCGGTTACTGTAAAGCAAACGTACTCTATCAAACAATGGGTACGCGTACCCTAACTCAAAAGAACCGAGGACGAAAGGGTTGTCCGTTGATCCTTTGAGCCGGCCTCCTATCGCGGTGGCGTGATGATAAAACATGCCATATTATGCTATATTTATGCCACTTACCCTGTATAGTGGATTTTAGCCAGTGCTTCGGCAAAGTCGTAAGTTTTTATGTAGTGGATCCACTTCCCGATTTGAGTCGTATATTTCTAGTGGCAGTGAGTGGGTTAAACTTTGAAACTATCTTATAAACATTTGAAATTGAATATGGAATGGTTTTAAATATAGAACGTTATGCGAATAATTTAACATGGTGACCCACGCAAGTTTGTCTCCGTCTCTTTTCAATCATACTCGGCTCCTATAGTGCGTTTCATAAAATAATTCCTTTGCCGCCATATTAGCAGTAACGCTAATAAGTGTTGCTTTTATTACTACATTACCTTACATTACATTAATCGAGATATTTTTCCGCAATATAAACTTTTAATAAAATATTTCCGTGAATAATGTATTTATCTATCTTTCTTTGTTTTCTTGCTATGACAACCTGATGCCAACATCACGGCATAGGAACTATTTAATGAAACTGTCTAGTTTTGTCTGTCCTTGGTGGACACGTCAGTAAAACAAATATTAAAAAAACATGAAAATCGGTTATATAGTTTCGGAGTTCATCGTAATACGTATAACAGTATAGCGAACATTGGTAACTGATTTATGATTAATTTTAGTGCAGGTTCCAAGACTGTATAACTTTTCCTGGATCTCTCGAATATCTCGGCGTACTTATGGGTCACCGCCCACTTCTCCAACACCTATGTACTACTATCAACCTGGTGAACAGGACCTCAATACGGGTTTAGGGTTAGAAGTAATTTTCTTAGTACGTGTTAAGTTAGAAGGTGAATAGTACAACTCTCCGACTTCAGTTTACTATTAAAATCTTTTTTTAGTGCCTATAATCAAAATTAAAGAGAATATGTATAAAATATTTGTATTTTTATGAATTTTTGGAATTCTAAATACATAAATTCATTAGTAAATTACATGTGTACAATAACTTCCATTTATTGCAGCAATCTGTGGTAGTTTAAAGTAAACATAGTTAGCAATAAATAGTATTTATTGACGCGGAAATGAAACGAAGCGCTATAAAATGCACCATAGAGTATTAGCGGTATACGACGCGTGTATCTGTATGTACGATTTATATTTCGATACCACGTCCTTGCAGAGGGCTTGTGCTACCGCCAGATTGCTATCCGAATCCCGTTATTGTGGAATGGGCTTTATTTTAGTTCAAATTAAGAATTATTTGAAAAATATTTGGAATATTTTCAAATTTTATTCTATAAAGTAAGTCATCTGCGCTTTCTTCTTCTTGAATTTGACACATTATTCCAAATTTAATAATATTTAAGGCAATGCTGGTCGTATACAAGCCTACAAGGACGTTACCTGCGTTACGAATCTTGCGCCAATGTTTTTTACGTTAAGTTAAAAGAAAAGCTCATAGTTTTGGCCGTCAATGTATGGTATGGTCCACCGTAGCACCTATACTACTCAACTGATTTTTATAAATGAAGCGTCAATAGATTCGTAATAACGGCCCGTGTGATATAGGCTATATATATTTTGTAAAATGTTTTTGCACAGTCGGATTATAGTTTTTTAAACTTATTATTATTTAATAGGAGGAAAGCTACAGCTACTGTTTTATTCAGATTATTAATAACAAGATAACCTAGTTTATTAAAAATGGAGTACTCATAAAGTAGCGATTGCGGAAACAAATATGTATTTCCCACTTGAGTACATGAACCTAATTAGTCTTGTAGCACACTTAAAAGTACAGTACCTAAATAACTAATTAGCGACGGTTATAAATAAACCCCCATAAATTCTTTTTATTTCTATTTTATAGAGTTGTTAAAATGTTCGATTTACAAACTAGTGAAAGAAAATTATAATTTAGTTTAATTTGGTAAATGACGGCACATTAAACACTCTTATTATTAGGTACTCGCAACATCGAAAATCAAAAGTTTTAAAATTGGAACTGTAAAAAAAAGATTCAAAAACTCGGTCGCCATCTTTACCCTAAAGCCTCGTTCCCGTCTAAGAAATTTTACAGTGCAATTTTATTTATAGCAAAATTATACGGTGGTTTGTATGTCCGTGAGAAAGCCCGGACAAGGAACCGGACAGTGTCCGGATCTTTTTGAGATTTTAGGACATTTGAATAATGCACCGATACTTTTTGATTATGTTTTATTCTAAGGGGCGATTCGGTGAGTTGGTTTTGTGATTTCGCGCGCAAAATTTGATTTGGTTTTGGTACTTTTATGTAATTTATTGCAAGCTGAACGAATGCGCTACGCTGTTTTTATTTTATTATCGAAGGTTGGTTTAATTCGACGTGCATTTAAAAGATCAAAACTCAATAAGAATATAAAATTTTCATACGAGTGAAATCTAACCAGGGATTGAATGAATGTTTTTCTACTAAATGTCAGTTTCATAATTTATTAATTAAATCTATGTAAGCATTTTCACACACAGGACCGGTTGTTGGGTTTTGATAACACAACTTGGTGGTAGAGTATGTCAAGCAGTGCATTTCTTTCAGCTGAGGAGAAAATGGAACATTTTTTACCCGACTGCGAAAGAAGGAGCATTATGTTTTTACCGGACTGCGAAAGGAGGAGGGTTATGGTTTTCGAGTGTATGTTTATTTCTTTTTCTTTCCCCTATAGCTAAAACGGCTCGTCGTATTTTTATGTAAGTGGTGTCAAAGATTCGTCTTACTCGCGCGTCTTACTAGGTACAACAAAATTTTAATAAAATCATAAGCCGTTGGATTTATTTTTAAATAAATCTTTTCTTTTGCTTTAGTATAAGAACCTTAGATAATAATAAATATATTATATTTTAATATTTAAAATATGTATACGATAGTATATTTAACTTTGGATTACTTATAATTAGACCAGCTGAATGCTTATCACGGTAAAAAGTATCAAGGAAGTACCCAAATGTATTTTAAAGTAATTAAAAATACTTTTATACAGAATTTAATTAATAATTTACGTTCAGGAATAATTAAACTCATTAAACTAGAGTGTAGTTTAACTAATTTATTTATAATGATATTAAAATGATGGTAGGTAGGTACATAAAGTTCTTGAGGTTTTTGTCTTATTTTGGATTTAATATTCACTCATGGCTAGTGCTTTGCTTGCAAGAAATTTATTATTCTATTTTTTTCGAATGGATTTTTACATGAAAATTATACGAAATATTTGTATTATCGAATAAACGACAAATTACTGAATAAGGTACGTTTGAAGACAACTCCCGTATTAGGAATATACAATATACATCCTGTGTCGCGGCGACATCATACAAAGAACACCCAGACTCAACAGTTTGTGGATCACACAAAGTGTTGTTCCATGTGGGGTTTGAACCCACCACTTGGCGAAGTAGAATGTGGTGGAGCGAAGGCTCAAACCACTTTTTTTTTACGTGTGGAATCCCCCTCGTGCCTTCACCCCACCGGGGTTTGCGTCGGGGCGGTGTGTCGGAATCGAACCGACAAAAACCACACGGTGTGCCACTCTGCGCTTGAGACGGGAGAGATCCGGGAACCGCTTTCTTACGCCATCCGGAAGGCTCAAACTACTAGTCCATCCATAATTCTCAAATGATATATTTATTACCATTTGAGAATTATTTTCACAGGAATTAACACGATCACTTATTTAAAGGTATTACATACCTCTGACTATGATTGTGACGAAGAGGCAGCTTGTGACCACGCCCAGGGCAATCTGGTCGGAACGTCAGGCAAATCAGAGTTATGTAATACCTTTAATTCAGTGATCGTGTTAATTCCCTTGAAAATAATTATTGTGTTATGAAACGCGAAAGATTAAAAGATATTGATATTTAAGATTCAATAATAGTAATTAACTAATAGTAACTTCTATTGTAGCTCTTCTAGAAGACCCTAGCTAAGGTCTCAGGGTAACATTTCCAGGTCTACGGCCTCTTTAAATAGTGTTCAGCGCCGCCTGGGATCACCGGATTGTCTATGGGCCTGTTCGTAGTTCCGAGATGTCAGTGCTGTCGGGAACCAATAGTAATTTATTTTGATTATCTTGGTGGCGTAGTGGTAGCGTGTGCAACTGCTGAACTTGAGGTCTCAAAGCTCGGGGTTTGGGTGTCTAGTACTCATACTACAAGCTCTGCTTAGTTTGGGACAAGATGGCTTTATGTATCAGATATCCGAAATATTAAATTAAATAAATGCCAACCACTTAGATTCCATAGACTGTCATTTTCCTTAAAAGTCAATTTGACGTTAAACTCCCGCCAAAATTTTCAAATAAAAAAGTGACAAGTAGATACCTACATAGATATAGGTAGTTCTATTATACTAAGAGGGTCGTCTTGTAAATATTAATCTCGTAAATTTTATGTCAATAGTCTCCCTCAACCCCTGTTTGATGGATAGGGGTACGATATTGATGTAATATATAATAATATTTGAGCTAAAATACCTCATTTTGGGGTTAATATATTCATAGTATTATACGATGTTTTTGTTGGAATCTGAAAATGTTTCATATATTTCAAGTTTAATCCTAAGGTTTTATCATTAAAGTGTGGACATCAAAAACAAGACACTAAGGAATTGTTCCAAACATTCGAAAGTTAACGGTTTTTTTTAATTATTATTTTTTTACTATACGTTTTCATATTCTTCATTAATAATGATAAAGAATTTAAAATGTGTAAGTTTTCTTAAATTCAATCTTTAAACTTTACTTTTAATCTCTAAATATATCTATAACTTAATACATCTACGATATGAAATACATATATACATCTACGAAGGTGTATACATAGCCTGAACCGATGGCAGCACTTTGCTCCATTATTATTAAAAAAGTTTATCTTAGCAAGCAATAAATGTTTCGTTTCCTTCTCCTAAATAAAAAAAAACATAACATACCATAAACACGCTGTACACAGAAAAAAAGAAATGTGCTACCATAATATAGCACACGGTCCATTTCGGTATGCGGCAAACAGTTTTTATAAAGTCATAAATATTTAATCCCTAAAACAGATTCTTAAAAAGTATTAAAAAAATGTTTTCACAGACACCAGGGCGTCGAGTGTACGTATACAAATTTGTATTCCTTTTGTAATTTTTTTTTTTGGGATTACTGACCACTAACAAACTCTATTTAAAATTAGAACATCTCACGCCCAAAAAGTTTTGCCAAGATGTCCGACAGTTTTATCTAGTTTTTTTTTGTAAGTTTTATTGTGGTTATTTTAGCCTTAGTAGTAATAATAATTAATATGGTTACGTGTGCATAGCCGAAAAAAAAGAAAAGATATATATGTGTTTACCGTAGCAGATTTTAATAAATGTATTAAATTTGCTAATATAAAATATAAGCAAGCAAGTCTGGGCTATATTTATTGTTATTCCAAAATAACGGTTTTTGATAAATTAATTGATAAATTGTCCACATTAAAGAATTTAACAGCTCTTGTCAGACCGAGAAAAAAGCATGATATTAATGCACCTGCACTAATAAAATTCTTTGATCGAATTTACTAACTAATTATATTTGTTTTTTTATTATTTAATCAGGTAATATCGATTTCAGTAATAATGATTTTAAATTTCAAGCCTGACAGTAAAATGTAAAAAATGGATTACCATATTGAACTATTCCGTAAATAAAATTAAAACTTAATAAAACACATTCTCAAATAGTAATTAAAAAATGGTTAATACCTCCTTCAATATTAGTGAGCACTTTTTTATATCTTCCTTGGTTAAAGGAAAAAAAACATAGGGAACACTAACAAGCTGTATTAAAAGCAGAACATCTCGTTTCCGGGGAAATTCCAAAGACACCCTTATTGTTTTTAAAAAAATCTGTTGATGTTACGTCATCACACAGATTTACACAACTTAGAAAACCATCACAGATAGGAACAAAACAGAGTTACACAAGTTTTTTTGTAGGATTTTACAGTAAGCGAGCTGTTTTTGCTATAATACAATTAATATAACTCGAATTTACGAAAAATATACTTCGAAAATACAGTATTCTTAGGATATTATTATTTTTTATTACAAAAGGCCTGATATCATCGCAAATAACTATTTAGTAATCTTAAATTGCAAATGTCAGTCAGTCACACGAAAGCTCCCGAAATTTCAATTTGAAAAGATAACTATCATAAATGTTCTATATTTGAAAGCAAAACACATCGGCATAATAAAGACGGTCCACACGACCGCACAAAAGTGCAGCTTGCATTGTCCGAGCTCCTTGCATAAACTTTGGACAAAATATAATTGCTTAGGCCCCCTCGTCTATTCTTGAATAAAAAAAAAGCATAAGAAAAAAGTAAGGTGACATTCCGTATTCAAAACATATGTCATTTTCTGTATCGATGTGTCCATTGTGAAATTGGACGGACCTTATTAGTGGCCGAATGTCCGTGAAGTCGATGACGTTTCCCATGACGGCTGAATTCTATTTTTGAATTATTTTTACAATAAACGAGATGACATATCTTTATTGTCGTGAATTCGGAAGTGAAACGGATTAGTTCCGTGAACGCATCGATAACTGTTTATTATTTAGAAAGATAGTTTTACATTAAAACTTTAATACTGTTACGATTTGCGTACGTTAGATTGTTTTTTTTTAGGGGACTGGCAGATGCAGTTTACTGTTTATGTCTGGTATTATTCTAGGAGTTATTCAAATTGGGAAGTTGTATCTCACTCCTTATTTTAAATTGAATTTTGTAATTTGAAATTAAAGAAATAACGTGCGGTTTAGTAAATAATTAAAAAAGAATACGCAAAAGAGGGCCCATAAACTAATAATCCTCATTGATACAGCTCTGATTACGTTGACAAGAGTCTAGATGTAACAGATAACCCTACAAGGGTATATTACACCCCTCGGCTTTATAGGGTTGAACTACAGAGCTACGGCAGTATGATTGAATTATAAATTAATAGTTTTATATGTTAAATACTAGTAACTATTTAAAATCATAACATGTGGTTCGTAGTTAGAGACAAAATACGAAATGTACATGTCATTATGTACCCGTTCTAAGTATGAGTTTACAAAAATGATTCATTATTCCGATAAATTTAGTCATGGATCTAAAGAATGGAACTTTATATTATCATTTAATGAGCCGTAGACCGCCAAGCATGTTTACCTCGACTGGTCGGAGGCCTCCCTTCGTGATGGCCTCTTTATCACAAAGAGAAGCCCGATATCCGTTCCCTCTGAATAATTTTTGATCACGTGCTACCTTCGACCATTCGTAAAGCCGTCGGTCCTGTGCCAGACTTCTCCCCGGTCATGTCGGATGGCCGTCCCATCGGATTGTGAGAGTGAGGGAAGAGAGAGCACACCTGTTTTTGCGCACACACTTGTGCACTATAATATCTCCTACGTAGTTGGTTGGTTTCCGTTGAGACTGGCCACCGCGAGTCTCGGAAGCGGTTCCCGGTAGAGAAAGCGGTTCCCGGATCTCTCCCATCTCAGGCGCAGAGTGGCACACCGTGGTGGTTTAGTGGGTTGTCTGGCGAGTCAGTCAGGAGTCCCACACAAAGCGAACCCCCTGTGCCCGCGGGGGGGGAGCGAAGTGCGTAAAGGCATTCCACCATGTCAAAAAAAAAAAAAAACAGAGCTACGGCTGCACAATATGTGGTTCGTAGTTAGAGACAAAATACGAAATGTACATGTCATTATGTAAGTTCTAAGTATGAGTTTACAAAAATGATTCATTATTCCGATAAATTTAGTCATGAAAGGCTCAAGAAATGGATTCAATAATTTGATAGGATATAATAAAAATTAAAAGCCTAAAATCATTTTAATTTCAAATAGCTTTTGGTCTGTCACCCCGTTTCGCGCCAGGTCGGATTTTGAGGTTATCATTTTTCGGGTTTATAAAAATAGCTTATGACACAAATAATGTGACTTTCTATTGGTAAAGTAATTTTTAACATAGATTATGTAAATCCATATATACTACACCTACAGCTTCATAAATTTTTATTCTTTATAATATTGATATAAATTTATAGAAAAATATAATTACATTTATACTGGTAGAGTTCGTAGTCGTTGCTAGCCGTTGCGATTAGTCGTAGTATTTTCTATTCTTAGTAACTTTGCCAATATCTTTAACATTCAAATAATTGGCTAATAATCTAAACGTTTAAATTAATAATAATAATACAATATTCGTAATAAAATAAATATGTCAGCCCTATTTGTCAAAAGGTGAATACATTGGAAACCCACGCAATGAGTGTCACAATTACCAAACTACAGATCACAGATAAGCTATTAATTTGGCTCCCATATCGAACTACGCCCCTGGCAACCAACATAAACACACCCTCACTTCATTCTCCTAACGACTTTATTCCAAAGGGTATAAAAACGATTTTTCCCTAAACCTATATTACCCAACACAAAAGTTACCTAGGTTTTTTAATAAGCAAGAAATTGATATGAAGCTCTTTTATATGGCAACACAATGGTCATATTGTTTTCCCAACGTTTGAACCGCGAATATGTTACCCTTGATTGGGGCGAGATTATTTTATCTGGCAACCCGAGGGTGACTGATTAAAAGGAGATTGTTGAGGACTTATGATGAAGTATGTTTTTTTTTTGAATAACTATTTGAAAGTTATTTAGTTTACTAGTGCTGTATTAGTACTGTTAGTTTTATGACTTATACATAGAAGGGACAAAATAGCCCTTACGAAAATAACTTTATCAGTTATCATAGTACATACGTACGTATACTCACATACCTGTTCTGCACATTTTTTTTCATTCATCATTTGATTTTTTGTGTACTGAATGTGAAATTTCAGTACTAAATAAAGAAAAAAAACTAACCTTATTCTTTAGATTACAAAATATAGTTTTTTTGATGCACATTCCTTCTAAAACTTAAATCAAATCAATCTTGTTTAAAGTATTAGTTTTTTTCGACATACAATCAGTATATTACACATAGTGTTTAACAATTATTTTTTTACATATATTTTGTTTAACAAAACTCTGTTGTTTGTTTCTCATCCCTTCAATTATTAAATACCTATACTATATATATTACAGCACTTTTTACTTAAAATTATAACCTTTAAGGCTTTTGTGTCTACATACAAACATCAAGTATTCCAAACATAACATTCACTTAAATGCACAATGTTTGCATGAATGCATGAAACGGGGTAGGTACAAAGAAATTTGTGCACGTGTTAAAATACAGATATTCTTTACGCAAGTATCTACATAAGTTATTCATCAAAACTAATATCAGTATAGTATTAACGTGTTACTTAATCAGTGCGATGCCGGCCTCATTCTCCTATCGTGATGTTGGGACCTTTGCACACAATTAGACATAATAAACCGATGTTTATTGCAGTGAACCACTCGCAATCTTCTGACCTCGCACCAACATTGTCTCGTGGTACCGTTATTAGTTCAAGTGAAACGTTTATAACTAGTTGTTGATATTCGTTATTAATTATCTAAACTAGTCCCAACACTAACATTCCAGTTTATATGCTTTTTAAGAGTGAGTGACTACAAACAATACAGGGAAGCATTAACATTCATCATCCATACTTATAGCTATTATAAATTTGAAAGTAACTCTGTCTCTTTGTTACGATTTCACGGCTAAATTGCTAAACCGATTTCATTGAAATTATAAAGGAGATACTTTGTTTCTTGAAGAAAGGTATAGGCTATTCGTTACAGGGATAACAAGCATACCGCAGGCGAAGCTGCGGAAGCTACTGTATATAGTACGTTTAGCTTTTTTTTCGTTTTGAGGACTTTATAGGCAAAGATTTTGTTCGAAGATATTGTTGCATGAAGAAAAATACTATTTGATTTGTAGATAAATAAAACATATATTTACAGTTTGTCAAAAATACAGACAACTTTCATTCGCCCATTTATAATGTTTTGTTTTTAAATCTTCGAAATGTTCGAAATTCAAATGAGAACTTAGAACAAAAACCGACTCGAAGCCAGGGCGGGGCCTCTTGACAAATTTACGATAGTTTTTGCGAAACTTTTTCTTTATTTTTATGGTTCCCGTAAGTGGCAAACGGTTTTACTAACTTTTTTCGTCAGAGATTATGAACCTGTCTTGAGGTGTTAACTCAATCTTATCTCAAGTGTTCGGCTTTCACTTGACAGATTTTAAATAATAGTTACCTTTTATTTTTTATATTATTTATGGTTTTGGTTAAGTTTTAGGTATGTATGCTAGTGGTTAAAAACAGGCGGCTGTAAATAGTTTATAAGCACAACGTAAGTGATTGAACAGATATCAAACTTTTTTCGAATTAATAGAAGGAAGTGTTACCAGCCATAATAATCTATTGGGTGTCGGAAGAGCTGATTAAGAGGACAAGAGCACTGTAAAAAGTAAGAAAACTTACCAAGGTTTGACCTAGGTTGTATAGTAGGCCAAAACTTGCTTTTAAAGGTTATGGATGATGTCGAATATTAGTTTATAATGTTTATTTTTTTACTAGTTGCATTCACCTGCGTTAGTTTTACTTCCTACCTACTGCGATGATATTACGCCTTATTTGATATTACTCTATTCTTTAAAAATAAAACTAATCTGGTTCTTTAGCAATAGAAATTAGTGCATTAATGGAGAAATCCCACACACTAGAAATTATGTTTTATATATTTCAAATTGCTTAAAGTATATGTATAGCTTACTCTAACATTTATAAAAATAAAAGTCCTATCTTTGTATTTTTTTTTTAACACTAATCTCTTACATTCATTCAGTCATTGGCAGAATTGTCGACATCGGCACAGACTGCCATATCCAAAAAAAAAAAAAAAAAGTCGAAAGCGTCTAATTCTTGTGATAACATAAAATTGTACTACAGTAACAAATGCATGTTGAATAAGGAAAAAATCAAAGTGTGGTCCTGACATTGACTTTGTTAAATTTGAATTTAAATATGGAAGGTTTTGAAAATGTCTTGGTAACATGGCGTTCTTTGCTACCGAAACATAATTTTAACGCTATACTTTTTTCCTTACGAAATTTGAAATACAACACAGTGTTTTTGCGAAAAGTGACAGTTTGGGTGTATGGCGTGAATAAAAGTTGACATATTTAAGCCATATGTGAAGAGGCACAGACGTAATGGATTAATTAAGACCTCAACTCAACTTGGGGCACGTGTGAGATGTTGAGGTCACGTGAAAGAGATAAATTTGACAGTTGACAATACAATTTTTTTAGATTGTAAATAATTTATCGCTCACATACAAATAAGGTAAAATTTATTTCTTGATTTATGATAAAATTAATGTTTAAAAATCTTTTTGAGCACTAAGTGAGTCGAATTTACATAACTACTTTAAGTCTACTAGACCTACAATAAAATAATATCATTTTTCATTTGGTAATACTGTCACTTGTCATCTGAAGTGATAATATAATTTGTCAATCGCTGCTGAGATTTTAATTTTTTTTTACTAAAAAAATATATGTGTGATAAAAGTGTCGAAATAACTCTTTAAAACTCAGCAAGAAATATAGTTTTCAATATATCTTAACTTAAAGATAAGAAAGGATTTATTTGCCTTGTAGAATATTTTCGGTTCCTTCTTTATAATATTGTTTTATTTTAAACTAAAAATAGATGAGTGGGAAAGAACAAACATAAACTTAGAGAAGTTCGATTTAGAGACGATTAAAAAATAAATTTCAAAAATTTCATATTGTATGAAAAGAAATTCTAATGGTGTAGATAATTCAATTATTCTTCTTCACTTCACTTTATTTTTTAAATACGTATTCGCTAACCTTCGACAATGTATCAAAAGTATATAAATAGAAAGAAAATAGTCTTTTAAATTTGCTAAAAATAACTTGTATTTAAAGAGATTGGTTTTGAACATATGTAAAACAATGTTTTTCATCATGCAATCGTCTGATGCAGCACTCATATTCGCTAAACCACTGGACCACCTCACCACTTAATAATCAAGATCATTCCCAACATAAATCACAAATAGTCCCATCACATCCTAATCTAATTACCACAACAAAACCTATTCACGAAAAGCAATAAAGGGGTAAACATACAAAACACATAAATGAGCCTTTTTATTCCCAAAACTAGTTTCTCGCGTGCCCGTGCGCAGCATCCAACCCTACCGCTGCTTCTGTTAACCCGACAACGCGTGCCGGGATCAATATAACCCGCCTTCAAGATACCTCAGCCCCTTTACACCCGTTTATCTGGAGCACAATCCCTTTTTATCCTTTTTAGGGCTAAAGGGTACACGAATCGTGCGCAAGGATTCTGCGTTCGCGTGCTCTATTGTTAAGATGGAAACGAGATGTAACCCTTATTTTATAGATGCGAGCCCTTTATGTGTACATTACTTTTTATATTCGTCGGTGCAGAACTGATTTTATATGTTTTAGAAAATAGTAGAAAACCTGACGTTAGTTGGGTTACTACTACTAATTTTTTTTACAGATAACATTTTTTTAAATACGTAACGGTCGTTCTAAATTTAAAACGTGACCATCACAGGTGCACTTGCTACTTTATAAAAAAAGCAATTAATGTTCTATATTTCAATTCTAATTCCGGCGGGATAAAATACCAGTTCTTAAAGAGGTTTGACAAGAATTAGACGCGATCCGCGATTCCCAGAACATATTTAGAACACGTGGAGTCACCCCGTGGGACCACACATGAACTGAATAAAACTCTTATAGCACACGATTTCCAAAACCAGATTTCTTTCTTCATCAATATTCACAATATTAGAAGAAGCCCCTTTTTTACTTTATCTTTTTTTCTTTGAACACGTAACGACTTTTTTTCTTTAGACGAAAAATACGATGGTGAACTATGACCCTAGAGCCCTTTGAACGGTTGAAATCTAGTTTGTATGAAAAAAGCATGTCTGAGTGTTTTGTTGGATGTTCACAATGAGCTGAATGCGTGTCCGAGAATAATCGTATGTGGTCGGGTAAGTTTAGTCGGTAGTTACTATGTATCGGACTTTATGTATTTGAAATCTATGTGACGGTATTCATACGATAGATATTTTAACGGCTTCAAGGCTATTTTTCTGTGTAGAATATATCAGATTCTATGTACGTTTTAAAATATGAATAAGTGTTTTTATCTATGCATTTTAAACAATATTTAGGGAACAAAATTTAGAATAGGTACAAAAACCCAAAGCTTAAACCAAGTTTTCACTGTACTCTATTGGTTTACTATAGTACGTAAAGTAAAAAGAATTAGTATTGTTTAGAAACCTGGTTATTTATTCTAGGTCATAGTCAAATAAAATAGTTGAGACTGGGGCAAAATATTCAAAATCTTTCAATAAAACAGTGGTCACAAATACTTGTAGCATCAAAACATAGTAAGAATTCGATAGGACTTGATCATTAATAATTACCAATTACCAAAAACCTATTAATAATTTACAAATCAGACACTCGTGCCTACCACCATTTGCAAAATTAAAAAAGTAACAACATTTTTGATATAAACTTTTTTGCAACAACTCCCCTCTATGACTATGGTCACAATAGAACTTCGCTCCCGTTAAGTAACCCAATTTTTACACCATAAATAAAAAAAAAAAAAGTCGTAAAAAGTAACGGTCTTCCGTGTTCCTTTTTTGAAAAAAACAGCGAACGTGAATTAATATATGTAACGCCTCGATGCTTACACACAAAGTGGGTATTGAGAGCGAAAATTAGCCCACATTCATGGTTTTTTTCTTTTTTACATTTTTTTATTTTCTTAATGTTTTGTTACAATATTGACAGATCAGCCCAGCGGGGCTTTGTACGTTGTGTTCGAGGATTTGTAAATAATCTTATTGAAAATTAATACCGTTGTTGAAATGCTTTCTTAGAAACTGATTGGCTTCATTGTTACAACTTTTTGTTAGTCCCGAGTTTTCAGTGGCTATGAATTTTGATGAGATCGTTTTTTGACAGTTTTTTAAATGGGCCAAGTAATTTTATTCTGGAAATGTTTGGGAGGAAATAAAAGCTATGTGAGAATCCTAGCCAACCGTATTTTTTTTAATATTACCCAATGATAATATATAAATAAGAAATTGTTGTACTTAAGTAATTGCTTTAAAATATCTTTGTATTACCATCATTTTCGTAAGTGTAGGTTTTGTAAATCAATTTTTAGTAAATAAGCCATGAATATACCACATAAAAAACCACATATCACCTGTAAAGGTTTTACGGCTAAACCGCTCGATATATAATCGAGCGGAGCTGCAGGGAAAAGCTAGTATATATATATATGTATATAAAAAAATTCCAGTCAACACTAAAACGTATGTATGTGTCATTACTTTTATTCTCATTAATTCGTTATGTTATGTACAGATGTTACAAAGCCTTTTATTTATTTACTTTTCAGTCAACGTTTAATTCACCCCAATGTTTGAACTTAAAAAAAACAAGTGTTTATAAAAGACGTCACAGCATCCGTAACCGTTTAAGGGTTAATAGTCTCAATGACAATTGTAACCCTAATCCACGCGCGCAGATGATAGGTTAAGGGTTAAGTTTAAAATATCACGAAAGATGAAAAAGGGTTGACTTCATCTAGAGGTCTTACTGAATTTGCCTAGGGATTATTAATTAATAATATCCATTTTTTTCAATATTATATATTTGAAAATGAAAAAAAAAGTGTTGTTGTAATAAAGAGTTGTTGTTGATGAATTATTAGACCAAATAAATTATTGCTGTTATTATCTTTGGCTGAGATGATTATGATGATCTGTAAATATAACTTAATTGACCCGAAGGTTAAGTTTGAGAAGAATTACCCGGCACTAAAGAATGAGCCAGCATGACCGGAGTGACAGTGAGGCCGTGATCACAGAAAATCTGTGTGAAACAGCGAGTTGTGCTGAGTTTCACCAAGTGAGTGAGGATACCGGTGGCCTACACCCCAACCTATTTACCCATTCCCCTCCCATCCCCCTAAAGCCGGCAACGCACTTGTGACGCCTCTGGAGTTGCGGGTGTCCATGGGCGGCGGTAATAGCTTACCATCAGACGAAACTCTGCTGCTGGCCCCCTATTCCATAAAAATCCTCACTAGGTGAAACACAACACAATTCTTCAACTCTCAAAAATCCTTCATAGGTAGTATTACTAACAGTATATTTTTAATGAAAAATAGGTACCTGATATATCAAGTTATACATTACATACCTAAATGTTATAATTCTTTATATTTTTATTTTACTTTTTCTAAACATCATAAATATGTACTTTCTTCATGTCTAAACATACTCAGCATTATACTTCGAAGATAGGCACATGTATAAGGAAGTATTTGAGCAAAGCTTTATAACGGTCAAGTTCAATCCCACTTGTATTGATTAAGTCTCGTCTCGGGGGAAATATGACGATGTCAAGAATAGTCTCCACTGACATGGAATGGGTATTTTGATTTGAAACTACAACATATTTTTAGATATGATTTCATGTTCACTAAGATAATCATAGACAACAGGTATTATTAATTCTGCTAAAAGTTTTAATTTAGGTTTACTAATAACTTTTCTTTTTCTTTTTTCTTTTCTTTTTCTTTTTAAAACTACCCCGACAAACTTCGTACTGGAGTCGTCTTTTCACTTTAAATCTTTTTTTATGATGTAGGGGGCAAACGAGCAGACTTTTTGCCCGATAGTAAGCGATTCCCACCGCTCATGGATACCCGTAACACCAGAGGCGTCACAAGTGCGTTTCCGGCCTTTGGGGGATGGTAGGGGAATGGGTAATGGGGTGTAGGCCATCGGTATCCTCACTCACTTGGTGAAGCACAGCGTAACTCGCTGTTTCACACAGGTTTTATGTGAGGCCGTGCTGTCACTCCGGTCATGCCGGCTCATTCTTTAGTGCCGGGTAATTCTTCTCAAACTTAATCTTCGGACCAATTAACTATTATTTACCGAACATCATAATCATCTCAGCCAAAGAAAATAACAGCAATAATTTATTTAGTCTAATAATATATTTAGTCTATAAATATATAATATTGAAAAAACTGGATATTATCAATTAATAATCCCTAGGCAAATTCAGTAAGACCTCGAGATTAAGTCAACCCTTTTTCATCTTTCGTGATATTTTAAACTTAACCCTTAACCTATCATCTGCGCACGTGGATTAGGGTTACAGTTGTCATTGAGATTATTAACCCTTAAACGGTTACGGATGCTGTGACGTCGTTTATAAACACTTGTTTTTTTTAAGTTCAAACATTGGGGTGAATTAAACGTTGACTGAAAAGTAAATAAATAAAAGGCTTTGTAACATCTGTACATAACATAAAGAATGAATGAGAATAAAATTAGTGACACATACATACGTTTTAGTGTTGACTAGCATTTAATTTATAATATCTATAAACTATCTTTTGCCTGCAGCTCTGCTCATGTAAATGTCGATTATCGCGGTAAAAAATATTTTTCTTTCAGTTCAGCGGTTTAGCCGTAAAACTGTTACAGACAGACAGAGATGATCGATGGAGAGATCTATGGCCTTTACATTATTAATTTAAGTACACACTTTAGGTTTAAGTCATTGGCAGAAATAGCTGATAAGCTGATTGCCATCTAATCAAAAGAAGAACACTTCGTGCTTCGCAACAGCCCTCAAACTCAAAAAAAAAGTCTTGGAATGCATTGAAAAAAAAAGAATATATTTATTCTTTTTAGTTCATTCTTATATCAGGCAAAGACAAAACTGTTGACAAGCTTTTTGGGTGAACGTTTTTTATGTATATAATGAGCTGCCAAATGACTACTCTGCCTGATGGAAAGTATAAGCAAAATCCAGGAGTGCTGGTGGAAGAAGGATATTGCAGCATGGTGACCCATACTATAGCGGCCAAGTAAGATGCTTTTTCGCACCCCGCTCATAGGACCCGGGATCATAATGGGATGGAAATACGTGCGCTGGTAGTTTGTATGGTAACTACTATTTATTGCGATATCTACTATCATATGGTCCTTTGAAAAATGTCAAGCAATAAGGTTGCTAAATGTTTTTTTTACTATATGTATTTTAATTACAGTATAAATTTTTACAGGAATTTGACCATATAGACTTAAGAGGGTGGATTTTTTCGAAAGTCGTCAGCCGAATTGACAGGATTTTTGTTAAATGAAATAATCGGTACCTCACTGTGCGCACCGCGGTGTTCACTCTCCAACACGACTGATCCCTGCTTAATCGCTTAGATTAAGTGGCATTAAACGCTCCCACGCAATCCTATCACTTGCCAACAAATCTCATTTTCATTGCACTTTAATCCTATGCCATACCTACGCAACAAATTGTACACAACTCACTTTTAGTAATCTATTGCGTACTAACATTAAAAGTCGTAACATAGGTGTCGATGTTAAACAGCAATGTGAAATGTACAAACCAAAACGATCGTTTTCACGTCCTGTTTCCCCAAAAGCTCTCGCTCCGTAGTCAATTAAGTGATCAGCCAGGGGTTCTGCACAATTGGTCGCCTCTACACAATGCAACAGTGGCGCCGCCACTGTATTGTGTACAACTCGCTATGAGGTTTTATTAGATGGATTTTGAGGGATGTACGCTTTTTAAGGATTACTAACTCAAGCATATTTGAGGTATTAATATTGAGGGCGGTAATATTGCACGCGTTGAATGGATGCAAATATCCGCATACACAATAACTTGCCTTTGTGTTTTGTAACTTTTAATAATGTTTTGTGGTGTTACGTACTGGAGTGTTCTGATAATCGGATTTGAAATAAATTAATGTAAATTTAAAATACTAAACAGCGTATACCTTTCCGAGTTGAATGGATTAATAAATAAGCAAGTGAGGTAAGTTGTTGGTAGCCTAATCTTATAATGACTGTTAAATAGTATAAAATACTAGCTGAGTATCACGGTATTACCAGGTGTAATACCAAGGAGTGAAGCTAGTCTAAAAAAATTATGCCTAAACATAAATTAAATGTACGCCTAACTTACTTTTTATTACATCAGCTTTCTGCCAGTGCCTCATGTGTCCAAGTCCCGTCAAAATCGATCCACCCGTTCTACAGATTAGCCAAAACAGACAGACGGACAAAAGTCGAAGAAATGTTATTTTGGTATATCGCGTATACATATATATGGATTTAGCAAAAGCGGTTATGTTGAAATACACTCCTATATTTATTTAATGGTATTGAAAACATATTATCAAGAATATAACAACAAGTGATTTAACTTCTGCATAACAAGCAATCAACATTTATTACTATGTATTTACTTCTGCATCGAAAATAAAATGTAACAAACCATAAGCTGTGGAATTTACAATTTTATTAATTTAATGGCTCCTTTGTCGTTCTTTCATCTCTTAACTGTGTCTAAAATAAACATAATGCTACTTTAACATAAAAATATAATTTAAAAAATATAATCATAAGTAATATAACGTAAAATTATACCAGCAGTGTAAATATCTCTACTGACTGACATATTGATCTGTAAATAATGCATGCATGTTCTAAATTTAAATCGAATGAAACATCGCAACGAAGATATTAACTCCTTAATTCTATAAAATAACTATAAGATTTACAACTACAACAATAAGCTATCTGCTAAAATAAGTAGCTAAAACATACAATGTATTCTTCAACGCTTAGAAATGTTATTTTAACTATATTTTTTCGTACTGCGGACAAGCGGCAGTGTCGGCGTTCGTGCGTAAAATCGCATCATGAGCGAACTACTCGACCGCGACCAATGGTTGCGCGCCTCTGACCGTATTGACGATTTCACCGTGATTATTTTTAGCTGACCATTTTAAGCCTAGAAAGAGAGAGAGAGAAAGAGAGAGAGAGAGATAGAGACAGAGAGAGAGATGAAATTGTTTTCAAAAAACATCTTGATTTTTCAACACTATCACGGTTAAACCAATGTAACAATTGGAATGAAAGGCATGAAGATACTTTGATTCCTGAGGGACATGGGCTCTTTACCGTGGAACTTCAGGCAAAACTAAGTAAGAATAATATGTCAAGAGCAAAAACAATATAGTTATTGGGAAGAACATAGAATAATAACAGAGATAAGAGTGGCATTACAGTGGCTCGTGAACGCTGAGATAACCTAAGACCATGTTATCATTCACGAAAAATATACTATCGAGTTCCAATTGTAAATTATTTACATGTGTTGATAAATGTGATTGTATAAAAAATGATGTTGAAATCATTATTGGGAAATAACTTTAAATGACTTCATTACTTATTACGTATTCATTTTAATTAAAACTAATTTCGGCCCGAATTCGTTCGGAAGTCTTTGAAATTCTCGGATTTCCCTTATTAACTTAAAAACTTCTTATATATAAAATTCTCGTGTCGCGGTGTTTGTTACCGAACTCCTCCGTAACAGCTGGACCGATTTTTATGATATTTTGTGTGCATATGGGTTGGTCTGAGAATCGGCCATCATCCTTTATAATAAATAAATAATAAATATGTCGGACATCTAACACACAACGCCATCAATTCCCAAACTAAGCAGAGCTTGTATTATGGGTACTAGACAACTGATATGAATATATAAATAGTTTTTTTTTTTTGTAAACACATACATATGATACATAGAAAACATCCAAACTCCGAAACAAATATTTGCAAATCATACAAACATTTGGTCAGACCCAGGATTTGAACCCGAGACCTCATGAACAGCTGTCGCATACACTACCACTGCGCTACCGAGGCAGTCAAACTTTTGACGGTACTAGTGCTTACATATAAACCTTTGTCTTGAATAATTCTGTCTGTTGGTGAAATACTGCATTGAAATCGGTTGAGTACTTTAAATTTTATTTTATTTTATTTTAAAACTTCATGCACACATGTACAACGGCGGGCTTAATGCCCAAAGCATTCTATACCAGCTAACCAATGGTTAAATGATCTGATAGAAAAGACAGCGGAAGCAACTTTATTTTATTCTGAACTACAGATTTAGAAAAACTGTATCCATCGACGAGAACTTATAATTAATTAATCCACTAATTAAAGTAGAGCTCGACCTATCGATTGAAAACAAAACTAAAAACGTATTTTCCTGTTAGGGCTGAAAATATAAAGAACGAAAGTTGTGAAATAATAAGAAATGTAGAAGGACATTGTGCTACAATGTAAAATGTGTGTAAGTGTGAAAGCTCTGTTATACAAAATACTTCATAAAACTTTCATCAACATTCTTTTCTTTTGCCCGCCTCTGTGACCCAGTGGTAGCGCATGCGACTGCTGTGCAAGAGTTCTTGGGTTCGATTCTTGAGTCGGACTAAATCTTTGTATAATCTGCAAATCTTTGTTTCGGAGTTTGGGTGTTTTCTATGTATAATATCTATGTATTTACAAAAAAAAGTATATAAGTATTAATATCAGTTGTCTAGTACCCATAGTACAAGCTCTGCTTAGTTTGGGACTAGATGGCGTTGTGTGTTAAAATGTCTGAATATATTTATTTATCAATCATAAAAAAAAGTATGCCAGTTAAAATGGCTGCACAAATTCGGAATCTTTTCCTGTTGATCATCGAGGCAAAGATACCTTACTTCAAAAATTAAACTATTTTCATGCCAAATATCATTGATATCGGAGCGGTTTAGCCGTGAAAGCGTAATAGGCCGATAGAGTTAAATTCCAAATTATAATATTAGTAAAGTAACTAAAGTATGGACAAATACTTGATGGACAGTTAGCATACAAACTTTTTTTTGTTTTTGTGTTGGGAACCGTGTTAAATGGAAACAGCTCAATTTGTTTGCAATTTAATAATAACTATAAACGTTTCCACAGTTCAATATTGAGACAGTAACTGATATTAACTGCTTTAAACATACAATATACATCATTTTTCCAAACGAAACCCGACAGGAAACATTGCCAGACGTTCTTAAATTAGCCGACAAACAAAGAAACACAGCTACAAACAAACAAACAGAAGAACAAACGCGTGATTTAACGTTGACACGCGCCATACTTGTTTTTCTTATTGTCGAATCGATCTTAGTGTAAATTGTAATGGGCTGATTGATTTATTCACAGCTTTGAGAAGAATATTCTGAATAACTGCAGCTAAATTAAGATTGTGTTTTTAAGATGGGGTGCGGGTGGTTTTGTTTTGTTCTTATTCGCCGGATTTGGTTACAATTTACGATTTATCTTTTTGGTATGAAATTTTCAAATAAAGAACGTATTTAAAATGAGAGATTAGCTTTATTATTTTTTTATACAGCTGACTATTGTTTTTTTTAAACAAAACAAAATCTGAGAAAACTACTATCTTCTACTGCTATTTAGTGGATATACCTATATAATTCACGATTACTACTCAGTAACAAAAATATCTCACCTGCAAACACATTCATCGATGATGTGTCTAGTAGTGTTATAGGTATGGTGTTTAGCTCATAGTATATCAATTCATTACAAACATACCTGACAGTACTGACATAAAGTTAAGAAATGTGTCGCGGTTATTTGGTTTGGTAAAAATATTTTATAAACTACAATCCTAAGTTCCTTCCTAATCTAATTGAAAATAGAAAAGAATAGAATAAACTTTATTGTTCACCAATTTATACAGTTGTATTTGAGCTAAACAATATAATGACCGTGTACAAATGGCGGAAAATACATAATTAATCGCAGAATATTTGAGTAATTTCCAAAAGTTTATCATATTTTTTTTACTATAATAGTATTTATATTCCACGTAGCATTCTTGCAACATTAATTATTTATTCAAAATTCGAAAGTTGAAAAATAACATTTTCATCTTAAATAATGTTTAAGATTTTCTTATATGATTTATAAACGTATTAGTGGGAAAGGTCAAAAACCTTTTCATAATTTAAAATTCGAACACGTATTCGAATACATTTATTTATAAAACATATGTGTTTAGTTGCTGCCAGTACATTCAGATTAACTTGTCTTTGAATGGCAAAAGTTTCCGCGCGCTAACGATTGATCGATGTGACATTACGCGACGCACTTTATGCTTTTGTTGTACAATTTATGTGCTCGCGTTAAAACAATATTGGTAGGTACAACCGATCAGTGTGTTTTATTTATTACTAGTTTATGCCCGCGGCTCCGCCCGCGTATATGTCGGTTATCGCGGCAAATAGTAGCCTATGTGTTATTCTGATGTATCAGCTATATTACTGTAAAGTTTCATCCAAATCCGTTCAGTAGTTTTTGCGTGAAAGAGTAACTAACAAACATCCTCACAAACTTTCACATTTATAATATTAGTAAGTATTGATGGTACAAACAATATCTAAGATGGTTTTAAGTATTTCAAATACTTAAGTTAAAAGTAGCCTACCTTCTTGAAACTCCTTAATTTTTTTTATGACAAGAATCGGAATACACTGCGCTCAGCTATAGTTATTGGCAATATTACAATTTAGCCTGGTTTTGTGAATTTTGATTCACCTGTAATTTATCAAGTCTTTTTTAGCAAAGGCATGCTATGCCACACCGGCTAGTTAGACGGGTTGGTTCTCTTCTCTTTGAATGTTGCCCTGCATAATTTGGTTCATGATCACCTCTTATGCCCTCGTGTTATGAGTAAGGGTGGTGACATTCCATTCTTATCCTATCAACACACTTGTTGTCTTCATGACTAATCTACAGGTAGGTACTTCACTAGTGTTTGACATTGGTACATTACGTAGGAAAGTTCCAGAAGGTTCGTATCTCTCTCTCTCTCTCTCTCTCTTTCTCTCTCTCTCTCTCTCTCTCTCTCTCTCTATGTTAAAACCTTAACATAACTGAATGCTAATGTTAGTGGTCAGTTCAAGCCCGCGAACACTTGATTGAATGTTCTGCTTTCTTTGTCATTATGCTATCGCTTTTAATTGAGAAAAAATTAACCATTTTTGGAGCTCGTTAAGCCGTAGGCCAGGTTGTCATGAACACCTTGACAATCGTAATTGGGAAGTCAGTACCCTAAAATATACTGGTAACTAAAACTACCGACCGAAGAAGGAAAAAGAAAGGTACGTTTGAAAACAACAAAAATCATCCCTAATACCCTATTCACACAAAACCAACATAAAAAACCCAAAAAGTAAAATAACTTATATCTCAATGCGGTACCTGTTCCCTATTACTCAGTCGACCCAGATGGGGGGTGGGGGTGGCAGACAGTCACGATCAATGATAAGCCCAGATACGGACGGAGACCGTCTTTTGCACAAACTTTATGGGCAAAAAGGTGGGTTTTTGGTTAAATTTGAATGAGTGTTTTTAGTTAAATAGGGTATTTTATTTGTTAGTTTTGTCTAGATAGGAGTTCTTGTTTTTTGTTTAGGTACATGTTTGAGTTGACTTATGTTTTCTCATAGCCATAAAACTTTCTTTGTGAAATGAACTAGTGTTGATATGCAAACTGGATGATTAAAACTATATTTTGTAATAGGTACCTAACTATGTCGTTTTTTTTGGCAGATAGTTCTCGAACAAATAATATTGTTTGTGGTAATACCTTTTAAATAAGTAGATCAACTTGTGAACAATCTTTAGTAATTGTCTATCGGTCTTGTATCTATTTAAAATACGAAGGTATATACACATATATTATTAACATTACACCTTTCTATATATCGAAATATATCTGTCTGTCCATCTGTTTGTTAGGTACACATATATTGTGTCAAACCATCTGTCAGATAAGCTATTTGGTACTTATCTGTAATCTGTGCAACAGAGCCTTAAAACAATTAATATTTATATAATTTGTAAAATATTTAGTTAACTAATAACGGCCTAAGGTAGTTTAGTTCCATATCCATTCCCTCCTCTTCCAGCATCACTCCACAATACGGCAGACATCTAAGAAAAGACACACACCTACGCTTAATATCTCCACTCACACTATGACGTGGGTTGGGGCGGGGTCGACCCCTGACCCGCCCTCAACCCCCTCACCTAGTCCACACTTCACCCCCGCACTTTCACCTCAGCCCTCAGGGGTGAGCACCCGTTTTCTTCACATTTATTTTTAAATAAAAGCTAGCCTTCTTGAGGTAAATAGAGCATCGCTTATATAAGAATATTCGAATTGGTTTTAAAATATGTATATTGATAGGTTTTAGAATTCTTCTCGCTTGTAATGTGGTTGGTAAAGAACTTAACAAAAGTGGACACAAATACTTTATTATAGAAGTAATTTGGTATAATATTTGGTATGATATTTATCATAGCTAGTGGGTATTCCTGATAGAAAGGTCAGCACAGTTTTGTATAAAAGTTTTATTTATTCCTGTCGGCAAATTTATCCTAAAACAAATGACTAGGACCAGGTTTTTAAACCTGAATTTCTATCTGACAACTTCTTACGGGCTTTAAAAGTTTAATCCGAAAAGATTGTCAATAAAATAGTATATATTCATATCAGTGGCAATCATCACACACATCACAACCAATAATGTCCCACGGCTGGGCTCAGGTCTCCTCTCAGGAGAGGGTTAAGGCCATACGTCCCCACTCTGGCCGAGTGTAGGTTGGGGACTGGCAAGACTACGTTGTGGCTACGTAATCTTGCCGTTGGATGTTTTCAAGCCTCCCAAAGGCCTCCAACTAAGCGATTATTATCCAATGACAACAACCGGGACCGATTGCTTAACGTGACCTCCGAATCATGGAGACACTCATGGTATCGTGCAGCCAGCAGTCACCCATCCAGGTACTGACCGCACAGTCGTCGCTTACCCTGGGTTATTGGCTATGAGCACCTTCACTGTAAATAGCAAGATTTTATTTGGGAACAGCTTCGTATAAGTAACTGTCTACCCTACATTTAATTTATTCGTTTAGTTTTTTTTGTAGGTGTTTGTTATTAGATTTGAAGTCCAAGGTTCGACACCTTCAAACGTGATCGAGCTATCTTTTTTTATGTATGGGCCTGCCAAAGTGACTCTACTCTGCCTGATGGAAAGCATAAGCAGAATCCAAGAGTGGTGGTCACCATACTCATTGCGAAAGCAGACGATGCAACAATGCAGCATGGTGACCGACGCCATGGCGGCCTAGTGATGCTTCTGCATCTTTGCGCCTCTTATCTCGCACTCACTGTCTTCTGTGCGAGGGTAGTACCTCCCCGGTCGAGCCGGCCCGTTCGCGCTGAAATCAGCGTGGCCTTACTATCTTTAAATCTTAGATAAAAACTCTGAACTTAGGTAAAAACTTTTAAAAATGGCTAAACTTATCTTGTTAGCCAATTAATCTAACCTAATTGTCAGCTTTGCCAAATATTATCTAATAATAGTAAATAAATCCGTAAGAGATCCATTTTATTTAACTCTTTATTACTAAGAACAAAATAGTTTTTAGAGGAATTTTCGCAAAACATGTGTTATTTTTTTTAAACACTGCCTTTGCTATTCATCGGTATACTAAGGTACTTACCGTACTTTTAATTTTTTCGTAAGTGTGTAGGTACCATTAGTGCCAACAGATTCACAAAATTATTATTTTGTGAATCTGTTGGCACTAGGTTTTTATTCACAAACTAATATTTGCAGATCATATTATCTAATGTGTATGGGTACGGTTGCTAACAGTTGGTGATTGGTTAGTTAATAATAAATAATACTTATTGACAAAGCATACCTAGTGTCAGAGATGTCAATGTCAAAAAACAAAATTCCTTGCTCTCATTTACTAAACAGGAATATAATCATAATAATAAATATGCTGTACTATCATACTTATTACAACTCAGAAAAAAAATTGAATATTACCAAGACAGATGGATACGTCAAATCATAGACGGTGCGTTGTGATGCGTCAAACGGTTCAGACGTCACGTTGACAAGTGCGCGGGAGTGGCTCCCCCCGCGCACCCCGCGCACGGCCACGCCCCATGCGCGTGCGCCGCCTACCAAACGATCTAGATTGATCTAGATCTAAATAACGTCTCACTGTAATAAATGAATTAATTTTCTGTTGAAAACATTGGCAGTGTTCGCTGATACGGTTAGATAAATTTTGTTTGTAACTTATCTACGAAAATGTTTAAGAAATTTATTGTTGGACAAGCTTACCTCTTTTAATAACAAACAGATAATTCTAAGACTGGGCTCTTATCAGTTATTATAAATAAAGCTACTCTTCTTATAATAGTCTACTCACTTAATTTTATGACAACAAAAAAAAATATTAGCTATGAAATCGTCAAGTCTCTCCAGAATAAATAGGTACATACAGAAATTGTGTTAGCGGGCAAACCATTAACATTTCGTTATCTTTATTCGAACTCTTTATAAATAAACATCATTATAATAAATAGGTACTAATATATTATATCTGCTGTCGATGTGTGTGTGTGGGTGACACACTCCCACAGCGAGCCACTCTGTCACCTGTGGGATGTGTGGATAGTCAAGCGCGGGTGCCTATCAGTCCGCAGAAATACGGAGGCAACAGGAAAGTTGATACAAAGTAGGATTTCATGTACAGTCCGCACATCCAACGGACAAATAGAAGTTAACAAGTTAACAAATCAACTAAGAGACGTAGAAGATATTAATTTATACGTAAAGGACGAATGATCGAAAAATGAATGAGTTTTAAATGTAGGTTTGAAATGTTAAATACTGTTTTTAAATGATTTGTTTGATGAATTTTAAATTACATTGATTTATGAATTATACCTATATCTAGGTGGTCCAGTATCTAAATAAAATAAAAAAGTTAATTGAACGGTTAGAAAAGTAATAAGTAACTACCCAGTCCCTACCGGTAATAGTAAACAAGTTTTGCTCTATTCAAACAATCATGAGAAAGAAAGAGATAGGTAGTACCTATACAATTGCGCTAAATATTATTATTATTAAAAATATGTACACAAAATAAATCAAAGCGAACAATAATCCTCCGTAGCGCAACAAAGCCGCCCAAAGAATTTTCTTACCGACGGTACTTGGCCACTGAAAGATTTCCACCCCGCGCCGGGGAGGGGGGCCGATGTCGAGGTGGCGGGGCCTTCGCTCCCTGCCCCCTGCGGGCCACCGGGCCAATGGCGGAGCGGCGCGCCCTGGCCCGACCCGGCTCAGTCGCGGCTGAACCGCGACCCTTGACACACAAGCGCGTCGCGCGTTCTCTTGCCCCGTGACGGCAACCGGCATCATCACGCACGGATCGCTAGTTTACGGCGGGGTCGGAGGCCCGGGGCTTTGCCCTCCGAGAGCCTCTGACCTCCCGCCTCTCGAGCTCGGCTTTCGCGGTAGCTGGCGGGAAGAAGAGCTTCTGCCGTCTACGCCCGCGAGCCAGGCCGCGTCGACGCAGAGCGGCTCCTCCGCAACGGATAAGAGCCAGAATGTGGAGTGCGTGGTCTGCGGAGACAAGTCGTCGGGGAAACACTACGGCCAGTTCACTTGTGAGGGTACGTAGCTTTGTGCAGTGAAAGTGATAGTGCGTAATCTCGCGACGGACCACTGCCGTGCGATAAGTGTTTATCTCTCGCCGAGGTAACTTCGCCCGAGCTAGGCACCAACCTAGCACTGAGTGTGCGCCACTACTCCACTTAGTAACTTTGATCACTTCGAAATTAGGTCATGCGCCGAAATATAGCGATAATCAAAAAACAAGGATACTCAATTTTATTTGCTAGTCTTAATTATACTCTTATCAATTTTTTGCAAAAATTAACTTTGAACAACCAGTCAAAATAGGATCATTACAAAACAAGTTCCTCAACGTGCTTCTATTTCAAAACAAAAAAAAATTGAAACTTTGAAACTATGAATCGAGTTAGATAGATACTTTCAAATTCACAAGAAGTAATAAATCATAGACAAATGTACTAGTGATGTGACGTTATTGGTACCTAAACCGATAGATGTTTATTTAAAACACCAATCACTGAGTTACAATTCGTTAGAATTATTTTAAAGTAACTATTTTCACGGCGATCATAAATGTTTGATCGCGCAATCCTCCCAATTTGTACGTCATGAAATTGATACATCCAGTGATTTATAATTAACGTAGTCATAACGCTACGGCCATAAACAATTATTTTGTAATAACTAATTGCATGGTTAACTCTCTCTAAATGTTTTTAAGACCGAGTAAAATCGGTATATGTATTTTTAATTGAAACACGCTACAAATTATACAAATAATCAACAATTAAATAAATAAACACGTTTTTTGACTTAAAAACATCAATTATGAACACAAGGAAGATATTCTAATTTGAATGTAATGAGACAAAGTTTTCACAAACTGCCTGTATTTAAAGATAAGGGGCTTCGAAATTTTATGCAAATTAGATGAAATTGTTTCATTGACTTATGACGTTTAGATCTGAGATGAGAAGTTATTTTTATACACTTTAATTTGATTGTGATGAGTTTTCATTTAAAAATAAATAAAAAAATATTTAATTAACTATAAAAAATTTAAGAGATGAATCAAATTCATTAAATTAAAAAAAAAATTAAATCACCGCTCAATTAAAAAGAAACTCAATTAAAAGAGTACCATAAACAACCTAAAAAAAAAAGAAACCAACCGTTTGGTGCCGTATAAAGTGAAACATAGACAACCCGTCGAGTGCCGAGCGCAATTACGGGTAGCATGTCACCAAATAATTATGTTCTACAAACAGTAGATGACCGCGAGCGATGCCTCTTGGGAACTCCGACGTTTAAACATATTGTTTTGTAGAAATTTACTTTCTCGATATCTGACTCATCTGTTTTTACTTTGTCTCCTGCTTTTAAATAAACATACTGTGATACTAGGCCGTGAACTTTTTCTGAGGTGACATTTTAAATTAATCCTTATTATACACTTATGATATAATAATTACAATTAAGACGTGTAATTTTAGAAAAATAGTAAGATTAAGTATGATTTCATTGGTAGTTGTCAAAACAACATCTATTTTACATAATATACGGTTATTTATACAATACAGTCAGTTTTAGACAACACTTAAAATATATCTATAAACCGAATCATAGATTTAAAAAAAAGAACAATAAATTTTTTCAATGAAAGGAAAACAAACATGTTACGTTAAACCAGCGATAGTAAAAATTACAGTTGGTGACATAATAGTTGGCATCAAGTGCATCAGTCATTAAAACGTTCTCAACCTTGACCCGTGGGTTAGGCGCCAACCTGCATGAACTCTCTATCTAATTGTAAATAAAACCTTTTGAAAATAGAATCATCTTTTGAATAGACAACTTTCTTTGTTGTCAATACTTTTTTGGTTATTTTTTTTTCTGACAGTTGAGTTTTTAAAATCTTTGTTGTTTGAAACTTGATATTTTGGCAAACATTAGACCCATTATGCTTGGTTTCAATAAAATCTTTTTTTTTATAAGTTATGTAAGTGTGTGTACTATTTAAATCAATTTAACTTAAATTTAAAGGTAAAAGCAATGTTATCTAACTCGGCAGCTGCGACAGAATATTATTCTCATATAAAGTTTAATATACCAACTGCCGAGGGACTTATATTAAAATTACTAGCCGGTTCTTAGAGTTTGCGAGGTTTTAGTAAAAGGGCCGCTATGAAAATATATTACGAACTTTTGCTCGCTTCTAAAAGCTCGTGAAAACAGCAAGAGCTGTATAACTTTTTAAAAATATTTCATTTTGGAGCAAGAGTGTATTGTGTGGAGTAGTGGCTAATTTTTTGATATATTTGTACTAAATTTAATTATGCCATTCATCCTAACTTTTAACCCTCGACGCAAAAAAGGTGTTATAATTTTGACATCGATGTCCCTCTCTCTGTGTGTATGTCTGTGGCATCCTAGCTTTCAAACGAATGGAGCGATTTCGATGCTGTTTTTTTCATTTGAAAGCCAGTTTCCTCGCGCTGGTACTTAGCTATGTTTGGTAAATATCGATCCAGCAGTGTAAGAGTGTCACCTTTTTTCCAAAACGTTTAAGGCATTTTTGGTATATGATTACTCGATTATGTATGGCGGTTTTGAAAACTTTTAATTTTAACTTGTAGTTATTTTCCTTTAAGTAATATGGAAATTGCTATGAGCATCTTAAACAGTTTTATTAAAGTAGAGATATTTTGTCATTTTTACCTTAGACTCTAAGGCTTAGAGAATTGGGGCTTGGGGGCTAAGACTATTGGGCACGAGTGAGTTTGACTGTCAGGTCCAGGGCACTGACCTATTGGTGCTTTTGTTTAATCATCATTGTCAATATCCTTTAGCGGTCCACTGCTGGACATATACTACTCCTTGTCTCTTGTGTTTCTGTCGCTTATATATATTCTCAATTTTCCTATTTTTAATTTATAAAATGGCGATATGGCGCCAGTAAACTGGGATCTTATAACGTGACTGGGACCAAATTGTAGCTGATATATCTTAGGGTATTGTGACATGAGTGTATTGTTATACGTACTACTTGTTACCCGCGGCTCCACTTGTGGATATGTCGGTTTACGAAATAAATAGTAGCATATGTCCTATCTTAAGAACCAAAGCATCTACATCCTAAATTTAATAGAAATCGGTGCAGCGGTTTAGCTGTAAAAGCATAATAGACAGACAGAGTTTCTTTAGAATTTACAATATTAATAGAGATTAACTATTACACTTATAGCTTAGGTAATCATTTGATACTTTAGTTAGCGTTTATAACTATTTAAAATTATATAGAGACAATGTCTGAACGCTCAAACAATACTCTTAAGATGAAAAAGATTTTTTTAATCTTCAGAAGTCTCTCAGAAGTGATAAACCGCTAAATCTAATATTAAATTAAGTCTTCACAAAATTTTAATCGTTCCTAAATTTTTAGAGCTCGTGAACTTACACTAAAATATTCGCTGTTAGTCTTACACAATCATCGTCACTATTTTCTGTTTATTTATACAGAGAGTTGTATTGTCTTCGAAAGGTGTCAGAATTAAAATTGTTAATTCATACAATAGTGACTCGTGGTTGGTATTCCTGCTTTTCTTACACAACCTTTTAATATTAACCGCTTGCATGTCAGTTCGTTTTCCAACTATGTTTTGTTGTACGTTTAGTCTGTGTTGAAAAATTAAATTGAACAATTGGTATGCCGCTATGTTGCGTGACCGCTTTAACCGCAGTCGGTGTTGTTGGCAGTTGTGTGGTTCCTTAGTAAACAGTGGGTGTAGGAAGTCCATTAAAGCTTCAATACCAACATTTTGAAGGTGTGGTTCTTGAATTCATCTCGCCCTTGTTGGGGCCGGGGAAACTTCTTGGAGCGCTGGGCTCCTTTAAGTTGTATTCTACACAGCTCATTGCAATGAGCCGGTCGTTGGGGATAGCCAGCCTCGAGGCTTAACCGCCGGTCGTCCCTCCGCTAAGCGGACCGGCCGGCACAAGAGGCTGGCGGTAAATACGCCTTATTTGCGTATTACTGTTTTATATTGCTTTAAGTTTGAATGGGGTAGATATAAGAGTAGGATAAAATAAAACAATAAATTGATATTAAAGTACGTCTTGAAGTTGATATATTTGTCAAATATTAAAGAAATAATTAAAAAGTTGGAGAAACCCCAAATTCATCGTTTAAAATATAAGGAGAGAACTTATTTTTGTATTGAATAGGGGGCAAACGAGCAGACACATCGCCTGATGGTAAGCAATTACCGCCGTCCATGGACACCAGTAACACCTGAAGCGTCACAAGTGCGTTGCCGGCCTTTTAAGAAGGAGCAAACTCTTTTCTTGAAGATTTGATGATCTTCAAGTGCCAAAACTGACTTGATATTTTTTACCCGATTGCAAAAGGAGGAGGATTATGTTTTTCGAGTGTATGTGTGCATATTTCTTTAGCACGCCCTAGAGCTAAATGGCTTGTCGTATTTTTATGTGAATGGTGTCAATAGATTCGTCGTAGTCATGAGGGTGACCCAGTGTACATCAAAATAATAAAAAATAAAAATAAATATAAATAGGAGGTTTTTGAAATACATTTTTTTCGAAATATACAATAAACGTATGAAGAGAAAGATCTAACAGTATAAAAAAACTTCTCAACACATTCCTGTTATAAAAGTCAATTCTTTATTACATATTTCAACTACTTATGCCATAAAGAATAAACACCAATCCCAAACTGTCATTCAGGCTTTGAGCATAGGTATTCAGTGTCATAACAATGTTCCGCAATCTTATTAAACAGAAATTCTTTACTACTTGTCAATCAAGCTTCGAAACTGAATATTCTTTCACTTAAAACACAAGAGTACCTGTAAATTAACTAATAGATACTAATGTCGACTTTAAAGGTCTGTGCCAAAATATAAATACCCATACATCTAATTTAAGAATAAATCTCGTGTCAATATCCTCAAAGTACCTACATACCATAAACAAACAACATTAACTAATTCCACCTTTGAATTTATGCAAATTCAAAAAAAGAACCATTCCGGTATCCGGTATATTTTTTTTACATACATACTAATTGGTGGTAGAAGTATTTTCGTTGAGTATTTTATCAATAGAGGCGGTGCGTTGGCGCCAGTTAGGTCCTGACCCCTGTATCAAGTGTAGTCCGATAATATAAATTTAACTAGAAAATGTAACTGTGTCTGTCACGATGTCGGGTTATGATTACGTAATTAGAATTAACAAAAAATGTAGTAGCTATTAATTTATTGTATTTTGTCTTGAGTACGACTGGTAGGACAAATATACCTAGCTACTTACATGTTTTTTTTTTTTAAAGACTACTCAAGTAATAGGAATATACATCCTGTGTCACGGGGGACTTTACCAACATACATGAAACGGACACAAAGTACACCCAGATTTAGAACAACAATTTATGGATCTCACAAAGTGTTGTCCCATGTGGGATTTGAACCCACAACACTTGGTACAGTAGGAAGCGGTGTGGCGACCACTTAAACCACGAGGCCAACCGTGCAGTCATTTATTATCAATTAATATTACATCATGAATTAAAACAAATAAGGATTATATTTGCTTTGAATTAATAAGAGTATCATACAATTTTATCTCTTTTATGGTCTGCCGTGACGTATTTTGAAATAAAAAAACTGACACATAGGTCTTTCTTGCCAAACTAGACAGAGCCTGTATTATAAATAAATAATTAATAAATATTTTCGGACATTTTAATACACAACACCATCCCGGCTCAAACTAAGCAGAGCTTGTACTATGGGTACTAGACAACTGATATTAATAAATATAGACTTTTTTTTGTAAATACATTTTTTACACAGAAAAAACCCAAACTCTGAAGCAAATATTTGCAGATCATACAAATATTTTGTCCGACTCAGAAATGGAACTCGAGACCTTAAGCATAGCAATCACATACGCTACCACTGCACCACCGAGACTGTCTGGAGTATGGTCACTATGATAACTAGACGGCTCATAAACCGATTTATGTGGGTATTTGTATACACGTTCGTATTTAAGATAAAAAACACTCAGTAACAGAACAAATGATGGCATTCATCTAACATTACAAAATATTTGCCCTCAGTGAGAATCGAAGTACTACCTCTACCTAGTCAACCTATCTAAAGTCCCAATGACATAAGTCCAAGTTTTATATTTACATTATAGAATTATAAACGTATTTCGCGCCCACGTATTCGAATTAATTGTTAGAAACTTTATTGTAATCTTAATTTAATATTTGCCAGTAATCAATTGAACTAACATTTTACAATCAACTTAGACAATGATCATTACTCGTAAATGGCTGTAGCTATTCTGATAGCAACTCTTCATAGGACAGATGGCGATAAAGGATTTACTTAGGAATGTGATTCAGGAGAATTCTGAGTTAGTAGTAACTTGTGTTATAGTAAGTTTGACTGCTTGAAAGTTCCACTGTTTAAGACATTATTCAAATTTGAACTTTAACACAGTAAACTTTAGGTAGTATAATTTATTTTAAAATGATCTTCAAAAGTAGCCAGTATTTTACTATCTATATACTCATAGATGGCGTTAGTTGTCAACCAAGAATGGACCGAAAACTCCCGCCATTTCCAAAGAAAGCTCATTATTTATTGTTACAGCAAATGGCAGATACAGTTTTGGAAGAAACTGAAAGACATTATATTTCGCAGTATCAAACTTATACCAGCTTATTTGACTAGTTATTTCTTACTATTCCTCTGCTCTCATCCCGATGACGGGGAGTCTGAATATAACCTATAAATATAATATAAATATAATATAAATATAATATACCTGACAATTATCGTGCTTTTCTTTAATCTTCTGATATTGAAGTCTTTAATTCATCTTATTGAAAAATCATTCTTCAATCCCGGAGCGAAGAGTAGGTCAATAAAGAGACCTTAAATAATTGAAACTTTTTTATAACTATTCAAGGTCTTCTGACACTCCTGGGCCATTTATGAGACAAAGGGGATAACACAAAAGAATACAGATCTAGTTTTTATTTTTTGCTGTTGGGTTGGAAAATCCTTTCAGATCTGATTCTAAAATACAGGAGCCAAGAGTAAGTGGTGTTTACAGTTAAAACCACCCGACTTCTGACTACTGGCGCCCAACTCTGGAAAGACCCTGATGATTTTAAGTCCTCGCCGAATCCATGCCATGCCTTTTAGAACCTGTCATCATCATCATCAGCCTATCGCAGTCCACTGCTGGACATAGGCCTCTCCAATTTCACGCTACTTAGTTCGATCTATGGCTTCTCGCATCCAGCTCCTGCCAGCCGTCTTGCGCAAATCATCGCTCCACCTGACCTGTGGACGACACTACGTTTGCCGAGACGCGGTCTCCACTCAAGAACTCGTTTACCCCAACGGTTATCGGTTCTTCGGTAAATGTGGCCAGCCCACTGCCACTTTAGCTTGCTAATCCTATGTGAACCTGTCCCCGGCAAATACTCAAGAAAACGTATATCTATATATATCTAGTGTATGTTCTAATTGAAGATACCCTCCTCCGTAGGTGTATATACTTGTTACTATTTCTATGTACAAGAACCGAAATCCTTCATTGATGATCTAAGGCTTCCTTTCCGAGGCCAAGATAAGTGACATAATCCGTTATGGCATATTATCAACATGGCCCGCTACCCACTAATCAGGTGTATTTCACCTCTAAATACGTAAAATATCCCATTAAACGTCTACTTTAATAAACAACAAATCTTCGTACAGTATTATCGGTTCGTATCACCTGATAACTCCCTAAGAGTGTATCGATAAACCGCATTAGTGTTGTGCTCATAAAGTGTTATTTTGATGTCGACGAATCCACTTTATTAGAGGTTGGACCCCCCGTTGACGGAGTTAGGACCTTGTCGCAGTTACAGATGCGGTGCTTGGGGTCATCTTGTACTAAAACTGTTTATAGGTGTTATAACGACAAAGTCCCTGGTCGAAGCGCTTCTTTTGACTTAAATGCTCGCGTCCGTGAGCGACAATAGTGATCGCAGTTGACACCTGTATTTAGGGATGTGATGAATCGATGAAATGTTATCGACAGATTTTGAAATACAATTTATACTTTTAATCTTATTTTTATTTTCTATAAACAAGTGGTTTTTTCGGTATATGTTAACATGTTACTGTAGTTACAAAAAGATTTTTTAAAGGTTTAATCAACATTAATTCCTAAACGTCTGTATGGTTCGCACTAAGCTAAAAATTTAAAAAAACGACACAATTATAACCTATCAATCTATTACGAAACCGAATTTTCAAACTGAATTACCAACCCGTATTTGTTTTGTATCGACATAAAACGTCTTATATATCATTACTATTTGCATTCCCCTTCACAGTATAAGCAGTGAGAATGAATTATCCGGTCGTGGTGTTATCGATACGCGGTGGCATCACTATCAACCACTATAACCGGTCAGTTTATGGTATGTTTTGTCCGACGATACTGTGGCAGTTAACCCTATCTTTACGAGCGACTCTAAACATAAGTGTCTTTTCGAACTTATTTATTTTTATCTCATTCCACTTTTTAAATTGAATCCAAGTTCGGCGTGTGTGTGGCTCTCCTCTCTCCACTAAAACTGTCAATAAAACGCTTGAACGTCTTGAATCATGTCCCTATTTAATGAAAATTTGACTCTTTATAATATATTATTTATGTGTTTTAAACAAGTACTAGCTACGCCTTAATAAGGTAAACATTAAACCTAGTGACGTTTACGACCATTTTCAAAATTTAGGAGCGGTCATCTTGTTAAATAGAACGCATGTTTGTCACGTCGTAAATCTACAATTTATACTTTTTTTGGGCAACCAGCGTGACGTACTTCATTCAGTATTGAAGTGAAAACTACTTTAGCCACGTTGAACACTTTTTGGTCGGAGGAAATCTTATGAGTTCGCGTCACCGACATGCTAATGTTTGATGTTGATAAGTTTAATCAAAAAAATTATAAAATTTCTAATTTTCACATTAATTTCACAAATAACATGCCAAGTTATAAGTTTTAACTTCTACCAGCAGTCCTTATAACTGCCATTTTTTTCATTATTAAGTAGTTTCATTGCTGATTTTATTACAAAAAAAGGAAAATAAGTAAAAAAAAAAAAAAGCAATTTTTATAATGAATGACGCCGTCTTTCGTCGAAACATTGGTATGTAAATTGTTTTAGCCCTTTGAGTTGAATTTAAATTGTTTATTGTTAAAGAGTATTAATATTCATTATTTGTTCCATTAAGCGCGAGGGCAACGAAATATATTAAAATTAAGTCACTGCATCTGAGGGAACTATAAACAATGCAATTTTAACTTAAAAAAAAATTAACGACTTCCGATCGAAACTAAACGTTTGGTTCATAAAACCTAATTTGAATATAAATTTCTGTCTATTTTACATTGATTAAATCTAAAAACACATTTAGTTTTAGCACATTAAAAATAAAGGTTTGTAAATTTATATTTGAGTTGAGTCGTTTTGTTATTGTGTGTGTCGTTTAGTAAGTGTGATTAAATCTTCCTACAATAAAACATACCTTAATTAAACCTCGAATATTGTACACTTACTAAGTGTTTGGATATTCTTTTTTTATATATGAGCCTGCCAAAATGATTTGTCTGATGAAAAGCATAAGTATAATCCAAGAATGGGGGTCAACGTACTCATTGCGAATTCAGACAATGCACCAATGCAGCATGGTGACCTACAGTATGGTGCCCTATTGAGGTGCTACAGCATCATAGGGTCTGCGGTCTCGCACTCACCAACGAAACACGACATCACGAATACTATCATTTTATTTTGATCTTCGATCACTCCTGTCGATTGGTCATTTCTTTAATTTATGTTACTGGTCTCTCAGTACTAGCAATAAATTTTAACACTTAGCTTTTTAAATAAACTGCAAATATTTTTAAATCTTTGTCATATTATGTGCTTGATTTAAATGTTATGATACATTTGATATAGTATATTATACATTTACTACAGTTAAAAATTAGAAATAACGACCAAAATGGTAGTACCATATGCTACTTAAAAGAATTTCACTATTTAAAATGCCTGCCTCGGTGGCGCAGCGGTAGCGTATGCGACTGCTGTTCTTGAGGTCTCGGGTTCGATACCCGGGTCGGGTCAAACGTTTGTATGATCTACAAGTGTTTGTTTCGGAGTTTGGGTGTTTTCTATGTATGATATGTATGTATTTACAAAAAAAAAGTATATATGTATTTACATCAGTTGTTTAGTACCCATAATACAAGCTCTGCTTATTTTGGGACTGGATGGCGTTGTGTGTTAGATGTCCGAAATGTCCGAAAATAAAACTTCAATACAATTATGTTGTCTTCAACGTTATAATTCTTTACGATAAAGAACAAATATAATTATTATCTTTAAATATTCTAAGCATTTGCAATAAAACCATACTTTTTCCAAAATCAGCTATATAACAATCTAAAGCACTAAATTACATTTATAATGTATACGTCTGTATTCATATTCTCATGAACAGGACCTAGATCATTAAGCCGATCGGGCGAGTCATTAAAGCGAGTAATTTTTCATTAAACTCCTTCTTTTGTAGCGAGTGTCTTAATGAAATGATTAAGGGAAGTTGAGTATCGATATATGCATTGTAATGTGTTATACATCACTATGACATAAGCTAAAATAATTCTAAAGAAGAAATGTTGAGTGTTGGCCATTTTTTTAACTACGCTTATTCTGAATATCGATATAAATACTAATAACTTGACATATTTCAGTCTCAGAGTCAAAGGCGCTCATAGTCTAGTTGCACTCGGTGATTAGAAACAATCACCGAGGGTAAGCAACGACGGCGCGGTCAGTACCTGGATGAGTGACCGCTAGTAGCATGTTACCATGAGCGTATCTCCGTGATTCGGAGGTCGCTTTAAGCAGTCGGTCCCGGTTGTTATCATAGGATAACCGTCGTGAAGCTTAGTTGGAGGTCTTTGGGCGGTTTGAAAACCTCCAACGGTAAGATTACGTAGCCACAATTTTGTCTTGCCAGTCTCCGACCCGCACTTAGCCTGCGTCGGGACGTATGGCCTTAACCCTCTCCTGAGAGGAGACCCGAGCCCAGTAGTGGGACATTATGGGCAGAATCAATTCCTACGACGGTAACCAGAGTCCTCATTAACATACATTTATCTATTAAGATACTTATTTAAGATTATAAAGCTAAACAGTTTATGTGTTTGGTATAACACGCTCATCTCACGAAGTACTGGTCCCATTTGCATAATTCCAGTCTCCTGTAATACCAAGCCCTTTTAGAACAAGCTTGGCCTTAAACCCGAAGGTTTTATAACTCGTTAAAGCCTAACTTGATGATTAATGTTCATTATTAATGATCGAATATATAATTGAATCATTTCTAATTAAATTTTAAGGATAGCATTTGATTTGATTTCGGGTTTGAGGCTTTTTTCAATCATAATTATATGTATCTATTTATAATAAAATTAACGAAAAATTAAAGAAATATATTTTTGTTTTGGTTCTTCTTCTTCTTTTGATGATATGGCAATCAGCCGGATCAGCTATTTCTGCCAATGTCAAGTATTTCAAGTCTTCAATTCTAAGTCTTCAAGTCTTCGTCGTGATGGAATTAATGATAAAAAATATAAAAAATGTGGATGACATGAAATGGGGACCGTCTTTCGCAAAAACAAAAAACGATTCCTTTGTTTTGGTTGATCTGTTGGCTAGTAATACAAACTGGTCGTGTGTCAAAGTCCTATTTCCACAGTATCTCCTAATTATTTTGTCTGTGGGTGTAATTTATCAACTACCTGCTTTTATTTAGAATGATATAAGTTGGTATGTTTAACAAATCTAGTTAATATAGTACAGGCTTTACCTTTTTAAGGATTAGGTAGCCATGTTCTGTAGATGAATGAAATACATCATGAGTAGATATTACTTTTTAAAAGTTAAATGGTTATGGGTAGATACTTATTGTGCGAATTACTTCAAGATCTTAATTTAATTGAATTAATTACTTGTAATTTGCGTACAACCAAAAACGCCATGATAGATTCATTATTTTTTTAAAACATAAATTATTGCCAGCCTCATAGTATTATATTGAGTTGTACCAACACTAATTGATACAAATAAATAAAATCGGGGTGTCTGTTTGTAATATTAAAAGAACCGCTTTTTAATAAATGAGTATGTATGTATGTATACAAGGTATAATCCAAATTTAAATGTTTTATAAATTTTTGTCTGTCTTTCTATTTGGTCCAATATCTGGAGCGACTGGCCCGATTTTGACTGGACTTCCACTGGAAGATAGCTGATGTAATAAGAAGTAATTAAGGCTAGTTCTTCTTAGTCTTCCTTTTGCCCAGCGGTGTTACCAACGGTTGTAAAGGTACAACAATAACCACGGAAACACCGCGGGACTCATCTAGTATAAGACAAAAGTTATGAAAATATCTTCAACGGCAAAGGAGCAATGGGAACTATGGAATTTATCTAACAACATAATTCATCTGTTATGGAACAAAAGATGAATACATTTTATGTATCTATTAGTTGTACGAAAACTTAAAAAGTATATTAGCATTATAAAATAAACTTTATTGCACACCAGTTTACTTACAAGAGCATATCAATACAATAACCGTTTACAAATGGCGGCGTCTAAAAAGCAATTTCTTATTATTATCGTGTCTTAACTTCTAACAGACCATAAAATATTGAGAGTGTAACACCTACACTATGTTTATCAATTTGCCTCTGATCCATAAATCTGTAAGAAAAGCGGGAACTGTTGTTGATGTCAAGAACGGTAACCACACATACCGCTGGTGACTACTAAATGAAGATTTAATGGCGTTTAGCTATCTATATTTATTACACCATCGACACTGGCAGGCTGTAAATACTTATTACATTAAATTAAGTTCTTTTTTTGTTTCATTTTGTTTATGGAAGTGTGAAATAGAATCAACATGTGAATTGTAGAAGACTTTACTTTTTTGTTGTTCCTTAATCGAACAACAACTTCAATCAAACTCAAATTTGGAGTCTTGGATGTATTTTCTTTACGCATTTTATAATTGATTAATTTTGAAATTGGAATAAATCAAATGACTGATAAAATTATATTAAAAAATAAGTTCGATCGGTTTTAGAACATCCACACTTAAATTTATTGTTTATTAAATAATTATTAAAAGTGAAAAAAACAATATTCGTAAAAAAATAATTCATTTGAAATAGGAACAAATCAAACGAACCTTTCATTAATGTCCATAGTACACATTACAATAATTATAAATAGTCTATGCCCACAAATGTTGTCAGTTAAAAAATTGCAAGTAATCCATTACGAGGACACGTTCTCAATAAAGGTGTTTGACTAAAGAACCGTATATTTATTGTAAATTACATCCTTTAATAGTACTTTTATGGCTGGTAACAAAATGATTACTTTGTGGTCTTATAAATCTAAAAGTAGCAATAATGGACTTAATAAATAAATATGCATTCTAGAGATTTTTTTAGTTTTATAGATATTTTTAAACCTTAATATAATATTGCTGTTGTAAAATACTTTATCAAATTATTTTACTTTCATATTTCATTTTAGTTAACTGTTAATTATATCTGAATGTAAGGTTCAAAATCTATTTGAGTCACCATAAACTAGCATGCCAAATTACTTGATAGCTAACTAGTTAACGTGGAAACAATTAAGAAAGATTACCAAAAATCATTGCCACTTAAAATATTAACTTTCAATCAACCGTATCAAAAGGCTCGTTCACAATAGCCATGGGTTCCAGTCACACGTCGTAAGCCGTTGCGCAATACACGAACGACTTTTATGACAGTGATAACTCAGCGGGCACAATATTGGCCAGAGTCGTAAAAAAGCATCGTACGTCGGTACTTAAAGCCTAGTGTCACTTGCACTTTTAACTTTTTAACTAAAAAGGTAGCCAGATTTTAAACGAAACAGGTAAAGAAGGTTTTATGTCAGATTTAAACGTAGAATATTTGGGTCATGCTATACGAGTACTTAAACAGAACATTTTTTTTTTTTGGATATGGCAATCTGTGCCGATGTCGACAATTCTGCCAATGACATGAATGTAAGAGATTAGTGTGTTAAAAAAAATACAAAGATAGCAAAGTGAAGAAGGAAGAAGGAAAACTGATTAAAGTTTAATGGTAAACAGAAATTTCTAAAGCATCTCTGCATCTATCAATTTAACGTTCATAAATGTCACATAGATTCTTAGTTGAATAAATGATTTTGATTTAGATACTTTGTGAAAATTGAAAGAGGAAAATGTAAGGCTAGGCAGAAAAGTGATTGAAAGAAAGAATTATTTCTTATACCGATTGATCTGAGAGTGGCAGGATCGTGAGGAAGAGTAAAGCAATTACTGATCATTAGGTAACATATATTCATCGTGTTAAAGCTGGTTTGCATTCAGAGTTGCAAAAACAAATACCTTACCATAAACTATATTCAACTTTCGAAACTTTCCTGTTATTATCTATAACTAGATTTGTGAATCTCCACTCTAAGTATCGCCTTTCCATTTAGAAGGACGGGAAGATATAAATACGTCTATTTATGCATCTGATTCATTACCTATTCACTATTTTCGTTTTATGACTTACTAAAAAGAAGGTTGTGCAATTAGAATGAAGTTTCTAACTGAGATCAAAACAGTACATTTTCCCTCTCATGTTATGAGCCATAATGGTCAAGTTACATCGCGGTATTACGGCACATCTCGTGCTCTATGTGGGTCAGAGCAACACCTGTAATCGGCCATCATTAGCTACCCAATAATTGTGGGCAACACTCAACGGTGTAGAGTTCCTTTATGTTTGAGAAACTTTCTCGTCTTTATAGACTCTTTGTATAATTTATCATAGAAATATATGTGTCTTTGACAGTAAGGATGAAACAGTATTAAATATATATATTAAAATAATAATCAGCCTTATGGTTAATAGATTATATTATTTAAACTGTTGATATTTAAAATAAGTGATATTATTAACCTAAATAGCAAAACCATAGGTCCTGTTTCTTAAACAGACAATGATATCCTATTAACTTTCTTTAATTTGATACCTAGCACCAGCGGATAATTATCTGACTCAATGGCTGGCAACACTAACTAGCGTGAGAACTTTCATTGCACGCCAGGATCAGTAAGAACTTGAGGTTGATTGAATTATTTTGAAATGCGAATGCGGTTGCCTACATGACATTTACTAAACGACAAGTTGTAAAAGTTTTTAAATTTCGAATAAGTGTAATCTAAATATGAAAAACTTTAAATACAGAACCCGATTAACTTCACCACAGACTGGCTGGCTTTGTTTTTTAATAATGTACTCTGCGTTTGCCAGTTGACATTCAGATTACCTACAACGCTCTGTTGTCGTTGACACAAGTTTCGATCGCATTAATGATGTCATACCTTGTTATTTTTATTCTTGCCTACTATTGCAATGTGAACATATTGTTGTTGATACGCGTTATTAAAAAAAAACATCTCGAAAAACCCCAGAATTTAGATGATATTTTTAGAAACCTTAGATCGTGACCTTCTGTTTTCTTGCTTTATCAAATGATAAAAGCAGGTAAGAACTAAACCAAAAATAGACTAATCCATACAAAATATTCTTTGTTTTTACCTTATTTCTCACCTGCTTAGAGGCAAAGGTATCTAAAACGAATCAGAAGAATAAAGTTATATGGGCTTCATCCGTTTGACCATTTCATACTTCGTGTTTTAACATGTTGTATTATTGATTTGCCAATTGTATTACCGACACACCTAGCTTTAAGTTATGTACTTTATTATATGGTGTACAATAAAGCGATTTATTATTATTATTAACATAGAAAATAAATAAGTTCCCTACACATATTTTTAGTTAAAAAGGATCAACTGCTAAAATTTCGACTTTCTAGTTCAATACTGTATTAGCCATTTATTATTTTTTTATGTAATCGTGGGCAAAGTAACAAACGTATCGCCTGATAATAAGCGGTTACCGCCGCCTACGGACACCCGAAACACCAGAGGCGTCACAAGTGCGTTGCCGGCCTTTGGGGGATGGGGAGGGGGATGGAAGAGGAGTTGGGGTATGGGCCTCCGTTATTCTCACTCACTCGGGAAAAAATCGCGAGCACTGTTTCACACCGGTTTTTTGTGAGGCCGTGTTATCATTCCAGTCGAGCAGGCCCATGCATGCCGAAGCGTGGATCTTCTATGGAAAAAAAATCAGTATAATCATACCTCCTCCTTCTAAAGACCTCCTGTAATAAGCAGTGGATTATTAAAAGCTATAGGTAAGCTATAAATATATAATTACTGCTCTATTCCTAAAGGTTATACCGTGGCGCTTAATAAATAAATAAATAAATAATCATCAATAAATCATCATCGCCATCTAAGCCCAAACTAAGAAGAGCTTGTACTATGGGTACTAGACAACTCCCCCACAACTGTATCCCTACGTTGTCGTCGTGTGGGGGCTTGCGTGGGTCGATGATCTCTGGGGCTGTGCCGGTAGAGCCACTCATGCCGGATTGGCTCAGAGGGAGACTCCAGACCAAATGGGATACCAGACGGAGTCGAACTTTGACTGCCGCGGAGGGCACTCTAGACGTCCCTCTGCTCTAGCAGAGGGCGTATTAGAANAAAAAAAAATGGGTACTAGACAACTAATATTAAAACATATATGTTATACATAGAAAACTCCCAAACTCCGAAACAAATATTTGCAGATCATACAAAGATTTGGTCCGACTCAGGAATCGAACCCGAGACCTCTAGCACAGCAGTCGCATTCGCTACCACTGAGCCACAGAGGCAGAGATCTTAACCTTTCTCAATATAAAATGTCTTGCTGATAAAAGGTTTTTTTTAAAACATAACTGGCTGTAGCAGAGATTAAAGAGCTTTCATCGAACCTCCTCAGTATAGATTTCACTTTTCTCAACAATAGGAGAGAGAATGGAGTGTCGCAGAATATAAACAGCTATTGTTTTATTTTCACTTCAAATCTTATGTCGATGCACTTGCTATCGCGCGCTTGGAATACAATTTGCGTTGCAAACGGTGATCTTCCCAACGATACGGGTAATTGGGAAGCTGGGACCCATGAGGCGACGAAGTATGTGCCGTTGAAAGCGGCTACTGAAATCTTGAGAATTGCTTTCTAGAACTTGCGTGATTTATTTCTGATAAATGTCACTTAATCTTTGGGTAATTTGGTTTTAAGGTGTTTTGTGGGTTATTTTGTATTGGAAACTTGGGTTTGAATGTAAATAACTTTGAGTAGCATGACGTTTAAAGTGTCATTGTACTTATTGACCTAAAAGTATTGTATGATTTAACTTTATTTTTACATACATTATTTTTTAGAGGACAATTTCTCCCTTCTAGATTTAAAGTAACCGAGTGTTAGTTACTTCGCAGTCTGTTCATTTGATTTTTATGTAAATTGGTAAATGAACAAAACTTAATTTTATATTTATATATTTTTTTAAAGGCAACTCCCTCGTAAGTAATAAACATAGCTGTGTCGCGGGGATCTTTACAAACATACATGAAACGGACACAAAGTACACCCAGACTTAGAACAACAATTTATGGATCACACAAAGTGTTGTCCCATGTAGGATTTGAACCCACAACACTTGGCGTGTAGGAAGCAGTGTGACGACCACTGAAACCACTAGTCCACAGTCATATTAATTAATTTTAATTCTAAATAAATAGTCGAATAATAGCTGATACAGACTTGGTCTTTACCATATTCGACACCCACTATCGTATCAACACTTACGTCAAAACCATAATAAAACCTTTTTTATTGCTCTACTAAAAACGCTAGGAGATTTAAAAATAAATTTAAACTTTTTTAGAACATCTTTAAAAATACAATTTAGTGTAACTAGCATCTAAGCGGGCGGCTGAGACGCACGTACTGCTCGCGGAACCCGCTTATCTTCCCTGCTACGTGAGCAAACCCACTAACGGTATCCACTAGGACAGAATCGCGAAACTTTGTTACCGCGGAATTTTCACTCAAACGGTTATGCTTTTAAAACGTTGAAAATATACGTTTTAAATCGATTTTGTATTCGTTTCGTATCGATTTACTTAGGTCGTTGAAATTAAATTTAAAGCATGTTACGGCACTCTATAAAGTTGGTACTGAGTAACAGTAAGTGCTGTTCTTGCCCCGTTTTTATTTATAGAAAACTATTTATTTTAGAAGAAGTCAAACATCAAATCAGTATCGTTTTATAAAACTTCAAAATGACTCAGTCCATTACTGCCTATAATAATAAGCTCTTGCTATTGTCAAATTGAGTACGTTTTGCTTGATTTGAAGACATTAAACTTTAACTTGAAAATGATATTCTTGAAAATTATGTTGTAATTACTTACAGATTTCATGGCCTAATTTAAATTTACACCAAATAACTGTGAATTGAATATAAACTCTTTAGTTTTCTACACTTTTCTCTGGGTCCATTGAGGTTTAGTTTGTAAACATGTTTTAGAAAAAAGTACGTATACACTTCCAGAGTTTAGTATTTTGGTCTTTCAGTAAGGCAACATAAAAAAATACAATCGAATTGAGAATCTCCTCTTTTTAAGTCAGTTAAAAAAATGTATAAATAATGGCACGAAACCCTTACTACGCGAGTCCGACTCACACTTAGCCGATTTTTTTGTGTTTCGAAGTTACGATTTTGGACTTTGGGCGATTTAGAAAAAAATCATCGCTTATAATAATATAAAGGAACTAATAATATATAGTAGTATATATATAAGTGGATGGTGTATAATAAATAGCAAGGGACCGATAACCAATACATATTTGATAAGTGTATTGTTTAAATCCTATTGTTCGCTTATGTTTGGTGCGCTACATTTTTCCGACTCCACATCTCCGTCGATAAAATAGTACTTGAAAATAATTTATTTATAAAGATCTGTTATCCAGAGTATATAGAACTTATAAAAACCCTATTTTTAACTCGTGGACTCGGGCCCTTACCCCACTGAAGAAATAAATATACAAGTATTTTAGCTTTATCAAAACAATCATGATGGAATTAATGAGGATGTTAAAATTCCTCTACAAAGAATATTAGTAGAGTAAAAAATACTTTTTAGCGTAATGCCACTTCAAGATAGTGGGTTAGACACGCTTCGGCACGAGCCTGCTCGACCGGAGTTATACCACGGCCTCACAGAAAACCGGTGTGAAACGGCACCTGCAATCTGTTTTACCGAGGGAGCGAGGATACTGGAGGCCTATATCCCTACCCCTCCCTCTCCCCATCCCCGGCAACGCACATGTGACTCCTCTGGTGTTGCGGGCATCCATGGGCGGCGAATTGCTGACCATCAGGCGATACGTCTGCGCGTTTGCCACATATACCATAAAAACAGTTTGACATGAATACTTTGAGTTTGAATGAGTTTAATTTAATTCTCCATTAAATATTTCGATTGAATTTTTCGTTCAATTCAATCGAATTATAAATTTATTCGTTAATACTCAGCCTATGAATACTACTATTTCTTAACAATCGCAGGTACACAAGGAATGCGTTTGATATTTAAATGTGATTTAAATATTGCATAATCCTCAACAAACTTGCCCAATAACAAGATCTAAACGACTTCTGACTTCTTTAATAGCTAGAAAATATGTCTACTACACTGAATTCCTTAAAAATGACACACATTTATAATTTTATTGTACACACCACCCACTGCTAACGAAGGCTTCGAGCCTACAAATCAGACGCGTGGTCGCTAAAACTAATAGAATAGTAGCGAGCGACAATTTTAAATATTACGATTCCGTGACATTTAAAATATTTTCCAAATAATTTACTGCGATTCAGCGCTCGTATATATTTTTATAGAAAATTCGATTTCCAATCCTAAACTTCGAACTACACTTTCGTATGAATAAAGCCAAACAAATCTCGACTCTACATCATTTCAAATACCTTCATATTTCTTAATATTTTGTATAAACCCGACACGGTACGCCTTCTCAAGCAAATTGTTTCTTATTCTAATATTTACGCATAATGTATTCATGAGATTGGTCTTAACTGTCTTTAGATCGTTAAGTTGGTACTTTAACTGTTTTATAAATTCGTATATATTGGACGCTTCCATACAAATAGTCGTATTTCGATATGTCGTACGCATTGATATATGTTGATAGCACGAGGCATATTAACAAAATAGGCTAACATCTAATTACTACCGACTCTAATAAAATTTTGTAAAATATTGGTCGAGCTTCTTGCTTACGTTTACAAAAATGGGAAGACTTGTTGACAGTCGAATATATATTTTATGTGCTTAAGATAATAAATGGCTATACTACAAAATTTTGACGTTTTGTTGTTTAATCCAAATTTATGCAGTATTATGTGAATATTAATGAAACACTCCTTAAAATAAATGAAAATGAAGATACAAATGATTCAAGTGAAACTATAAATGTAAAATCTTTCCAACAGGTTGCAAATCCTTTTTCAAGAGGTCCGTGAGGAGGAATCTGACGTACTCATGCAGAGGGAATAGGAACTGTCCCATCGACCAGCACCATAGGAATCAATGCCAGTACTGCAGACTCAGAAAATGTCTCAAAATGGGCATGAGGAGAGAAGGTGAGTCGACTATGTTAAAAGAAATTTACAAAAACAATTATTGGGAATGCGAAATTGATATTTAAAGACCAGGGTTTCAAATTATTTGGGGTGCACATACTAACAGAATTGGCAACGTAGATGCAACTAACATCCATGCCTATATTGAGACATTTCATACGCGTTTTAAACTAAAACTTTTCTTTTGTTCGCCGGTACTTTTGTCAGTATGTAAGTATTAACTGATAAGATACTTTACATTCGTAACTATATTTGTTTTACTTTTAATTGCAATCCTGACTTTTTATTTAACATTTTATCGTTTCGTTTTCTTTCGTTTATGACATCGTTAGTAGATGTTATGTTTAATATTATTTAGTTATTCCTAGAGTAAATTTACTTTTGCTTTAAGTACCTTATCATAGAAATATCCTATAATTGAAATCTATAATAATTATCTGATAGCGACCAAGGCAGTTTAAATAGAACGTGACCACACTGTTACAATCACATTGCTGCTACTGCTAAATCATATAATTCATCAATAATACTATATATTCTAGTAGAAAAAGCTCACTTTAAAGATACATTGATTGTCACAAGCGTAATTAGTGAAATCATTAATCTTGCCGAGTCATTAGTGCGGAGACTGCCCAAGGGCACAACTCTAAGTAACTGTTGACGATCAATGTTAATATAAAGTTATGGACCGTAATAGGTTATTATTACGATAGAATTAATATGCCTAGTTATTGTTTTAAAGACAGCTGCATGATTGATGGAGATCAAGAATGTATACGACCTCAGGAATTTCAATTGTGTGATAATAGTTTGGAAACGTAATGAATCTCGAGAGTAAAAATTTTTCGTTTACACAAATGCTTAGCTATTTGCACGTGTTGGTATTTTTTAGTTTGTATGGACAAGGTTTTTGTGAAAAGAAAGAACCTTGGAGAGCTGACAGCTTTATGATCCGTGACAACATTGTCATTAATAAATGACCCATTGAAGACAACAATGTGGAATGTTACAAAATAGTCTTCAAATACATAAAGGAATACCTTAAAACAAAATGAACTTATAGTAATTAGAAAACCTTAACTCTAATAAAATATCAAAATTGATAGGTACCAAAAACGAAGAAGCTATTTAGGAAAATATAAATAAAACACAACATATAATCGCTCATTTCAAAGGTCCAACATTCGGACTTTGGACTACAGTTGGGTGAAATTATTTGTCCAACCTCAATGATACAGGTGCACCATTTAAATGATAACACGAGTCGATTTAATTTCCTTGTGTCATAAAGGAAACACTTCACGGAGGGCACCGAGGTTGAAGAGTTCATAACGCGGGCGGAGCTCCCGCTGAGGCGCTTATTAAGCTGGTTCTTGTCCAAACGACACCCGTTTGATGACCTCTTATATTTAAATTTTTGTACCTATTACATACATCATTGCAAACTATTCATTTCTCTCTCTCGTCTACAGAATAACAAGAAATTTTGATGCCTTAAAACTCAGTCATTTATGAACCAATTCGGAAAATTATCTTCATATTCTCGAGATCTGAAAGAAATATACCACCGTTAGGATCGATAAAATTAAAATACAAAGGGCATAGTGTATTCTAATTTCTAAATAAATAAGCGTATTGAAAATTATACTTTATTATGGTATAACTATAGAATTTTATCAAAAACAACCAAAAAGTTTCCAACATTTCATACATCGCCATCTTCATTAGCACCGTCTGTATCTGCGAATCACACAAAACTTTTTATGAGTTCCACCTTTGCATCATTAGGGTTGCTCCCTTTGATAATGCCGGGCCAGATCATACCGGAAAGGACACGGTAACCCGCTGCTCTCATTCAACCCTTGAACACGCATTAGGAATCTCTCGACCCCGTCATATTTTGTTGAACAAACGATTTGTTTGTCGTCACACAAAAGAAAGGTGCGAATGCAGTCTGCTTTTTACCGAGATTAACTGTTGATAGAAGAAGTAAGTGTGCCCCTTTATCGCTTTGTAATCGTCTTAGGTATCAAACTGGTAGATACTGAGATTAAACACATCTTCTATTGTGTTTTTATGATATTGTTTCATAGTTGGTAGATGTTTTGTAAACCGTTTTATCTTTGAATGGGTCCATTTAGGAGAGTGTTGCAATCTTTTAAACTCTATCTTGATGTAACAGATATGTTTCTTGAGGTTCATTTTCTGTAAGTGGTCAGTTCAGGTCAGGTCTTTCAACTTTTTGTTTTGTGTTAACTTTGTTTACGTTTGTTGTTTTTGTTATTATTATTTAAATTTCTTTGCTTGTGATTTACACATGTTTAGTAATAATTTTTGATGGAGCTTGTTTTATATCAATGTAGTTACATTAACTGAAAGTAAAGTAATCATATTGTAAGTATTAAATACCTATTACTGTCCATGATCATAAGGTGATAAAGAATAAACGAAGAATAAAAGAAATAAATAATTAAAGATAATATTTAATATATAATTAAAGCATGCCGGTGGAATATGGCAGATAATTCTAAAATAGGTTATACCTATTAAATTAAACTACTTCTTCTTTTGATGAATGGCAATCAGCCGGATCAGCTATTTCTGCCAATGTCAAGTATTTCAAGTCTTCAATTCTAAGTCTTCGAGTCTTCAAGTCTTCGTCGTGATGGAATTAATGATAAAAAATATAAAAAATGTGGATGACATGAAATGGGGACCGTCATTCGCAAAAACAAAAAACGATCTCCTAAATGAAACTATTATTAACACAATGATATACCATAGAGCTAGGCACAAACTTCTGCTACCGTTGCCGTCGCGACCGTTGTCTATGGATATGCAAATCCGAAACAAAGAGTATGAAAGTATTGATTAATTAACCACATTACGGTACCGGTTTATTAAAAGTGCATAATACATGTTCAGCGCGATGGGTCTGTCCGTTGAACAATGGAGGGCACCCTTTGTTCCTGGTGATAGCCCATCAATCACACAGCATTGTGTGCAATATCTTAATAACTTTTTGTGTTAGGTTATCCGTTTAGAAAGATTTCGGGCATCGAACCCTTAAAATTATACAAATATAGTTTGCTGGTGGCGTGAAATAAAAATATATTTGTCGATTTCAAGATAGATTTCTGTATCTAAACTATTAATTAAATAATCAATATTAGAGTTCAAAATTGAAAAATATTAATAATTACAAATAAAAGATTAACGATTAAATTAAGATTTAATAAATGTATATATAATAAACATATACACTAAATATAGATACAATTTTATATAGTTTTGAACTACATACATATGGAACTGTAAAGAAGCTTTAGCGCAAACCAAGAAAGATCCCCACAGTACATATTTTACTTTCAATAACCATTTATAAGTCAGCAGCTCACATAACCTCAGATTACCTTAGCTGTCACTTCATATACCATCACAAAATATCGCTGACCATACACAATGAGCATTGTGCAGATGTCATAAACATCATATTTTTCTTTCCCATGCTTCAATTCAAAAGGGGCAAATCGCTTCAATATTTGTTCCTTAAGCCCCAATACGCCTACGGGTCACAAAAGACCTTAAGTCTATACGTTCTTTAGGGTGTGACCACACCTGGTGACCGACTGACCGTAAGGGTTTGTTTGCATTAGTCCAGTCCTAGTTTAGCAAACAGCAAACCGTGAGAACGGTCAACGTTTTTGCAAAATTTTGCACTTGGAGAATTTAAGTATAAGTATTGTAATGTCATTAAAACTTAACATGGATTAAGTTTTATTAACTTCGGGAAGTTCTCAGTTAGGTATTAGAATAGAAAAATTTCAACGAATTAAAACCAACGCTAAATATCATTTTGTACCATATGATTCAAATGACAATACAAATGAATGAAATGGAGTGACCATCATTGAACAATGACAATCAAGATACAACGGCACTAAGAAATAAAGCACACGGTTTTACCCACAGATTGATGTAAGGTAATCGTGTCAAGCATCACAGGAACGCGTTACAGCGCCGAGAATAACTCCATACGTACCCACTTTGTGTGTGTCATAGCCGAAAGATATTATCGTTTCTGGTGAGCATAATAACTGTGACATGTCTTACGACGAGTTTCAAGTATAATGGGCTCTTTCTCGGAAAAACAGAGCCTTACCGCCTGACATTAAGATATGATCACCACGCCCGCTTTCCCACGGAGCGCGAAAACTAACCAGCGATGGTCAGTCCCTAACCGAACAGGTACCAGGATAGCTCCCTGCGGACGCCGGTCAAAAGTTACAACAGAACCAAAACATCAATTAAAAAGCAGACTTATACCGGTTTTTGCTAAGGTGTACGACCCTTCGACTAACTAATTATATTTCCGCACGTTTTATCACGAATTTGCATGTGAATCGGGGTAACTATTACAATAGAAAACGTTGTGCTAATCTCGAAAGGTTTTTGTAGAAGGGCAGGTATACGACGGGTCGCTTAGTAGTTGTTAGAAACTTGATTGGTTTTCACTATAAACATTGGCTTTATAGTGTACGGTAGTGAATATTAAATTTCATAGTACGATGAAAGGAGATTTCGTCGAGGTATTGTACCATTATGGTAAAAGAGAAAAGACAAACGTGCATATTATATACTATGTAAGGGTTCATAAATGAGTCCCGTTGGGTTTGTCACGATCGATGAATGGGACGCAAAAGGTTGTAAGCATTATCTTGTTCTAAGAAAAGATATTAACATTAATACAAAGAACACAAGCAGTGGTCATCTCACAATCACAATTGATCGATCAGTTTTTGACAATATTTATAAATTGAGCGTAGAATTACTCGTTGAAGCTGTGAAAAGTGATGAAATTACATCAACAATGTAAAGCTTATATCGACCACGATTGCACAAAACCTTTAAAATTTTTAAATTCTATTCAATATTATGGTAAGGCTAGTTTTAACAAAAAAAGCAGGGACAAGTTCAACAAAACTCAGGTGTACAAAATCCATTTCGAACAAATCGTAAACTCCGAAGCGAAATGGCGTCACAAAAAGGAATCAAAGTGTAAAATCATTTGTGTCGGATTAAAAAAGGAGCTAGCGAACGAGCGTGAGATGTATACTACTATCAATCAACCCGTGATTTATATTCCTCGGTATGATGTATCGCCTCAGCTCGCCACACGAAATTGTAAAAGTATCTGATAATTAACTTTTTAAAATTTGACGGACGCCTTCATCTCAACATAAACCTTTTTTATTTTGTTGTAAAAAGACAAATAAGTATTGTATCCGAATGTGGCAGAATGTCAAATTCCTTTGCCTGGTATGATGTTCGAAAAACCTGTTGCTTACATCTACCGTGTTGGTATGCGGAATGTGTCTATGGTATCATTTCTAATGGCGCCAACAATAGAACTTAATTATTCATACATCTTCATATATTACCAAAATTATGCAGGATTTACAAGTTTTATATAAATTAATAGCTAGTTTTTTTTGGTTAAAAGGCGTGAAAGTATCTATTAATTATATTGTTCGTTTTTCTTTATTGTTTTGACCTCCCGTCTCAAAATAATTAATTGACTTTACGTGTGTTAATGCAAAAATGGAAATCTTTTTATCTCAGAAATATAAACTGATAAAATTCCAATCTTAAATGTACCATTCATCAAACCAACAACATGACACTATGTTCCCGTCAAAATATTCAGGGGGTTTCTTTAGCGTTCCACTTGCCGGCCCGGGAATCGAAAGTGGACCCCCGTGGCGCGCATCCCGTTCCTAACGAACTCTATGTGATTTATCTGAGGGCACTCTTACACTCGTGATAGGTACTAATTCTTTAACGTGTGATGTTGCTACATTAAATATTTCTTAAATTTTAAATATATCACTTCATTCTACAGGCAACATATACATTTTTTGGTAGATTATTGACTCAGACGCAGCTTTAGTGAACTATATTTTTATATTCTTTTAGTTGCTGCCACTTGACCACTATCAAGGCTTCATATTCCACAAATTAAAATAAAATTCTATTTTTAAAAATTTCCCGCCAAAACATCACTTAATTATTCGACAACGTATATATCCATCTAATTGGACCTCTTTCTTCATTTCAGTCCAAAAACTAACGAAATAATAAAACTAGTTTTACACGACGATATAACATTCAAAACATCTTAGCTCACAACTTTCTCAACTTAAATCTCCATGTAACATTCGCCTATAATTACGTGTTCAAACCCATAAACAGAAATAATTCGCTACTTCAAGCATCGCATTTGAAAGGTCGTCTAAATCAACATTGATAGGACTCGTACAGGTGAAATTTTCTCACAGCCGCTCGCTCCGTACCACCGTTGTATCATATTGAATACTTGAGAGTAGTTGAGAGTAATGCACGCTCCGCATGTATATTGGTTACTACGTTAGTAGTCTCAGGAAACCTGTTCCGACTAGTCGTGCCCTCTGTACCGTACACACCTATACCATCCGCGTACATAGTTTCACTTCACATTTTAACATTAGTACACCAAACAGCGTCGTTCGCAAATCACTATGGACGTCCACCGACACAATCTTTGTCACGCGACAGATCTTAATCAGGGTCAACGCAAATGTGAATATTTACATATAGTTGACAGCTTAATGGAATAGCGATGCTCCCATCAAAATCACAGATTAACAACAAATAAGATAAAGTCGCAATATCCAAAAACTAATTTAATGTTAATGGAGTGATAGCTCAATAAAATTAACGATAACAGGCTATTATCATCATGGCCGTATTTAAAATTGAAACTACTTTTTTAAGCTGTCGCTTAGAATTCATCTAGCGTCGCATCTCTATATGTCAATCTGTCTGTACGTCATTACACGTGAATCATACTCGGTATCGTGCTCCGAGAATTTCGTGAGGTCACAGTTTAGTATAGCGGTTTAAGCGCCCTCCGGTCGTTTTCTCGATAGAGATGGCGCCATCGGACTTTCCACGTGTTAGAGTGGGACACAGAACGTCTTCTCTGTCTAACGCCGACCGTTTCGTGACCCCAGAGCTAATCACATATCTGCAAGCGTATTATGATTATCGCAAGGCTTCGTTTCTCGTATGTTGTTGTGGTCAGTGACTCTATACCTTCGTTTTATTTCTCTCTAACATCATTTTACATGCACAATTTGCTTTAAGATACCTTGAAAATTTATTAAACAACTTGAAAGCTTGTTTTGTGTTCATGGGATAAGGACGTTAACTTAAAATTTAAGTTTTCACGCGTTCATACATTCATTAGTATGGTAACGACGTGTTATATTTCCACGATCATTTGTCTGTTGATCTGTGGTGTAACAAAACAACTTTACCTGTTGCCCGTCCTGACATAAATCTCATTCGGCATTTAATAAGTCGATAATTACGACTACAAAAAGCCGACGCGAGCTAATGGGGTTTCGGAGTGCGCCACGGGAATGCATTTTATTCTCAGCACGTGCCTCCCAATAGCTTTATTATTTAAATCTTTAGCATATTTCCCAATCGAAGTTATCTTTATGATAGCTTTAATTATTTCATTCGATACTGTTTAGATGTCTTCCGTGTCCGGTTCTTAAAGTTCATTAAGATGCAGTTCTTGGTGGGCGGTTTTTGTTTACATTCCTTGAAGTTTACGACTTTCTATCTGATATCGATATGGTCAGTTTAATGGAATAATATTTAATTTTAAAGAAATAATGGTGCTTATTCTTCTGTGGATTCACTAAACTGAAATTTCTTTAACATTATCTTTCATATTTATATGTATCTTTTTGGATAACGCCAACATTAAATGTAACATATCTAATTTTAGTCAATCATTGACATTTGATACTAAGTTGACAGGACAAAACTAAATTTTAGTGATTTTTAGTTTAGAGTTTTCTAACAAGAGAACTAGCACCTATATTTTTTATCTACATAGTGGGGAGCCATGTACACATAGGCATACTCGAATGATATAAAGACCTTACAGAACAGCGATGTTAATTCAACAATGCCTTCCCCCCCCTCCCCTACTGTAAAAGAAGCACTATTTACTTCCCTTGAGTTACAGATATCCCCTCGAGTTACTAGTATTTTTAGAAAGTAGTAGTAGTGACCCCGATAATCGGGTGCTTCTGTCAACAGCTCCTAACAGTCTAAAGCTAAACACAGGCATATCTTAGAAAGAAGGTTTAAACCTACTATATCTACATGATGACCACGAATGTTGGTACATAAGTCGTGTCAAGTTTTCTCTATGCAGTGTGGTTTTCTTGCAGCTTAATCTCTTTGATGGCTTTTACCCAAGGGATGAATGGGAGACACACTTGTTACTTCAAATACGACTTGACCACTATATCATAAAAAAACAACAGGCGGTTAAAAACAAATCAAAAGTAAACATATTTTTTGCCGTGGGAGAGCCACGCTTCGGCATGAATGGGACGTCTGGAGTGATACCACGGCCTCACATAACACTGGTGTGAAATAGCGCTTGCGCTGTGTTCCACCGCGTGAGTGAAACTGAGGCTATACCATAACCCCTTCCCCGCTTCCTATCCTCCTCCCCATCCCCCAAAGGCCGGAGATGCACTTGTAACGCCTTTTTTTTATTGTATAAGGGGCAAACGAGCAGGCATATCGCCTGATGGTAAGCGATTACTGCCGCCCATGGACACCCTTAACACCAGAGGTGTTACAAGTGGGTTGCCGGCCTTTGGGGGATGGGGAGTGGAGGATTGGGGTATGGGCCTCCGGTATTCTCACTCACTCGATAAAACATCTGAAACGCCTCTGGTGTTGCAGATGTCCATGGGCGACGATAATCGCTTACCATCAGGCGATACGTCTGCTAGTTTGCCCGTTACCCCATAAAAAGAAAACAAAACATATTTATCATCATACGTCCCTCTAATCACACGCACCATCCGTCACCAACCGTACTTACTTGTTTCCTACATTAGTTACCGACAAATCTCTAATCTGTATATTACAAACAATATTTCTCAATGTCGTAGAAGCGAGAATTTCCTAATGATATCAATATACGACCGTTATAGTAACAAAAGGTGGATGTTCGTCCATTTGTCGGTGTTCGGAGTCGCGTGCTGTGAGTTGTTGAAAAATGTCGCATATAAATAACAGATTATCAAGTTGTATCGAGAAGTTACAAGATTGTGGGTACAACTAAAATATATATACCGAGTACCGAACGTAATTCGTTCAAAAACTTCAAATAGTATTATCTATGGTTTTTTTTAAAGTAATGAGGTTTCTGACTTTACTAATGTTACGATTTATGGCGGTTATTTATTAAAGTTTGTTAGTTGGAAGTTTTGTACGGCATTAGAGATGAAATTATTATCTTGGTTCATGTCTGTGTATTGTGGGGTGATAAAACATTTTGATTAACATGTTATGTTTTAATGTAGTGTTTGTATGATTTAGAGTGATCTATTGGAATATTAGTTGACGGGTTGGTGGTTTAATGTTTAGTTATCACGACTGGTAAATCGGTCCTAGGTTCGATTCCCACCCAGAACAAAAATTTGTGTAATGAACATGATCATCTGCTTGGTCTAGGTGTAATTGATCAATACATCTATACTTTATACAAATAAATAAAATTGTAGTGTCTGTTTGTAATATTAAAATAACTGCTTTTTACTAAATACATATGTATGTATACACGGTATATATACAAAAATATCATTTTTAACTATTTTTGTCTGACTGTTTGTCCCGGCTACTCTCTGGAAAGGCTGGACTTGATTTTGACAGGACTTTCCCTGATATAATTAGTAACTGATGCTAATTATATTAAGCCTAGTTTCGCCCCGCATCGTTGCCCACAGTTTATGTCGTACCGGGGTTATCATCTCGGGACTCGTATAGTTTAAAATAAGTTTGTATTAGAAATATATAAGTAGGCAAATTACCATAGTATAGATTCTGCCTAGTTTGGGACTTATGGGCTAATTAATCTGTTCTTGTTTCTTATTTTGGTATGAAGGTAACAAAATTCCATAGAACTGTTCATTGCTCATTATACCCCCTTAAGGGTAAAATTTCCAATAACATCCTTTGTAAGTGGGTGCTTAAAACATAAAAGCATCATCTGTCAAAATATCAAGTGTGTGGTTTTTGCGGTTGTTTGTGGTTTTTGCGGCTTAGCTCTGCGTTATTGAATCAGTCAGTCAGGACAATTCCTTTTACCTATGTGTATAAGTGGGTGTTCATTATAACCAATATAATACAGATTTCTTATGTTCCCGCACTTAATGTTTCGGGGGAAACCCATTTGAAATTGCTGGCCTTGAACCTTCTACTGTTACCATAGAGTATTAGTAATCGAGTTTCAAGATTTATTCTAACTAATTTATTCAAAAAATTTTCTTTATTTGCCTAGCTTTCGTTTACGGTAAACAGATATTTAATACTGGTAACACGATGTTAATAGTGTGATCGTCGTCGATGGTAATTAGTCTATGAAACTTCATCATCATCATCAACAACAGCCCATAATGTCCCACTGCTGGGCTCGGGTCTCCTCTCAGGAGAGGGCTAAGGCCATACGTCCCCACGCTGGCCAAGTGCGGGTTGGGGACTGGCAAGACAACGTTGTGGCTACGTAATCTTACCGTCGGATGTTTTCAAGCCGCCCGAAGGCCTCCAACTAAGCTTCACGTCTGTTATCCTATGATAACAACCGGGACCGACTGCTTAACGTGACCAACTTCAAAAACTTTATTTTCGACAACATTCCTCATTTCTTCTTTAACTTCAGATTTCAGCATTGTTGAGCATTGACGCAATGGTGTATCGACTATCGACTGTAGTTTGCTTTTAAAGCTACCGTGGCCTGTAGGAAATTGAGCGACACAGTGATCCACCTCTAGTCATGCCCTGGACAACCGTTCGCGAAACCATGGCCTCACAGAAAATCAGTGTGAAATAGCGCTTGCTTGAGTAAGGATACCGGAGGCCCATACTCCAACCCTTCCCACCATTCCACTTCCCATCCCCCTAAGGCCGGCAACGCACTTGTGATGCCCCTGGTGTTACGTTTGTCCATAAGCGGTGTTAATCGCTTACCAACAGGCGATGTGTCTGTTGGTTTGCCAACAATTTCATAAAAAATGGTAATAATAATGAAAATGATTATTTATGTTAAGATAACAGTGGAATTTGTTAGCATGCAATTGTAGACTATTATAATTGCTACATAAAATTATATCTAATATATGTAGTTACTGCTTCCTGTGAAGTAATTAAATAACTCCGTTATTATAAGTCGTAAAGTGAATGCATAAATTAAGTGGACTTCACTAAGTCAGGTAACTGAAGAGAGTTAAGGACACATTTGAATTACATTATATAAGATATGGTCGCCCCCACTCTTGGATCGTATCCATGCTTTCCATCAGGCAGAGAAGAGTCACATACGAGTCGGACTCGCGAGTGACTCGGGTTCCGTACAACCCTGTATGTGTATTAAACGATGTAAGTAAAAGTTTATTCTTTTCGCAATTTTTCATTCATCGGTTCTTCTCCTGCTATAAAACGTTGCTCCGTACCAAAATTCAAAGTTTCGGGAACCCTTTAGGTATTGATTCCCTGCGAGTATCAAAAATTTGCAGCACAAACGGCTGTATATTTTGATTGCGTCGACTAAGAAGTTTGATTTTGACAGCTCGAAGAGACAGTAGATCTGGGTGTTTGATATGAATTTCAGCTTGATACCTCCACGTGTTCCTAAGAAAAAGACAGACGGACAACAAAGTGATCCTATAAGGGTCCGGTTTTTTTTTTGACATACGGAACACTAAAAAACTAAGTAACTAGTAGGTAATTGTAGTGTAGTTCCTACAGCTTAAAGGACTGACGATTTGAAGAAAGTGGCTGGCAGCAGATGAATGCGGACTGCTCAAAACCGGATTGGTTGGCGCTCTTTGGGAGAGACGTTCGTTCAGGAGTTGATGGCAGTAGGCTGATAATCATTAGTTACTAGCCCATCTCCTAGAACTCGTAGCCTTTATAGGCCTCCGGTATCTCACGCACCTCACTCGGTGAAACACAGCGCAGGCGCTGTTTCACACCGGTTTTCTGTGAGGCCGTGGTATCATTCCGGTCGAGCCGGACCATGTCCATCGACCATAACCCATATCTTATAAGGATCCTAGAAATATATTTAAAAAAAAGCACTAACAAATGATAAAAGTTTGTATAAAAACCGCCAATTTTTCAAAGTTACACACGGGAAATAATAAAAATATGTTATAATCGTAGTGGTGGCGTACGTGACTGCTGTGCATCAGGTCTCGGGTTTGATTCCAGGGTCGGACCAAATGTTTTCTATGTATATATTTATATATATTTACAAAAAATGTATTTAACAGTTGTATAGTACCCATAAAACGAGCTCTACCTAATTTGGGACTAGACGGCGTTGTTTGTTAGATGTCCGAAATGTCCGAAATGTCCGAAATCTCGGCATGTGTAAGGAAGTATGTACTGTATTTTAATTGTGTTATAAATGAAAGTCCCGTAACATACCGTCGTTAGTTATGCCTTTTGTTCACTAATAGTATCAAGTAAACTCTCGTTGTTGGAGTGTCAAGCTGCCAATCAAGGTTGTGAGAGATGATAGGTACACATCTCTATCTTACGAACTGTCTTTATTGATTTAGTAAGTGATTTCTTTTGTTACATAATATTTTATGTGAGATATTGTTTGTGAGAAGAGAATTATAGATGGCTTGTCGGTAATACTATTTTTGTATAGAAGTAATCTTGGATACAAGCAGGAAGGAGTATTAGGCTATAGATTTTAACTTTGGGTGCGGAACTTTCAAAAAGCTCCAGTTTGAATATGATATGATATAGATTTAAGCCTCTCCCGCGGAAATTGTCTGAATCCTTCTTTATATCTTCGCGACGATAGTTATAGGAACCGTAAAAGGTGGAAATTAAAAAAAGAAATCTTGCGTAGCCGATATAGATAGATAGAAAACTCTTTATTTGCACACCGTATTACAATTTACAAGAGAGTACAGAAAACGACAAATATATATTGTACAAGGGGCGGCCTTATTGCCGAAAGCAATCTCTTCCAGGCATCCTCAGGGTGGATCGATATATATATATATATATACCACGGATCTACTTGTCCTGTAAGCTGGTAGACACACAAAATCTGCACATATTACATACTAAAAATCCTGCGAAAACTTTAAGAAGATTTTTTTTTCTAAAGTATTTAGTTTTAGTTTAATTTTCGTATCGAATTTCCCTGTAACTCAATAAATGTAAGTTCGCAAAAGTTCAAGTAAATAAAAAATTATTTCCCTACATCCTTACACGAAAAACAGGTATCTCAATTGAAACTAAAGTAAGAAATGATACTAGAAGTACCGGGTAACTCTACAGGAAGGATAAAAGGTGATTTTCCATCAATATAACATCTTAGTAACTACTACTAGTACTAGGAATAGTAACAATATTACATTCAATGATAAATAGTAGATACTATCGACGACTAATTATATAACTCGTACGTATGCATCATAAACAATCTGAATAACTTAAATTTATGACATAACTGACTGACTGTACTCGACAGATCTCAGAATTGACATGACATATTGTTTCCTTAACGCAATCTGTGTCAAGATCACACTTGACCATCTTATTACCGATCCTTTACAATCTTTAACACAAGGACGTAAGGTCGTAAATCGTATGTTGTTTTTTGTGGTTTGTGGTCGGATTTAGAATAAAAACAATGTAAGCAGACCATTTAATGTTGACTTCACGTAAATAGGTTGAACGTGGAATGATTTTGAAACTATATAATGTTTCGCAATACATATTATTAAGATGAGTTTACATTTTGTGTTATTATTCAATAATAACATCCATATTCTTTTTTGTATTTGTAAGCATTTCAAGCTACTGTAGTTTTTTAAAGGCGGGGATATTTACAGGCACATGTGATTGTACAATGCATATCCCTCAATATGTTGGCCATACCAAAATTACAGAACAGGCAATGCCAAATGTTTGAATTTAGAATTCTAAATTAGATTTTTTTTCTACCTGTCCCAGATGTTTTTTTTGGAAAATGGTAGGTCAAAAAAGACGAGAGCTAAAATATATTGCCATAAACAAAAAAAAATGGTGGGAACAATCTACGATTTTGTAAAATATTCTTTAATGCTTTAATATTGGTTCGGACATATTTTGTGGATGTTTTTTGTAAAGTTACCTATTGTTTTCATTTATGTGTCAACTTAGTTCAAAGTGAGCTAACCAAATGAAACTTTATATAAAACATGAAATAGTGTTCATGACACCAAAGCCCATAACTAGAGAAAAGTAAAAAACTCGGTTCATAAATATTGGAGCAATGTTTTTAAGTGTTTTATCTTTGCAATATAAATAAGCTTCTTCAGTTTTTTTTTCTTTTAATGTATTCATTTAGTATTTCAGTATTTTTAATAGAACATTATTTAACAATTCTCTTTAATAGCAGGAAATACAGTGTCTGACTGTTTGTTGCGCTCCTTTCGAGGTTGAATACCTGTGTAGATTTTACTTAACATCTTGATGCCTATTTAATTCTAAAAAAATAATTTATACTCGATGACTCACCTCTGAACATATACAATTTTAATCAGTTCTACCTTACTCGTTAATAAAAAATAATAACTATTTTTTATTGGTAAAACTGACGGCTTATTAACTAACCCGTTATGAAGCAGCTATTCAATTTATAATATAAACATTGCTAATTTTCACTTAATCCGATGAAGTATGCACGGTGGGTGCCGAACGATTTAATCAATGTTATTTATACAAGAGAAATTCGAAAAGAGACGTAGCCATATGCAAATGATACATAATGGTCCTAGTTGTATTAACCTTACGGGATGCCCGCTCATATTAACGATAATTTACATTAATTTCCATTTATAAACTTGCACCTGTCAATAGTTTGAATTTATTCTCCATATTAGAACAAATTTAAAATAAATATTTATTGGTTAATCTGACGTTTGAGTAAGTTCAAATTTGGAATTGTAGGTACGCGCCAAAACGTCATGGCGCGCTTAAATCATTGGTACGTAATTAGTACTGAACGCGATCGAACAATCGCTTTGTTGGAGTTCGCGCCGAGTGGTCATCGATTATACGAGCAGATAGTGATGTTCCGTCGATGGCGAGACGTACCGGAGATGTATCGGCAGATAGTGTAATGACGCGCTATTAGGCTAGGTGTCGACGCGGCGTGGGAGAGCTCGTGGCCTACATTTCCTTCTGAAACCGGCTAATCACGCGCGCAATTACTCTAATTCAAACGGAATTATTCCGGCGATGTAACACTTTAATTGAATTGTTGATGCGGGTCGTAATTCGTGAATGCGTGTTATTTCGATGATTGGTATCGTGATATTTGGTTGGTAAATATCGATTCTGAGTGTATATATTCGTATGTAATCGATGTAATAATAATCAGGAATATTTAAATCAAATGTCATAACAATTTATAAGAATCAGACTTTAGTAAGTTTATTGTGGGAAGCGCTTGTTACGAAATAACAAAGTGGAGAAGTCCAGTCAACTTGTCATTCAGAGAAAAAATAATAATACAACCTGTTTACGCGTTACTTTTTTGTGCTGGCAAGAAATAAAAAGGTGGTAAGCGCGTGCGCTGGCATTCGCGCCGGTCTGCAATGCGTTCCCGCCAAAAAACGTGGCGCGCTCTGAATACTTGGCGCGCTACACATTTTTGTTCCCCTTTGAATGAGTATTTCCGAATGAACGATTAGAAGCGACGATTCCGCGTTTTCACGTTGATTCGTCTCGGTTCGTATCGATGATTTGTGGCGTCACGATCTTTCAAATGCCTTGTTGTGCTGAGAAACAACAGGTTAATTCTTAACATCTTGTGAATCCAACTCGAAAATTTAAAATCGACTAAATCAAATATCGTCAGGTTGTAATACATGTATACAATATTTAGGAAATATTTTTTAGATATTTGTGAGTAGGTAATTTATTGATGTTTGCACGAGAAACCACATTCCGTTATTCGGCAATTTTTTATCGAAATTCACAGTAGTCATTTGCAAGCTTTTCCTAGTTTCGGAATTCATTTGTCGTGACTAAAAGGCGACTTAAACTATCAATTGATTTCAGAAGATTTAGTTTTAGAAAATAAAAAAAGAATTCCATATTATTTCATACAATAAAAGCAGTACAACGCAATTTTGCAGGAACTCAATTCCGAACACGTCTTAAGTGAGAAATGCGGTACAGGGGAAATAATATTGAGTATACAGCTATCTATAACAACTGGTTATATAGTATTATGCCTAATATACTAACCTATGTTTTTTTGGATAACTTACTTCCAATACTTAACTAAAGTTTTGCATTTGATCTTAGCACTCGAAAGGTTTGTTTATATCAAATATGATTAATTTAGTATCGATTTTTAATGAAGTCGATTAAAAAACTAATTACTGTTTATTACATACCGGTTCTTTCCTCCTTACGTATCGTACCGTGGAAAATAAAATAAACATACGTAATCCCTACTTTACATTATAAATGCGAAAGTAACTCTGTGATAGACAGACAGAGTTACTTTAGACAGTCAGACAGACAGGCAGACAAAGAGATAGACAAGCCAAAAAAGCTGGACATCGGTCATGGCCAAATCTGCTGCACCGAATTCAATTAATTTTGGCATGTAGATACTTTGATTCTTGAGGAAGGACATAGGCTAAATCATAAAAATATTTAATTAATTTAATACTTCAAATCGAGTCATTATAATCGTTTTCGTTAAAATTAAATAAATACTTTTTTCTTTTATTTATGACTAGCTGCTCCCCGCCGTAAAACAATAACCGTGGTTAACGGCGCAGGGCGAAGCTAGTCTGAAAAAAGTAGTCTAAGTTATTCCTCATATCATCCCGTCCGAAAGTCCCGTCAAAATCGGTGCAGCCGTTCCAGAGATTAGCCGGAACAAACAAATATTTTGATATATATACCGTATATACACAAATATGCATTTAGTAAAATGCGGTTATTTGAATATTACAAATTGACACTCCAATTTTATTTATATGTATCGATTAAAAATCTTGACAACCAACGTTAATTTAAATTGTATTTAGATTAATAAAAGCGCGCGTGTCAAGTTTAAACTCTCAACGGAAGTTGCTTGAGTCGGGCTAGTCGCCATTACATACTATTTCACTCTTTAAATGTTATTCTTTATTTAAACGAAGGTGCGCCAACTGAATGTAGATTTTATCCAAATGTTGTTGATAGAAAATCGCATTAAGATTTCATTGGGTGTTAAATTATCTGTATTTTAACATTTATACAAATCGAAATTGTATATTTATACAAATAAATAAAATTGAAGTGTCTGTTTATAATTTCAAATTCACAGCTTTTCACTAAATACATCTGGAAGTATCAATCTACTTAAATCAAAAAGTATTTTTTAAATTTTTCTCTGTATGTCTGCCAGTCTGTTTGCTCCGGCTAATCTCTGGAACGGCTGAGCTGATTTTGACGTGACTTTCAACGGTTAATAGTTTATGATATCAGGAGTTACTTATACTACTCTTTGTCCAACTCACTCCGCGGCGGTACCCGCGGTGTTATAAATGTTCGCTAGCTAGTTTGATAAAGTTAATAAAATATATTTTGGTAACTTTTATCTTCTTCTTCTCCGAGTGCCTTCTCAATCCTGAAGGTTGGCCGTCAGCTTCCTGTACTCCTCCTTGCTAGGCGGAACAGTGTCTTAACAGAGGTGGTACCGGTCCACTCCCGGATATTACGTAACCACGATTTTTTCCTTCGTTCAGCGCGTCTCTTCTCTTAACTTTTTTACTTTCTTTTAAATATGAAGGTAGTAGAGAATTTAAAAGATATTAGGTACAAACCTTGGACTGAACCAGGATCTACTTGTTAGAAATCTAGACCACTAGATAATCTAAGCTGAACAAAGGGTGGCAATTTAAAGGTATCTATTATAGACTAGCAGTTTTAGTCTCTGATACGATTTATAATTGTGTATTAATTTTCTCCTTTTATGGTATTTTTTACTGTGGCAATTATATTATTAACGTAAAAGAATATTTCTCAAATTGTTTCTTCGTCTACGCAACCCAATACTTCCAAAGTGATTTTTTTTATTATACCTATCGAATGTTCTTTAATCGATTAATGGTTGAAATCAATTTTAGCATCTTAAAATAAAAAAATCTAAGTTTCTGTCAAATATATCTTTTATAATTTTAACTAACAAATAAAAAGTAAGAAATATGTTTATAGGCCTTGATTCCACTAAATACTTATTAATAAAATAACTAGTCAATAAAATCAAAGCAACAATTTACACGGCTTCAAGTAGTCACCATCGATATATAAGTTCTATTAAATACTGAGCCTATTATTGGAAATATTTACAACTCAGTAATTATTATGGCATGTGCCGCATTTAATTGACATAATAAATTCTAAGAAATAAATACCGGTACCTTGTCGCAGCACTAGTTATTGGTTTTTATTATTCGATTTTTAAAATTGATCGCTCTTCAAGGATTAGTCAGTATAATCTATGGTACAAACTCGGATAGTTATGACACGAGAATACATATAATTATTCTTATTAGACAAACAAAAAGAAATTGAAAATCATTATTTGTACTTTTATTACATTCATACATGTATTGAAATGACAGTTGCTGCTTAAATACGTAATTATATAATTAAAGAACGCATATTTATAAATAAGTGTTTCACAAATTTGAAACGATAGTACAGATTAACAAAGAAATAGTTTTATCTTGGAATACAGACTACTTTTTAAGCAATTATTGGCATTAAGATGCACATACCTTGGCATGAAACGAGAAAGGAAATTGTTATACTTTTAATTCTCTACTAACCGCAATCTTTTCTCATTGTTGCAGCTGTACAAAGAGGTCGAGTACCGCCAACGCAGCCAGCGGGCTTAGCCCTGCCCGGCCAGTACGCGCTAGCCAACGGCGACCCGTCCGGAGGCCTCAACAGCCACCCCTACCTCTCCTCATACATCTCTCTGCTCCTACGAGCGGAACCTTACCCCACCTCAAGATACGGCCAGTGTGTTCAGCCAGCCAACGTCATGGGAATAGATAATATATGCGAATTAGCCGCCAGGCTACTCTTCTCCGCCGTAGAATGGGCAAGAAATATCCCATTCTTTCCCGAACTCCAAGTGACAGACCAAGTCGCGTTGTTGAGACTAGTCTGGTCCGAACTGTTCGTTCTAAACGCGTCTCAGTGCTCGATGCCTCTCCACGTCGCGCCTCTATTAGCTGCCGCGGGACTACACGCGTCTCCGATGGCGGCCGACCGAGTCGTCGCCTTCATGGACCACATCAGAATCTTCCAGGAACAAGTGGAGAAGCTGAAGGCCCTCCACGTGGACTCCGCCGAGTACTCCTGTCTGAAGGCCATCGTCCTCTTCACGACAGGTAAAATTTTAGACAGTCTTTTTGGGGAAGCGCGGTTGTTGTTATACAGAGTGGCGGGGGCCGGTGGCTCCGTCACCAATTACGGGGAGTTGCTGGTGTTGGTCAGGACGCATTTGGATGTGTACGCTGAAGCTTCGAGGGTGCCGCAGCCCCCGGCGCCTGCCCCGTCTGCCACTTCATCCGGGTACTATTCCACATTAGACACGTCCCTAGGCGTGAACTCCTCGCTGTCTTACGGGAGCTTTCTCTCGACACCGTCTAGGCTACCGCCTAATTATACGAGTAGTCCTAGAATGCCTGATGTTAGTACGTCATCGCCGTTTAAGCTGTGGGACTCGAGTAGTAAATTTCCTAAGACAGATCAGGGGGGTTGACGTTCAGTAGCTCGGTAGAGGGTTGGAAGTAAGGTGTCGGGTTGGACGGAGGAACGGCTAGAAGTATGATCTAAGTCGCTCGCGTATTTAATCGTTATTATATTGTATAGGACATGTTATTGTATGGGTATAATAACTCTCGCTCCCTGAAGCGCGGACGGTCGCGCTCGGACGGGGAGGCGACTTATTGTTCTCAAAGACTTGCTGCATACCTCGCCATGTATGTTAATATTACACTTGTGATATAGGTTATAACTTCGTTTTAAACGATTCTTAGATTAGATTCGTGGAGGCGAATATCGTATAAGTATTATTTATTTTCATGTAGATAGTTAACATTATTGTGAATACATTACGCGTAATTTATTACTAAACTTCGTTTTATTTTCATTTTCTTAACATTAAAACCCTTTTTGTTAGTTTTATTGAGTTTTCGATGATCAATTTGGATTTGTCGTATTTTTAAATATGTTGATTATGACGAAAATATTTCATAATTAACATTAATTCATTGGCTACACAAATATTAAATCACTTTAGTTTACTTTGGCGTTTTGGCGTTATAACTAGTTAGATATAGATTTATGGTGACTTTACGCCACAGTGGGGATTAACTAACTACTGGCGATAACATTTATAATTATAATCTATTTGATATATTTGAATATTTCTGTCATATTTGAAAAATAGTTACACGATTTTGTGTAATCCCTGATTAAAGAAAGTTAACTGATTAAGAAACTCAAACATGTCACAAATATACGGTGTTGTCTTATTTAAGATTAAATTAAGACAGAGTATTGTGACGAAATGTTCTATAAGCTATAGACAACACATATTTTTCTTAATCTATATCAAACGTGCGCTCAAAATGCCTAATAGGCAGGTATATTTTTTCGTTACTATTATTTTTTTCTGTGGAAATTATTAATTAATTCAAAATTTATTATTATTAAAAAAGAAACATGATATTAATGAAGCTCGAAATGTGATATCTCGATTTTTCAATTATCATATCATATTTCGAATGTCATTTCACTTTGTTTTTTTTTAAACCATTCATAATGTGAGTTTCTGAAATTGGATCCAAGTGATTTTGTAGATGTTAATTATTGATAGCCACAGTGTTTTTGTTTGGTTTTTTTTTGCTTTTGCATGTTAAATTTACAAATTAAATTAATTCTACAATTTTTGGGAAATCGAATGGTTTAACGTTAATAAAACAAGTGACATTTCTAGGTAACTTATCCACTAAATATTAATACAGGAATAGGCAATAAACTTCCGCTTTCTCTGGCTTACGATCTCGAAGGCACACCAAACTTCCAGCTTCACTGTTTTACAACATATTAAAAGTACAGTACAAATTTTAATATCACAAGTTAAATTTTATAAGACATTAAGTTTTAAGGCCTACGCGCTACCAAATTATATCACCGTATTACTGGTGATTTCATTTTAATTGATAATAAAATAATATGGACTGATATATTTAATTACCGGGAATAATTTACATTTTAGCTTCTCAAATCTCATGGACATCAAAAAAAAAACATTAATTACGCATTTACATGTGTAATAAGTTGCAAAAATATAAATTACGCGTTAATTTTAATCATTAGCGTAATTTATATTTAATACCAAAATCAATTTCTGTAATAGGCAAATTTTATTTTAAATGACAGCAACAGCTCATTCTAAATTTGAAACGTCGTAATTAAAACTATAAATAAGATGAAGAGAGATTCGTTAAATAAGACGTTTCGAATAATTAAAACATTTAGGAATAATATTTATTTATAATTTACAAATTATTGATTTTTAAAGTTTAACCTGATATTTACAGTTTATGTTACCAATATTTCACAAATTTATATTATTTTGATAGAGGTTTAGCATGAATGTTAATTTAATGGTAAGGAATGGGAAATACAGAGGAAAATTTTAAGTGACGCATTCTTTCATTCATTTGATTGGCAATCATTTTTCCTTCTTGACAATATTGATGTCGTCATACGTAAATTCTTTTAAATTTTCCAGAAATCGTTACAGGAACAAGTTTACAATTTGTTCTTAAAGTTGCCAGTAATGAAGAACTCAAAACGTGAGTTTAACCTATCATGGCAATTAAAAATAAAAAAAATATCAACCACCTTCAATAGAATATAGTCTCATACGCCTCCTTAGAAAGTTAGTTTTGGACACCATCACACGGACCGATCGTATAAGCACACAAAATAAAAAGTAAAAAAAAATACATCCACATACATAAACAAGTATGTAAACATAGCCTATGAAACACACACATACATATCCACAAGCAACTATACACAGTGTAGTTTTATTCAGCTGTCTACCTCAGGCCCTACGATTGTTGCTCACATCTCGTTTGAAACTCGTCGCGTTCTCGCCCGATAATCTGCGTCGAGTGAGTCTGACGGGACACTTCCGACAGGTCCACGACACTTTCACTACATATAAGTGCACCACCACTATGTATGGACTTTTGATTAAACTTGATATTCGGACGATAAGTGTTGAGGTGGGGTTTGAAATTTAAGGCGGAATAATTTATAATAATGTAAATCAACAGTTAATTGAGTGTAAAATGACACTTAAGGCAATAATATTATCGTTTTGACCAGAAACATACACGTTAAAACACCACTTAAAAACCTAGTACGTGATTGTAAAAATGTTAATAATTTGAAAAGAAAGCTATAGTTGCCTTATAATAAAGGAATATAAATGTTTGATTTAAGTTTAAAAATTAATAACGGTTATTTAAATCACGATACTAGTAGTACAATGGAATTAAAAGAGAATTAATTGTCTGTTTTTTGTGCAGTACTTAACTACTGCCGTAATTATTATAATTTTACTAGTATCGCAGTTTTAGTGGTCGTATCCGCATAGGCAGCGGCATTAAAGAGCTGAATGCGTAAAGTTGGTAGACACAGGGACCGTAGATGGTTGCAATTGAAAGCTGATATATGTCTCGATGGCTATTGATGTCTGTCTATCGCATTTTAGGGTTAGGTTATTCAAGTACACGACTTGTTACGGGTTATAATTTTTGACGCTTTTGACAGCTTATGATAAAAATAATTTGAATGTCGAATTTTAATCAAGAGTAACTTGGGTTACGATATGACATTTTTACATTTTTAGTTCGCTCTTCTGAGTTTAATTCTTGCGGGTATTACGGATTAGGGGTTGGCTCACTTTGGTAGCGTACCAGGTAAAGTTTACCCATAACTCTCAATTTGATAAACGATAGCTTTATATGAAAAATGTACCAAATGCAAACTTGTGAATTCACTGTTTTAGACTATTAAATTGAGCAATTTATTTCAATGTTTATTTGATTAAAATTAGTAAAAGAAATGATAAGCTGTAATTATTATATGTTCTAGGATTATTTTTACCATTACTTTTAGTGAAAAAGACATCGGTATTTATTTACGATACAGTTATCCACCCTATTGTTCATAAATCCAATACCTTGTCTATTATATTTCTACCTTGAAAATACATTTTCCGTTTATTTCTAATGATTTGATGTTTGTGACAAATGATTTTCACCATAATTAAAAGATTTTTTATTTTGATGTATTAAAAAGAGCAAAATACCTCATTCTGTTAATTCTTTACAGAGCTTTTATTACCATACTTCTTTATTTATATTTGCAATCGGATATCAAATCGACGACAGGTGATGAATGCTTGACATGACGTCTCAGATTTATCAAATATAGGTAATTTATAATCAGAATGACAGCTATTTAATCTGTGGTCTATCGTTGGCTTAAAAAAATTGTCAACTAAATTTATGCTTCAATTTTTTAAATTTGGAATTATTAATCAAAGGTCTATATAGAAGTTTTGTAAGAAAGTAATTGAATAATATAAGAAAGAATTCCTCTTTACGGGTACACGATAGACCTTATCCTTAAGGATTAAAAGTTCTTATCCAACATATAACTAATAGATATGTATACCAAATACCTAACACTACACCGTCACGACACTTAACAGAATATAAAACTAGTTAAAAGTAGGCACGGAACGACCAATTCCACTTGAGCTATGTGTCTCCATAACGTTCCATACATTTATTCCTGACTGGTTTCCTGTAGATATACAACAAGGGATCTGTTTTTGGTGGTGTAGTAATACGCCCAGGGGTACGATGAATATGCAACATCAATAAATGTAGTTTTATCCACGCCGGCCAACTTTCTCTACCCGCTACGTACAACTTAACTTGGTCGGGTAATAGTTGTACAGAACTAAATAACGTTACCATGTAGTTGGATTATCGCAGATTGATTTTTTAATTTAAGCCACGTAGGTTAGTTTATTTATATATAAATATGGCGGCGGTAACTCAAATTGATGGTAATAAATATTGCGGTCGCATATTGTAGATTCTGTAGTATGTTTCTAGGTATTTGCTTAAGGAAAACGCCATCAAATCACCTTGAATTATGATAACAAAATATAAAAAATGTAAGTCGGATTATCTAAGTATACCATCAAAATGTATGTAATTGTAGCATCTATTGAAGCAATTATTTTCAAATACGAAATAAGGTAAAAACAAAATGGCAGCAAACTACAATAAAAAGATCACATTATTCAAGATTGATTTGAATCCAGAACAAATCAAGTCCAGGCGTAAAAATAAATACTGCGCAAAAAGACTAAATAAAAGAAGTCTCATGCGTCAAAAAAGTACGATTGATTAAAAAATCTGTAATTATTTTTTTTTTTTTTAATGACATTTTCAGTATCTTTATGTCCATTAATATCATTATTAAAAAAAAATTACCAACCATATTCCGACCATGACATGCCATTTGAGATACGATTCATGCTGTTAAAAATGTTGTATATTTCTAAACACACACACACAACACTATCCGTCTACCAATAGTGGCTATTCGTCTACCGGAAATATATTTGACTCAATTCCAAATACCGGTAAATTAATTTCTACATTACCGGTTTTACTATTAAAAGTTATGAACCAATTAACTAAATAGTATGTTTTTATTCTAAGCAAACTATTCAATCTTATCTTATCCGGCTTACTTCCAAGCCATTGTTCTACTTACCTTAAAAACACAATATTAGATTTTTTCTATTAGATTTCAGCAATGCGTTCTACATTGTTGATATTGATACACTGCTTATCATGCTCAGCTATCTTAACATATACAACTCCACCATAGTCCAATAGATATCATCGTTACTGTCTGTCTGTCATCAAGCTATTCTAATAAAAAAAAAAAATCATGTTCCTTTTGTCTGTAGAGGAGTGCCACAGGGAGGTAATCTATCCCCAATACTAGTCACATTACTAATTACTAGTATTTTCTGCTCTTAATTGTTTAAAATAGCATTTTAACAAGGGTAAGATAAGGTTTGAAAATGAATGATAAAAATGAATGCTAAATATGCAGGGATTCGGGGGTCATCAAGAAACCAGTACCAAAAATAAAGTTACAGTTCATTATTTCTTTACCACTTGCGTAACTTACTTGTAAAGAGTAGGCATTTCCTAAAACACACAGACATGTTTAATCGCTGACAGATATTTAAATAAGAGTTTGAAAAAAGAACTGCTTAGAAAAAGCATAGGAGTGTCAATGTACATTTGTGCATTTAGTGCACAAAAAAACCCACTAATCAACCTCCTAATTCCAAGAAGAAAATAAAAACATAGATCTAATTCAATAGAGTTCATAATTTTTAGTTTCAAGTTATTAATAATGTAAGCGTAATATATTCATCTAAGCTATCAATTTATCTGCGCGATAAACAGGATATAATACAACCGCTATGAAATCTAACAAATTCTTAACGCATTTTTAATATCTTTTTATTGGCGTGTTTCTATTTTTATCTTTTTTATATAATTATTGATGTAATTTATACCGATTCACGTGTTTTAGCACTTTGTTTCTTTCACTATAACCCTATGTCATAGTTTAATAAAGAAAGAAAGATGTTTATGCGCCTAGAATGTGTATAATAATTTACGGAAGATAGTTAAGATATTTATATCATAGGTTTATTCACATTACATATAAACCATGAACAACTAAATATATAAAATAAATATTTTACTTTTAGCCGAAACTTTGCAAAAAGAAGTTCAAAAACAACTAAAATTGTACACAATTTTCAAAATAAAAACTAAAATAAAAATTATTCAATGACTGCTGTTTGTAGGTATTTCAAACACACAATAAGAATTAAGTAAATATACAGTACTCTGAAATAAATTCAAAACAATAAATAACTATTAGAATCAGGTATTTTATTATATCCTTTAATAATTTTTGCATTAGGTCTCCCGATATACAAAGGTGCATAAACTTTATACTAAATAATAAATAAAAATATTTTTTTTATTTCATTTGTCATCAAATCATTATTTAATTTATATACGAATAAGTATTATGTAGTATTGCATTGAATTACGTATCGCGTAAATATTATTTAAATTTCGACCGTAAACATAGGCACATTGGAGTATGCCCGTGGAGTCTTGTAATCTTAGTTACGCATTACGCGTGGTCACGTATAGTGCGTGCGGCTATTTATTTTTACTTGCGTAATATGCATTTCTTAAGTCAGAATTTACGATGCACCGACAGCCGAAGTTCAATTCATTTTTGTAGTAATCTTTAGTTATGGAAGAATAGAACAAATATTTTTTTATGAAAATTTTATTTATATGTGTGCATAAGACCAGAATTTATAAAAATGTTTAGAAAATCTGTAATTTTAGTTTTTTTAATATTTCTGTTGCCCACTGGTGGACGAGGAAGAAATAGTTTTTTTTTCTAGTTTAATTTATTTTTTATTTTTAATACTGCACATACAAAGATGCATAGAGCCCAGATTAACGCAAGAAGATATAGTAATACACACAAATATTTGCACAGACCGGTACTTTAACCCTTGACCTTTGACGTAGCACATCGTTGATACTCTGTCCTACCTGATGCCTAAACATATCATTTTCTAAATAACTATTTTGAAAATCCCAACTTCCATTTTAAGAATACATTTTATGTATCTCTTCTTCACTAAAAGACATTCTATAATTCGATTCTGTATCAAACAATAGACAGCCTTTTAATACGTTAACACGTCAAAAACAAAGAATAGGATTTAGAGCATATCCTTCAGGCGTTGTTACTGAGGATATATGTTCATCTCGCTCTATCATAGTATATCATGGGCTAGTGTGAGGAGTGTACTCGTCTGAATAACGGTACAGAGTTCGTGACGACGAGGCCACGGGACGAGTCACGATTTTGAAAAAGTGTCGGACCGGCCGACGGAGTCCCTGCGTTCCAACATGTTATTGTTTGGTTTAAGACATAAACTTTAAGAAGAAAGGGTGACACAAAACTTAGTTATTTCTTTTCTTAGAAACGTAGCACTATCATATATTGTGACCCCATTTATCATTTCAAAGCATTTTTAAGGTATGTTTTAGCGCAAAAATGATCTCTATAGTTTATGTTTTTATTGTGTTCTCCATTTCGTAAATGCTATGATTGTTTACTTTATTAATCATCTAAACAGTCCACTGTTGGTCATAGGCCTGGTTAGAAAGGAGGTTTTGGGCTACTATGCCACGCTTACTAGATTGTTTGCTAAAGTATAGGTTTTGTTGCAAGTTTTACCTTCTCTATGCAGTGAAGATTTCTTGTGTAGTCTGCTGCTTTAGTTGCCCCTTACGACACCCACGGGATCAAAAGGGGCGGTGATAATCCGTGTTCTTAATCTATCACCACATTGACTGGATCTGTGTTTATTGAAAATAAATTAGAAAAATATACTTACAAGAACAAAATAAGACATTTATCTTCCTAGCAACGTTTAGAAAAACTGTCATCTGATGCGTAATGGTCGAGTTTATGTGAAAAAATACGTAACTAACAATGAATGAAAACCCTACCATTATTATCAAATACTAATTATATACTAATTTCTGTATGCAGTTGGACCGTTCGCAAAACGGTATTATCGCTTGCAGTTTTTCACTTAGACCACGATGTTGCACGTAATATACAGCTTCGGTACCGCATGACTTCATGCACATTTATATACATACAAGAAACCACCTTTAAAGTACAATACGTGTACTTCCATTGGGAATTTTGTATAAGTTTAATAAACTTAATAAAACACCAGACAGAACAATGACACTTTAACAACAAAAATAACAAAGATTCCCGACGATAATTCCACCTACTGCACAACAGCGTTAACTACCATCAAAGGTATACCCGTTTTAGAGCCATATTCCGAGAAGACTAGTCTAGTCGAAACTGGCAAATCAAGATGCCGCCTAAAAACAGGAGATTTTTAATTTTTGATATTAAGTCGTAAATAACAAAAATCTAAAAAATAAATAGGATATAAACTATTTTTTAAATTATAATACTGCGGATTTATTCCATTTAACGCAAGTAGGTCTTGACTAGTCCTTAGTGATCACTTGATCTTGATACTTGATCAAAAAATATTTTTTTATTAAATATCAAATCAAAAATAAAGTAGATGTTACATTTAATCAATAACTATCACCGTTGATCGTATCTACACTTTTAAAATAAATCATTTCAAATCCAAACAATTATAACAATAATTATTTTTGAAGTAAAATTGAGGAATTAAACGTAAAATTTGAATGACAAATCAAAAAGTTTTAAACCTCGACAATAAGTCGGCGACCAAGATTGGCGGTATTGTGCGACCGAGGTGGCATATCCCGCGTTTTAAAAGGTTTCTGACCGCGCCAATCACCATCCTATTGTGGTCGGATTACTTGCAAATTCTATTAAAATTCAAATAGGGAATAGAAAACTCTGTATATTTCAACATCCATTGTAAAAGTCGTACTAATCATGGTTTTGTATAAATAAAGTAAGCGAGCAATGGATACGGTAGTGGAGAATAATTGGATAGCGGTAGCCGAACATGTGGTTTTGTGGTCAAGATATATGGATATGCAGTGACTATCCAATTTTTGATTGAAATGTACGTTACAGAGCCAATACAACCAGATATTGTTGAGAAATTGACTCTTTAGTATTTCGTCCTTTACATAATATTGTTAAGTTTGCATACAATACGCTATCAAAGGAGATAATTCTTTATACTATAGAAAGTTACACTGATTGTTAATGATGCTCCAATATCTCTTTTATAAAAGACTTGCTTATGAAGAGATTTCCTTGATCAGATTTGATCATAGTCTCAAAAATTATAAAATGAAGATCATTTCTAATATCGAGATATTATTTCAAATCGATTGCTTCAAATTTCGAAAGAAAGGTGACTGTATAATATAGTTTAATACAACGCAATACTTACGTAATGACATAAAGATTTAAAAAAAAAATAGTTACAGAAACCGAGAAAGCTTCAACTGAAAGGTACAATAAAAAACTCTTTCATTCTTAAACTCACATAATCATCGCCCATAACACAGCTATCAAACATTACTTTGTAAACACATTATAGAATAAGTAAAAGAAATTACTCAAATTTAAAAGGAATCTAAACAATTGACAACCACAACAATAAACAATATTCAGCAACACATATGGATCGAACAGCAATAAAACATACGCAGATGCGTATCGAATCCGCGCGAACTCATACGTTGCATAATATTAATACGAAAAAACACAACAAATACAGGAAAATTGAAATACGCGCGTTTCCAATTGGACCCTCGTCACAGAACGTCAAGGAAGCAAATATCAAATCATTGAGAAATTCTAAACAAATAAAAAAGAACTCTAACATCTGAACAAAACGACAGAATTTTGATGAAACACGATTGACTAATGTTATTTTATGAAGAGAACGTCGTAAGTGCCAATGAGTATTAATAGAAATAAGATTTTATGAATAGGTAACAAAAGCGCTATTTAGCTAATGACTTTATTTAACCCTAAAAAATGCATTCAAATATTAATCAGTCTGATAAGTGTGGGGTGTTACATTCTTGTTCGGTTTTGCGTTTATCTGTTTATCCGATGACACTGAGTCGAGGGTGTTACAATAACACGTGCGAGTGGTTTATCAATGACCACAGATAATGCGCTTGAACGCTCAAATTAAAAGGTTGCTTTTTTTTCAAATTTGGAATCGTCTTTAGGCATCAAACCTTTTTGGTATCGGGAAGAAATTTATACCAAAGTTTCATATTTTTTATGTGTTCTTTTTTATGTCTATTTATATATTGTCTATTGCCGATATTTGCCTTAAAATGTTTTAAATTAAGTTTGCCCTGAATATTGCAATTTTTATATTGTTGCTACAACTTTAACCATTCATAAAGTAACTATTTAAATTGCTGAAGCGTTCAATAAATTATCATAATACAAAAGAAATTTTACGTATTTTAATTAGTTTACAGGTAGTACAACGGACTTAAAACAGTATGTACATTAGAATGAAAACTTTAAAATGTAAATCACACAAACATTATTATTATTTTTTATGGAGTATGGAGCAAACGAGCAGACGTATCGCCTGATGGTAAGCGATTAGCGCCGCCCATGGACACTCGTAACACCAGAGGCATCACAAGTGCGTTGCCGGCCTTTGGGGATGGGGAGGGGGATGAGGGGAAGGGTTGGATTATGGGTCTCCGGTATCCTCACTCTCTCGGTGAAACACAGCGCAGACGCTGTTTCACACCGGTTTTCTGTGAGGCCGTGGTATCACTCCGGTCGAGCCGGCTCATGCATGCCGAAGCGTGGCTCTCCCACGGTAAAAGTAAGGCCAACAAACTTAAAACTGTAAAACCTACAGATTCATTGCAACCATTTTCCAACATGTTTAACCTCTTTTTAACTGTAGCAAACAACGACAATCCTCTCCTATCGCAAACACATTTCCACTATTTATCTAACTACCCACCCCGAACGAAACCAAATAAAGCTCAACATTAGATCGTGCAACCAATATTAATTAGCCGATGGTTATCTCCTCTTATTTAAGGCCAGCCATGGGCATGTTGGTGTGACCCTGGCTTTGCTGATGTCACTTAAATCGGTATTTCTATTAAACATACTTAGTTATACCATAGACACAAGTATACCGAATTCTAAATATCATAGATAAAACTGAGAGGAGTCGCAAGCCCAGCAATGGGACATTATAGGTGTTCATGATAGATAAAACTGACTACAAGCCTATATACAGATAAATAATATCTAAAAAAAATATTTTGAATTTGGAAATACAAAATATTTTTTTTAAGTTTGTGTCTGTTTATTCCGTCAGTGTGTAAACTTTATTCATTGTGCTTTTCTCGTCGCTTAACTAGTGTTATTTTTCTGTTTCCTTATAATACCTAAACCGAATGTCAAATGTTCGTTACTCGCAATATGTTTTTTGAATAAATAGATGTCGCGGGACTGGATTTCGCGCTAAATTAATGAATAAAATGAATTCGTAAATCTACCTCAAATTGAATAATTCTGTTCTGTTTATGAATTGACATACGTAGTTACTTTCGAAGCTTAAAGTTTAAACATTGTTTAATAAAGAACAAAAAACGTTATTAATATCGTTATTCCGTTACCAATAGCAGCTTACTAGAAACTAGCTATTTATACCGGCGCTAGTCACTAATGTAGTGTCTAGGGCGAAATTAAGGCCGCCGTTGACCCTTTAATGGTCTATTAGCTGTAGCTCTGCCGAGTTTGTGCGATGTTAGTGTCTTGTGATCGGTTTAATGTTAGTTACTGTGTGTTATTAATTGCTAATTTTGTGGATAATAATGGTAATGAATATCAGCGACTAATTTTCATTAGAATCTCTTTATGGTTTGCTTAAACTTGAATTTAGAAGACACATTGATGTTTTTGAGAATGTCGATTTGATTGAATGAGATTCGATTTTTGAAAATAATCATATACTATTATAAATGCGAATGTAAGTTTGTTTGTTACGCTTTCACGCAAAAACTACTTAACCGATCATCATGAAACTTTGTACATATACTCTTGAAGGTATTAAAAGTAACATAGAATACATTTTATAAAAAAAAATTTTTTACGAAAGATAAGAAAATTGTTTGTCAAAAAATCTTCAAATTTAGCTACTTCAAAAGCATGAAATTTTACAGTAATATAGCTTATACAATATATAATATAACCGACATATACGCGGGCGGAGCCGCGGGCAGCAGCTAGTTTATAAATATTTTTGGAATTTAATTATTGACTTATATTTTCTACTAATATTTTTATATACAGGACGAAAAGAAAAAACATCGATACTTTATGTACTTTATATTTATTTAAAAACAGGTTTTTAAATGTGTTTGATTGTTTCACAATATGAAGAGTCTACATAATATTTTTTATAACATATTGACCCAATATTGGTACACGGGTGCATCGTCGTCCATTATTTTTATAAGAAATACCGATAAACAAAATACAAACCAAATTGGATACGACATGATCCGCGCAAAGTGAAATATATTGAATATTTTATCGGCCATTGTTTCAGGTCAATAATTTTAACGACAATTTATTTGTTTTTATTATATTATAATACAGAACGAACAGTATACAGTTACTGTGATACTTATTTTATTTATTTTTAAAATGAAATTATGAATTTTATTTATAGCCAGATTTATAAAGGGTCAAATAATGCTACGAAAGTCATTTTACGCGTTATTTATATTTAAAAGAGTTTTAAGTCAGAATCATACTAATTTATTTATATTTTTCGCTTTTAAAAGATAAAAATAATCAAAGCAATGTCTCAGCAATATGTTTCTTGTCGAAATTATAGACGAAACTGTGTATACATATATATAGAAAATTCGATAAGACGTGGTTAATTTCTGGTGACGTTTTCAAGATGGCGTCAGCGTTTCGAGCAACGCGCTAAAACAAATTATCACAATCAAGAAAAAACAAACGATAGTCCGTATAATTGTGCATAACCCATCAAAAGTCGATCGATAAATGAGTCTAAAAACAGAGTTAGTCAAGGGGTCGCTGGGACCGAGACAATGGGTAGGGTTGCGGTCACAGATGTTGTTTATCGGACTCTCGCCTAATCTTTAACCCTCCGAACGTCACACGCTTGTTCGGGAAAATCGTAAATGAAAATTTCGGTTTCTTCTTTGTAACTCATACTAATCTGAATAAATGTGAGTGTGCCCTTAATAGGATGTTATTCAAATGCATACATACGTAACAACTTTTTTTTTTATTCTATAGAAGTTTATCCTAAGTGAAAAAAGAAACCATTTTTAAATAAACCTATTATAGGTACATACAAGTGGAAGACATACGTTCTCGTACTCATCGCTTCAGTGCTTCCTTCCTGTGCCGAGCGGTCAAAACCTGGAACTCACTACCAGCGCACGTGTTTCCTTCCCACTATGATCCCGGGTCTTTTAAGCGGGGCGTGAAAAAGCATCTCACCAGGCCGCCATAGTGTGGGTCACCATGCTGAATTGTTCTTTTTCGCATTGAGGATGGTGACCACCACTCTTGGATTCTGCTCATGCTTTCCATCAGGCAGGGCTCTCATTTTGGAAGCATATAAAAAAAAAATAACGTTACTAATTGATTATTAGAAGAAATATAAACCATAACTTTTACATTTATAACTTCAAATATTTCTTTTTTCAATTGTTGGAGAAAGGAACTGGACTTTTTAAAAATGGAATGTATTTCAAAAAGTGCAGTAGAAAATATTATTTCTTTTTTTTTTTAATTTTCAACTACCCCCTTTTCGGCGTTGTTGGCCTGTGCAAATAACACGGTACAATGATAGCGGTGTAAGTTTTTAGACATTGTTTGTTGAAATCACTCCAAAGGGGTGACCGCTAATTGAATTACGTGTCACTCGGAGCTGTGAGCGCGCGTATTATAGTTTATTTTACGACTACTTACGCAAATTGCTGTTAGTTTACCGCAAGATACCGACTACCGACTCTAAGAAGGTTCTCAATTCGACTATTTATTTGTTTGATTTACTTTATGCAATAAAACTATTCATGAAGTGCAGCTTATGAAGATTGGTTCTTTTTTTAATTTGCAGTGTTATTATCTTTATACAATGTGAAATTTGATGTTATTTATTAATTAATTACTATTCGCAATATATAAATTAAAAGAACATAAATTAATTTTATAAAAATTAGCAACCTAAAGAAATCTAAAATGTCAACGTTTGGCAAAAATATTAATTTATTAAAATAGATTATCTTATATAAACTTAATATGATACAGATAAGTCTGTATTTAGTATCTTATTAACTATCAAAAATTAACGAGAATGTCAATGAACCTTAAATTTCAAAACCCTTAGATTTAGATGATCACGTTTGCGCCCTCGGTCCCTCACTACTTCCGCAACCCAATCCAAACGGAATGATTCCGCCCAAAGTAAGGACAGACGTCACTTCTTGTATCTTGCCATTGTCTCCGGCGAAGTTCGGCCCTGATAAGATGGACCCACAATGTATAGGTCCCAAGTTTGTGAACGTGGGGATTTGAAAAGCCGTTCAAACCGTTTAGACGTTAGAAAACAGACAGGTGAAATGTTTTCCTTGCTTTATCTCTTGCAATACAATCCTATTACGTTTAAATCATTTCATTTGTATGAAGGTTTGTGGAATTGTGTATATTTTATACACAAGGAACTTTCTTGAATGTAAACACTTTTATATTTTTAGTCTTTTGTAGTTTTGAATTTGTTTTTAAATATATCTCCGCACTAATCCAGTGTCGTGAGAGACTTTATAAATACATGAAACGTGCATAAAGGACACCCAGACTTAGAATAAAAATTTGTGGATCATATAAAGTTTTGTATCATGAAGAATTTGAACTAAAGCGGCGTGGTAATTCCTAAACCACTAGGCCTTAAGTGGAGTTAAAATTGTTTTTTCTCACGATAAATACTTTATTTTCATTCATATTTTACCTATTCGTTGATGTTGATTGAGATTTGTGTATATATAAAGATAAATTGATAAAACACAACGATGAAGCGTATTTTTGGCCACATTTGGTTCATCAACAACTCATGACGTCCCACTGCTGGGCTCGGGTCTCCTCTCAGGAGAGGGTTAAAGCCATACGTCCTCACGCTGACCAAGTGAGGGTTGGGGAAGGACAACATTTGGTTCATATACGCGGTAAGTTTAATATATATTCTTAAATAAAACTAACAAAACCACAAGTTCTACTAGTAATATTATTCGAAAGCAATTTATATTTCAACAAATAGTATCAATATCTGACTCATAAACAAAAATATGGAGACACCTAAAATATTTTTACGACTTTAAAATCATTCCCCATGCAGTTAAACGAATGACCAACTACAATTGACACTTGTCACTTGAAATAAATTAAAAATATAATTGGATTCGTTGTACAGACAGAAAAGTCCTATCTTGAAGTCACAAGTGTCTTGTAAACTTATGAAATAAATATACAATAACTGTCATGGCGTCGTATATACTCGTTAAAGTTGGACTAGTTGTAAAATGGTGAGTATTTTACGGATGTTCTCGCTGATGGCACCCTGGGGTTCACATTAATACCAATATTACGTTTATCCCAGTATCAGTGCTAATACAAGAGATTACATTAACACCGTGTTTGAGAATTAAAGGTGGGGGTTGTTTTAAGCTGTTAGATCCCGAAAAGAACGTTTATGATGTATCTTAAATTATTGGAAAATGTTAATAATATATTGAATTTTAATTATATACATAGTGGATGGTTTAGTAGTGGTCTCGTCCCTTGTATCAAATTAATCCAATATATCTATACTTTAAACTTCAAGATCTATATTTACAAGTAGTAAATTCATAATGCCTATCCTTTTAAAATAAGAAAAAATACTGGTTTTAAATACAACCTTTCGGAAAGACAAAAAGGGTTATTCTTTTTTATCCAAAGCTTCACTCAATTTAAAAGCAGATTTTGGTACCAATAAAATGTTTTATGAAACTCCCTTACGCAGTAAATGTTCAAATAATAAATCCCAGTTCCGCATAAAACAAAACTATCCTTAACAGAACATTCGCTTGCACAACGAGCATTGTTTGTAGAGGTCGAGGTTCGATATTGAGCTGACCCTTAATTGATTTGTACGGCTCTAAACACAGCTTAGCGTCATTACACAGGTTAAAATGAAATAATAGTTGCGCTTATCTCGGTTATTAATGGCGTAGGCGATTTGAGGGTTAGGTTGTGTTTAGTGACAAGTTGGGTCAACAGTTAAACGTTTTGTGGTCAGCGTTAAAAGGGTTATAATAACGATAGCTGTTATAATAACGTTTTTTGTTTTGATATTTTTAAAAGTTTAGTACTAATTTTTTTGTAAACGATATATGAGCACTCTACAGTTGTATATATTCGGATTTAACTGTTTAATTTTTTTTTATTTTATTTCTTTTTGTCTACTTTCTAAGACTTTTTTGTTATAAGTAATTTTCACCATCACACAAAGACTATTTTAACCACTTATCGGTATAGTATGAATATATGTGTATATCAAAATTGTAATATGTCTTAAACTACCTCTTCTTAATGTCTGATTAATTTTGATCAACATGGAAATCGTAGTAAAGCACAATAAGAAATGACAAATGGAACCGATACAATAAAAAAAAACAAAAAGAATCAAATAATTTCGGGCCTATTTTTTAATTCAAAACAAACTTAAATAACTAGTTAGTAACGGTCATAAATATTTATTTTAGTTACATTCGCGTAACTATCTACCTGATCGCATTGACCATACGAACATTAGAGGGTTAACGGCCATTAGAGACAAACAAGAATAGCCACAAATCAGGGAGATATTCAATCTCGGTACAATAACATTAGAATATCAGCTAACCGCTAAACTAAAGGGTATTTCAGCGACATCGTCTGGATAAGAGCGTTGTAGGGTTAACTCGCTTCTAGATGTGGCAAATAATAGGATGTACAGTGAGGCAAATAAATTTTAGATTTATTTGCAATGTTGGTTTATTTCGAATTTGTTTATTTGACGATCCTTGAAACTCATTAATTTCAAATTTTTGTATAAGCATAAACTAACTGATTGACAGATTAATTTTAACAAAATTAATTAGCAATACAGTAACATTTATTTAGGTAATGTAAACATATTAAATAGCAAAATTAGTAGAAAGATAATTATCGTGGGTATTAATGCTTTTCTGCACAATTTACAATACAAAACAGAAACCTTTACAAAATTATATAATAATTAATACACATCAATGAATTGTCCGGTATTTTGAGTAAATTCCACTTGAGAAACAGGCTAAAGCATCTTTTTGAAACGTCAGATAATTTATGAGTGCGTACGTAAGTAAATACATTAGTAAAATAACATGTCTTAATATATTCATCTAGAATCTGTAGGTCCAGAGCAAGGATCCGTAAGGGCTCGAAGGGATAGGTGAGGGAACAAATTAAGGGCCCTAATGGTTATCGGCGCATCTCCGTTAGGCCACGTTTAAACTGCCCTTTACAACACGCGATGAATTTTAATGTTGACTAGTGGGATACGAATGTGTACAAGATGGTTATATGTGTGTACAAAGATTACAATATGGCTGATTGTGTGTTTAAAGCCAAGATTATTGTATTATTGTTGTATTTAGGCCGTAAAGTGTAATAATATGAATTGCTTTAGTTATGTTATGGTACAGAATAAATTACAAATATTTGACTGAGTAGGAGATTCATTGTGACATGTTTAACTAATTTTTAATGCTCTTCGCAGAATGTTATTTTCTTTTTATGTGTAGCTGCTATAAATATAAAAGCATTTTAAAAAGCGATGATAATAATATACAGTTACGGGGAACTTTACTAATGCCACAGGGAACTCTAGCCGTAAACAAATCAGAAAATGTTATAAGTTTGAAACACCACGATACTGGACCAGGTGCTTAGATAGCACAGATGTCATCTCTACAAAAGCAAGTTTTAAGGACTACTTCGGCAAATACTAAGAAAGTTTTTAACTTAGAAGTGGTTTTTGATGATGACTGTACTTACTACTTATACTTACTACACAATATTTACCTGCAGTTGTGTGTGTGTGTGTGTGTGTGTATTTATGTGTAATATGAACAAACTTAAAAGAAAATTTTAAAAGCTATTAGTAGATCGTATTTAAAAACGTAAACGTATTGTATATAAACGTAGTGTAGGACGTCCACAAGCCAGGTGGAGCGATGATTTGCGCAAGACGGCTGGCAGGAGCTGGATGCGAGAAGCCATAGATCGAACTAAGTGGCGTGAAATTGGAGAGGCCTATGTCCAGCAGTGGGCTGCGGCTGATGATGATGATGATGATGATGATGATGATTTAATAGCAAAAAATATATATTAATAAATATGTGTTTGGATAATATTGAACATATACCCACATACAAGTTTTATGCTGAATATTATGTGTTATATATCACAAGTACGTAAATATATAAATGTGACATATGCATATTTTAATGCATGGGTATGGGTGTGGCGTGTACAGTGTTGTGGCATATTGCATATAGAGGCTCTACTGAGTCCACAGACAAACTGCTTAAAACAGTTTTGTGGACCTATGTTTTAGGATAAGGTTTGATTATCGTAAACAATAATTTAAAAAAAAAAAATATTACGATTTTCCGCTCCGAGACCGTCTGGTTAACGTGATCTCTGAACCACGGAGACGCTCATAATATCAAGCCACCAGCGGTCCCATCCAGGTACTGACCGCGCCGTTATTACACGAGAGCAACTGAGCTATGAGCGCCTCAAACTTGCTCAAACTTCTCTTCTTCCAGGACTTAGAGGACCGGAACACACTCGCTTTGAATTTCAGGTGTTCATGAGTGACGGTGGTTACTTATCATAGGATAAGTCGTCTGCTCATTTGCCTTGTACCACACTAGCCAACCCGTGCCCACTGTGTTGGGCGCTAACTGCTCGCTTTAACCGATTTTTTTGTTCAATCATAATAAAATATAGCATATGACACTCCTGAATAGTGTTGCTTTCTGTTAGTGAAAGAATTTTCAAGATCGGAGCAGTTCTTCCGAAGATTACCCCTCTCACTCGCTTCACTCTTGACAGAGCGGTCGTGGTCACGTAGAGCTATCTACACGGGTGTTAGAGGCGGACAAAGACCGTCGTACAATTTCCCACCAGCTCACCCTGTCGGCAGACTGTCGGCTACAGTCAGACACACGGCTTCCGATTATGGACTTCACCTTTTTTTTTACGTGTGGAAACCCCCTCGGGCCTTCACCCCACCGGGGTTTGCGGCGGAACGGTGTGTCGGAATTGAACCGACTAAAACCACACGGTGTGCCACTCTGCACCTGAGACGGGAGAGATCCGGGAACCGCTTTCTTACGCCATCCGGACCAATTGTGGACTTCACCTGGTCGAACCAGCGCATAGGTGCCTTGCCGCGTAGTCTCCCCCCTACAAGCATAAAAACAATTATGTCTTTATAAGATTAATAACGATCGAGTCGAACTAAATACATAGAACTTCCTTTATCTATCTTCTTCTTCTTTTCTCGAGAGAGAGTTGGCCTTGCATTCTGTGTTCCTTCTTTTTCAAGACGACACAGTTCATTTATCTTCGCAGCCATAAATAACAGTCAGCCATTATTAATTAAGTTGTTGTCTTTAAAATTTAAGACGTACATTCATCTTCCCAAGTCTAGAGTCTCGTGTGCGGCAATTATTCAAATTAAATCCTTATCAGGTCAAAACAGTTTTCCAACCACCCCTTGTATATCAAAAATATTATGCATTTACTATAATATTTATGGAAAAAGCTATAAGGTTGAAGTTCCAATGGTAGAGTTCCCAGTTTTTTGTTTTCCAATTTTCGCGTTTATCAGTACGCTTTGATATTTTAATGTTCAGTTTTGTTTTAATTAATCTTTGTTGTGCTAGTGTTATAAGTGTATTATGGGATCGTGATGGTATGGAAACCAGTTCAATATTGTGCAATAATACAGTGGAAATCTGTTCCTATAAATGTGATATTTTCGATTGAAGTTTATCGAGTGATGAGCGTTTTTGTTGTGAATATATATTATTGCTTATATTTACGGGTTTTTTATTATTTGATATACAGTCTATAAATATTATTGACATTCGTACATATTATTCGGCGAATATGTCATTAAATATTTCAGAATTTAACAATTTTTATATAGGAAAAATTGCTTTATCGCTACTCTATCGACAACTTTAATTTATCTGTCCAAATTTAATTCGGTAATAATAATAATTTAAGAATAGTTTATAATTACACTGTAATTATAAAATACAAGAAAGGCTAGTTATTTTTATCTTTTGTAAATATTGGAATCAAAAATAGTGTCCTTAAGGCGTGGCTATAATGTTTTCAACTCAACTCTTTTACACAATGGATGTGTTGACACATCCCATATACCATAAACTTCTTCTCTTGCCGTAAACAAATCAGAAAATCTTTGTTAAACCTCCGTTTCTACATTTCTAATAAGTCATCGCTTCCCATTTGTATGTTATACACGTACCACGAAAGAATATCTGACCATAAGTTACTTGAAAACAGATATCGATCTAATCTATCGGTCCATGTTAATCGAGAGCCGTTTGTATCGACTGAGTTATCGATACAGAATTTGTCACGACAGACCAGGCAGCGACAAATCGTGTTAAGGGGACGTAATTCGGTTAATTGGCGATAATACCGCTGTAGGGAAACTTGGTCTTAATGAGCGATATCGTCACTACTAGATGTGTTGATAAATAAATATTTTCGAATAGGATTGAAGGATTTTGAGTGGTATCGAGTTGTATTCGAATTAAAAATGAAGTAAAAGTAGGAAAAGCTTTAAATGGTCGACAGCTAGACATACACTATTTCCTTAAAAAGGAGGCTTTGGCCTAGTACACACGCTTTTCAGACATTCAATATAAGGTTTTTTTTATTTATTTTTTCTACTACTAGTAGTTCTCTCCCTTAGTCGGGTCTAACGACGGTTATTGTGGTATGAATAGGGATGGTAACACTTGGTATTCTTAATTCCACACCACACGGATAGTACCAACCATATATAATACAAAACACACAAACATACATCAAAGTAACATTTTAGTCAAAGCGACATTATTAGTCAAATTGACATAAACATGTTAGACAACTGTGACTAAAACTTTTCTTAACATATTCCACTTAAGTTTTTATACAAAGAATTGGTTCCTTAACCAGCAATAGCCGCAGGCGTGCTTGTGGTCCGAGTCGATCTACGCTCCATTGTTTCAATATATTCCAATACACAATACCAAGTAATAAGTCTGACTAACAAGCCGTGGGAAAGATGCACTCTTATAATTTCTAAATCATTCATTAATACAAGATATAATGTTTGTAACTATGTGCTCCGTGTGATGTCGGATAAAGGATACGGAAAGTCACCACGCATATTCTGTAAAGTAAGTAGCGACTATGTAAACTTTGTAGGATAAAAGCATACCTGTCGACCATAGAGAACGTGGCATAGCGAACCAAAACCTCCTTTTTAATGAGAGGTTTATGTCTAGCAATAGACAATTAAAGACTTGTATTAATTTATAGCTATGTTACGGATGGTGCTTAAATTGTTTAAATCTTTTACCAAGGTACACGAGTATTATTAACAATATCTATCATTTTGAATTGTAAACTAAAATAAATTTTATTTCTAGATTTACCCTAATTTGGATAAATCTAAAATTTTGAGTACCGAATGGAAAGAACAGAATATGTGACTCTAATGAATAAAACTTAGTGTCTTAGTGATTGGAGTCCTATTTACTCTTTATTTTCTTGATAGAAAACAGTTACCTATACCAGTCTTCGAATACGGGTCGCCGCTCGGATGGTTCGAAAAAAATAGACTATAATAAAACATATTTCTAATCGACTAATACACGTACAAAATTGAACCATAGTGTTCACGATTTAATCCAACCATAGACTATAGAGCATGATCATAGTGTCAATAGTCTAGAGTTTATGGTACAAGTGAAACAAATTTGGCGGCTTTATTCTTGTGTGTGCAACAGCGGCTGAACAAGAAGATAAAGTGTGTGTGCTTAAATCTTTTGAAATACTCACCAGTTTTCAGCAATAGGAAAAGTGATGCAAGAGAAGGGTTATATGTGTAATACATGTATATTATAGTAGAGGTATTTCGAGAACTTTAAAGACTTCCGTTTGAAATTGGGTCAGGATGCTAAACGGTGGCTTTCTACATTAAATGTAAAAAAACTGAGAAGTAATACCGTGGGAGAGCCACGCTTCGGCATGAATGGGCCGGCTCGACCGGAGTGATACCACGGCCTCACAGAAAACCGGTGTGAAACAGCGCTTACGCTGTGTTTCATCGAGTGGGTGAGGATACCGGAGGCCCATACCCCAATCCAACGCCCCCTATCCCCTCACCATCCCCCTTCCCCCCCGGCCGCCATAGTGTGGGTCACCATGCTGCATTGTTCTTTTTCGCATTGAGGATGGTGACCACCACTCTTGGATTCTGCTCATACTTTCTATCAGGCAGGGCAGAGTCATTTTGGCAGCTTAAAAANTAAAAAAATACTCATTATTTAAATAGAAACTTATTCTTTAGAAACTAATAATTGAAATATACTATTTTTTGCAACGATCTGAGCAATCACTTCTTTTATATACATTTGTCTAAAGCTTTGTCAAAATATTCGAATACTAAAAACCCAAGCTGCGTTTAGAAACTGCTCCAACAAACTTGCGCCGCCAACCCCATACGGCGCGTCTATGCGTCTGTCAGTGTCTGTTGACAGGTGTTAAATCGTACGTGGACGAGACGAGCCGAGCGTACGCAAGGCAAGGCAAAGCAATTAGTGGTCAAGTCATGGCTATTAAGTAATACCTGTTTGTACGAACTGTAGCGAGACCGAACGTTGTGGTTCAGAAAAGTTTCATAATACATTAATAGATCTGTACTGTAGGCTTTTACTTTGTGGAGTTTTATCTATGGATATATGATTGAAGCAGTGTATAATTTGAATTAAAGTATTCTCTAGTTCGCATAATCAATATTGTAGATTTATGAAGTAATCTGAAATGGTTAAAGAAATAAATATTGAAGTTTTATACTAGTAAATAAAACCACTAGATTAAAACATAAAAAACATAAAAACTCAAAGTAAGAAAAGCAAAAAAAAACTACCAACATAAATATTTCATCGTGAATGTCTATAAATATAATAATATTAATTAAGTCTAACTTAAAAAATCAAGCACATAAGTAATTTAATTCTATTTTTAAATTTTTGTTTTGAGAAAGTTTAAAACTGCTTAAAAAACAATTTATACGGGTATATATTTTTAATCTTTTGTTTTAAGAAAAAAAAGATTATACAAATACAGATTTTAAAATAACAATTTTGCTTAACAGCCGTAATTTGAAACCTACATCCACTAAGAAAATCTAGCTCCCAACGAATGTCAAATGAGCATATCTACTCTCTCTCCATCCATTCGCGCGGTTGCCCATTAAATCAATGTCTTCCCTATATGTATTTGCGTACAGTCTGTCTGTCAAGGGCACACGAAGAAACATGGTCTCCGGACCCTATGCTGACTGGGACAGATGTTTTTACTTCATGTTTATGGTATTTAAGAAATTATAGCCTAGTTGTTTATGGTTTGCTTGTCAAGCTTTCGCGCCTAAACCACTCTTACAATTATCGTGAAATTTTCAATCTAAATCCAGTATTATATAATTTCTTGATTATCTTGTATGTTACTTACATTAGTTGTATTTAATCCCAAGCTAACATTTGAAAACTTTGTGCAATTATTTCAAAATATTTTTTACGTAATAGCACCAACAAACCACCAGCTGTTTAAAATTGATTTCTATAACAGCAATTAAAACATGAAAATTTCTTCCAAAATGCTGTGTAGTGTCAAAATAACGGTGTTAGGTACCGGTAATATATCCAGTCGTTCTAATATGAAGAACAAAAGGCGTGACTCAATATATGAATAATCATAGAGCCACATTAAGGAATTAGACGTTGTACGCCCAATAACTCTATCTTAACATCTACAGCACAACCGATTCAAATAGCCAACAACAAACAAACATTATAATGCACCTGACCCGCCAACATAACACAGCAGGTTAATCTGAGTTCACACGTGAACCTTAGGTGAGAGCGATCCACCAGCGGCAAGGCCGAGAAAACCGATCAATTTAAAATGAAACTTACATGACACGTAATAAGGTCAACATTCCCACGATCGATGTTAAGGCACAATTAAGAAAGTATCCAATAAGGCTCGTTGTTTGATTTTTGAAATTAAACTGTGTATGATCAATATAGAGTATAGTTTTGAGTGTTACTCGTTTGCGAACCGGTTGGTTCGGTCGCGAACTTTTACCTATAAATTTGTGTCGGCTAGTCGGCATGCGGCGATGGGGTACTTCGTGTCTAGAAGCTCTCGAATACCTGATGCCTGATGTTATAGGAACTTGAGTAAAATATCTTAAATTAACGGCATTTTCTATATTAAAGGAGTGCTAGTTAATTTTGCCAGCTTATCTAAGAACTAATCTGTTAGTAAAAATAATAATTTTAATATCATTGACAATAGATTTTCAGCTAAATTTTCAGTATAATAGAAGTAATTTAGGCTTAACAAGCATGTCTATTATTAATGTCAAGTTTTTTGTGAAGTCACGAATTCATTTTAGCGAAAGCCAGACTTCAAACGTCTACAATGTTATTATCTGTTAATCCATTAGTTGATAATTAAATCATATTATTGATTAACATTTAATCTGTATTTAATGTAAATCGGTATATTAAGAATTAATGCTTTGGTTACCACTTTTCGTCAATATATTAAGATAAGTAGATTAAAAAAATATATCTCTTTTAAGATTTCGGATTAATAAACTTAATGAATATTTTCTTTTATTCACTATTTATGCGTAATATTATCCACTCATCCAATCGTCAATATTTAATAAAAAAAGGTGCTGCTTCAAGTTTCAGCTTATAAAATCACCCAAGTACCAATACTGATAAATTTCACATGTCTATTAAAAAAACCCAATCAATACATCTATACAAATAAATAAAATTGGAGTGTCTGTTTGTAATATTAAAATAACCGCTTTTTACTAAATGCAAAAGTAAATAAGCGGTACATATACCAAATCATTTTTTTTATTCAATTTTTGTCTGTCTGTTTGTTCCGTCTAATCTCTGGAACGGCTGGACTGATTTTGACGGGACTATCACTGATAGGTAGAGATGATATAAGGAGTAACTTACGCTACTTTTTTAGACTAAATTCGCTCCGTGCATTCGCGTATCGTGCTCAGCTAGTATACGAATATAGATGTTCCACTAACATGGCTAAAGATTAGAAATATTTTACATAGTACCTTTTGCCGTAACTAGTAAATATAATAAAACTGAAAACTATTGTCTGACCTATATCTGTACTAAATTTCATCCGGAAATGTTCATCCCTTCTGACGTAATTCAGTAACAAACAGTTATGAAAAGTTTATAAATTCTTGTTTTTTTTTAAACATACGAGTAATTATTTAATCTTATTGATGAGCAAAATCTTTCGTCTCATTTTCCTACAATATGTGAAAGTAATATCGTAAAACAGACGGCAGTAACAATTGAAAATAGGAAGTTCGTTTGATTAATTTTAATTGTGAACGAATAAAGAAACTGATTTTAAACCAAGATTTATCACTGTTTAGGGATGGAGCTCAATTAAACTTAACGTTATTGCCGCCGAATTCTAGATTTAAAAAAAGACAGCGTCCATAAACAATTTTAAGTTTTTTTTAATACAATTTGGCAAAGTGTCTTTTAGCGCTCTAACATGCAGTGTGAAAGTACATGGGACTAAGAGCCTAATACTTTATGCACCCTTACGGCTTTTTAGTACGTGTGGCGCCATTCTACTTTGTCCAAATGTTCATGTTATTTATAGTGTGGTATTAACTAAAAGACTGTCAGGAAAAACCTGGTGTTATTTTATAAATTGAGCCTATTAATTTACTGAGAAGCTAAATGGCTTGTGTATATGAAACTCAAAAGTTCGATCAATCAATACACTGGTCATACCAGAAATAGGCGGGCACTTAAACGTTTCTAGTTATCTGTAAGTAATTTTCAATTGTTACTTTTTACCCGACTGCGTAAGAAGGAGGGAATGTAAATTTCTTTGGCACGCCCTAGGACCTAAACAGTTGGTTATATTTGTATGTGATTCGTCTCAATAGATTTGTCTTAATCGTGTGAGTGTCACTGGATAAATCTTAAAAGAAAAAAACAAAATAAAGAATATAATAAAGATGGCAGATATTGACGCAGTCGTGTTTTTTTTTAATAATTTTATTTATTGAACTTTCATCAATACTTTTAATGATTTACCGGCCATTTATTACTATAAATATTAATCTTTTGTAAAAAACGTCAAAGGCCTAGCACATATCGGCATAAACCTGGTCGAGTTTCAGGTATCAACATTGACCAGATTTACCTTCTACAGTTTAAATTCATCAATAATATTACTTACCTATAAATGCGTTTCATTCTTATTTCCTATCAATACCCTACTTATTCTCCAAAGAGCCTGGTCGATGCCATTAGTCTTGTTCATACTCGTAAGGAATAAAATTTAAGTTAGTTTAAGTTTATCACTTCAGACATAATAGCTTCAGTGTTTAAATGTACCTATTTATAACTTTAAAAATAATACATACCATTAACATTAAAATTTAATCAAATAAGTCACGATTTATTCTTTTCCAATTCAAATAACTTATCAAAACTATGAAGATTATAAATTCTAAAATTCATCGGCTTAAATTCTCAAATTACAGATTAATGAAGTGACAAACGATATAACAGTAAATATAATTATTTCTATATTACATTACATATTTACATAAAATTGTATGTGTATAATTAATATATTTATACACAGAATTAATCAGTTGCTACGGGATTATTATCTTGCCATCAAATTTAAGATTAACTCTTATTTGGCAGATTAATTTGATCGACTTTTGAACCAAAGACATAAAGTATTGATGTGTTTTATTGTAATTTGTAGTCTATATAATTTGTTGACAGTCACGATTCGATACTAATATCGAATTCCGTGGCGATGTTTAACACTTCATGTTAATTAGAAACTAAACGTAAGAAAGGTTTTTTAAAAAGATAATCATGTTTCGGAATCTTGTTTATGGTCGCATATAAAAGCTTATCTCTTCACGTTATGTGTACTTAATTAGTATTATGAGTCATTTATGATTTCTATCTTATATTATATATCTTGTGATGCGTTCAGGTACCTTATTATACAACTGTGTATGTATATGCAAATGTATAATCGAAATGTCACTAGTCATTCGCATCTTTAAAACTAAAATAAATAATAATACATCTTATGTACAAAATTATAAGAGATATTAAAATGTCTGTCATGTCATTGATGACATTCCACGTCATCGGTGTCATTTTTTTTAAATTTAATCACCAACGAGGTAGCTAAAATAAATGGATGTTTAAATCAAACAGAAAAAAAGGTAACTTAACAATTCTAACGAAGTAAAGTATAAAATTATTACACTAAACAATTTTTTTATCATGCTAAGTTATTGCATTAAAGTTAATATTTTAAAAATTCCGTTTTCATATTTTTAAAAGACTTGTGTGATAGCGAATGTAATGATCTGAATTCAAATCAAAGTAAAGCAAAGATATCAATCCATACGGCTTTAAAAGCTTAAAGAGGCGACCATACTCCTTAGTCCATCGTGCGATGTTATTGACGGCGGTCATTGATTTATTTACGCCAACCCCCTGAATGAATAAAGAACTAACGGCCCCGAGCAACCATTTGTCTCTATCCTTTATGGTAAATGTGAGATTTAAGAGCTTTTATTTACCTTTTAAAACAACCATAAATGTACAGGATTGTTTTAGAAAAACTTTTTAAAAGAGCAAGTTTTTTTTTTAAATAGCTAGCAAATCGTGGTTCGGATCTAGACCGATTATCTATTTTGTACAGAGCTTAGGTAAAAAGTAAAATTTTAACATAACTTATTCTTAACATTCTTGATCCCTCGCACGCTTAACTTAAAGACATCGTAGTACATTAGACAGTATTTTTTCGTTGAAGAGGGCACTAGCAATAGTAATTATCAATAGGCGTTGAACAGAAAAGGAAACACCTAGTTGGTGTTTCCTTTTCTGTTACTACACCGTAATATTTATCTTTGAAAACCTTATAATATAAAAGCCATCTGAGGTTAGACTACGAAATAATCTACGGTATTTATTTGGAATATCGTAAAATAAAAATTACGTTAAAATACTACACAACAAAACCCAAATACTTTTCATAAAAATAAAAATGACAAATTGCGTTGGCATACAACCAATATTTCATCAAAAAAACATTTTTAAAACTGCAATACCGAAAAACATTAATAACTAAGTGAAAATATTATGTCCCCTCACTGTGTGCGGGTATCCCCTAAACTATATTCCGAAAAACAAGAGGAAACTATTTTCGTCGAACAAAAAAATGTTTCCGGCAGAAGATTTATAGGCCACCTTACTCACAGCATAGGCCCTTCGTATAAAACGCGTGAAATGAAGTGTTTCCCTCCCTTCCTTGGTTTTCCCTCACTTTTTCCTTGGCCACAGATTTTTTATTGCTCAATTAATCCAATAAATTTGTCTTGATGTGCGTTTTGACTCAAGTAAAATGCATTTAAATTTTTATTCGTTCTGTTCTAAACCTAAATAACTGGTTTGTTTATGAAACTATTAAACGCTTTAAATTTAAAAATAGAATGACTTATTTTTTAAATTTAAATTCAAAAAGGAAGGCACGCTTACAATTTATTTTAGAATTTTTATTTTTTATGCATAGATATAAATAATACTAGTTTAGTACCGTTATAAAGATATATTTGTTGTATGATACATTAGATTATATTATTTAGCTACAAATTCCCCCAAATAATATATTACTATATATTATGGCTATCAGACTTTCAAATGTCATATGTCCAGTCAATAAAAAGGTCCACAAATGGACATTCCCGTCACGTACGCCCTCACTTGTCGCTATACCCATTGCTGAAATTGATATACACTACTTACAAATTCTGAACACACACCATATGTACCTCAACACAGAGAGATAGAGTTGATTTTTGTTTAAACTGATGGCATTTTTATTTGTGTAGTGTTTCGATGACCAAACTGAGCTGACCTCTTGCGTTCGATTTACAATTCAGTGTCCAACAGAAGTTGAAGTAATGAAAAAGCTCTTATGTATGTGGTGGCATGCGACTCGGCCGTGCACTTTCCTCAATGTTATGAACAATAACAAACACACACACGGTACAAATTGCTTGAGAAATATTATTAGTATAAAGAGTGAGAGTGAGATCCGAGTGACTGTCAGTGTTAATAATATAAAAAAGTAAATGTATTTTATCTGTTCCTTGTTTTACTGAGCTCCCTAACTGAAGTCTTCATAGATAAAATATTTTATTTATCTGTATTACTCGATACTTCTATAATTATTACAATAGCTATGTAAACATGTCGCCATATCCAAGGCACCATTGAGATTAGACAAGAAATAATTTTGCATTTTAAAATATAATTTTAAAAATAATAATACCTACTTAGATTAAATACTCATCGTGACTTATTTACTGCTATTAGTCCTGATCACAAAGAGATAAAAAAAGTGTTAATACTTATCATAAATAATGTTTTAAATCTTAATTTTTCATCATCATCATCAGCCTATCGCAGTCCACTGCTGGACATAGGCCTCTCCAATTTCACGCCACTTAGTTCGATCTATGGCTTCTCGCATCCAGCTCCTGCCAGCCGTCTTGCGCAAATCCATTGTCTATAGCATTTAGTTTATGAAACATTATAGAATAGAACCAAGTTATATCTGGGTATAAATATATTGGTCCGTAAAACAAGATGAGAACGGAGCCGTTCTCTGCTAACAAAAGTCGATGTTATAACAGATTTCGCCTAGAGATAAACATTACCAACACGACGTAGGCGGCTCCGGGGGGCGTCCACAAATGATATACGGCCCTACGCCATATCGATTCAATTAATTAACATATCTATATATGTTACATATTTGTATTACAAATCATACAAAATAAACTTTTGTATTTTACACTTTCTATAACAATTTATATTCATATTACCACGGAAACGTAAGTTAACACGTAATTTAAAATAGTTAATCGAACTTTCTAAAATAACATTTTAAAAGCGGTAAAATTATTGTTAAAATGGCGGCCGAACTGCAAGAGGTTACGCTTTGAATTTATATTAGAATTATTCACATGTGTATTATAAAGTCTCATTTCATGCAAATTTTTCTTTTTTTAGATTATTTTAACAAAACATTGACGATAACATCACTATTGACATACTTTATATTTTATTGATTATTATTGGAAATTTTAATACCATTATTTCTAACAAAGCGATTTAAAAAATACCATAATGTTGAACTAAATCACAGCTAGTTATCTTAAAAAACTAAAATAAGGAATTGTACTGATAAAACAGCCATAAAATTCAAATAATCCACACTTTAAATTCGTTTGTAAAGATTTGTAAAATTAAATTAATTTAAAACATGTTACTTTAAATCTGCTTTTATGCAGGAATACATTAATGTTGCTAAGATAAATATGAATAATTCTAATTATGAGTTCATTTCAGTAATTTATAGGTAGAATGCGTTTCAAATTAAAGAATAGGAAAAGTAGTGTTGGCAATAACACCAAATAATATTTTAAAAAAAACTAATTTATATTTATTCTCAAAAGCGCGGCAAACACTCTTTTATAGCATTTATATTAGTAGAAAATCTGATCCAGTGACACTGAAAGTTTGTAATAAAGTTTTTTAATTGTAAATTATCGTTTATTTTACAAAAATATCTGAAGTTGACAAAACCAAGTCAAGATGGCGGATTTTGTATTCTATTCTTATTTGAAACGCATTGTAATGCTAAATATTAGACTGAAAATACTAATAGGTATGTTAAGTAAGGTTTATTATCGTATTTCGTATAAATATCTATATTTTTCAATAGCAAAAAGTTTATTAAAGCTTTTCAATTATTAGTATTTTTATAGTCAATAACTTATTGCATTTCAAATTAATGTAATTGAAATTTTAATGATAAGATACATTGTGTAGAAGACATTTTTTTCCATTTACTTGCTACCTTTCGTCTACGGCTTCATGGCTTTCTAGATGCACACATGTAAACAATATGTCTATGCAAAACTCTTACAACTCCTTTGAGAGAGGGAAAAAAACTGAGTATTTACTCTTTCAACCGGCTTTATAAATTTTTCCAATAAAAAAAATATAATAGAAATAGATCAAGTGATAGAGTATTATAATAAAATACTAGGAATCTGTATAAGTAGCTATTCCGTATCTAAAATATGTTTAGACCAGGTATAATATATTACACATAGTAACATTACACCTCGTCCCTCTTCAGAACTGACCCTGGTATGATTTGGGCACGCAATACTACCCTTTACCTTCTTAATATCAAAAATAAATCATTTTGTCGTCACAGTATTTACATTAATAAATAACTGTACACTTTAATAGCAGATTAAAGGCAAATTTTATACTTTATAAAGAATTTTTTTTATAGTCAAGGTCGCAAGTACATTATCAGTACTAGGGTAACTGCTTCGAGGTTGGTAGAAAATGAAAGATCAAAACGAGTATTTAATGGTTACTCAAGAAGTTGCGCTAGTTAATTGATTAGGGATAGTAAATTTAACTAAGTATTTACGTAAACTTCACGCAACAATTTGGTTAGTAATTTATTTTATTTATTTACCTATTGTGTAATTGATGTCTCTACTTTTTTGTAATGGTTATTGTGAGTTTCATGTAATTTTGACCAGTATCAAAATTACCTGCCTGATATTTTTTTATTTTGCTTGACATGGACTTTAGTTTTGTTTAGTGTTTAGTATGCACTGTTTAATTATTGTTTTTGACAATTCAGATTATTACCGAACTTTCGGTGAATGTATGTATATAGGGTGTGCTTTAATTATTGCATACTTTACATACGTACATAAGCGAAAGAGTTTTTGTGTGTGCATGATTTTTCTTTTACAATTTTTGCATGTCTTTGGTGAAGGTTACTCTTGGTGTTGGTCTTATTCTGTTCTAATAAAACTAACCACACTTTTTCTGTTCTGAGCACATTTCACCCAAAGTAACCAGTCACTAGTATTCCCATCACTAATATTCGAGTATTTGGAGTATGTTGAAGCTTGGACTCTACGGAACGCACACATTGTAAGTATTCATCCATTTTCTTATTTAACTAACTTATTTAGCACGTGATTTTTATTATTCAATTTAGTGTTTAATAATTTATTAACAATTGTGACTAGTTCTATTTATTATTTTGACTTTTGTTTTTAGATAGTGTCTGCAAAATTTATTAGTATATTTAATTATTTATAAAATTAATTACGCTTATTTGCACTAATTTATGCATACACATTCGTTTGAGTAAATATTAAATTCTTAAATTATTATTTTTAATTGCACACTCACTACATTTTTTTTTAATAAAAGAAATAATTTAAATGCTCCAAAAAATTCGAACACGTGAAACTAACCCTGTTTTACCGCAGCGGGTCGAAAGGGCCCCGGTAGGGAGACCGCTAATAAGTGAAACAGAGATTTATGAGTGCACAGATATGCAAATAGAAATTTGCGGTCCCCCGCCGATAAAAAGACGCCGGGCCCCGCGGGGCACTGTTTGTCCAAATGTCGAGGGATGACGGCCTTCTAATTATTTAGGATCGTATATCTACGATGCGCTTAAAACTCGTAGATGGATTTTAAAATAAAATATATGTTTTTTTTTTATTCCTATGATTAATTAAATTATGTTATAATTATGTTTGTTAAGGTTATTTAGAATCATTAGTGACAAATTTGAAAAAAAAATTTAGCTATAAGTTTTCCGGATAAATTAATGATAAAAAGGTTCTTGTTTATGTATGATGTTCCTTTGAAGTTGAGTTTTATTTTTTTTTTAATTTATTTCTGTATATTCAAATTATAATTTACAAAATATTTATTGTACTTTACGTATAATCGCCTGGAAGAAATTGCTTTTGGCAATGAGGCCGCCCTTTGTACACTCCGTGTCACATTTTATGTACTCTCTTCTAACTGCGCAATATTATAGTGTGCAAATAAAGAGTTTTCTATGTATCTATCTATATTTAAAAATATTTATACGTGAATTAGACAGCCAACAGTAAGGAAGTAAAGGTCTTAGAGTAGTATCAACTAAACGTATCAGCTTTTCACATTTAATGGTTTTTATCATGAACAGCCGTATCTTGGCGTGGGGTTATCTTGTAATTCGTGAAACTTGTTAAGCCTAGATTCGGTTATCTCGCTCCACGCTCTTACTTTGTAAGGGAATTGCTAATTATCCGCACCGCCAAGGTGACGCTGTAACGAGATTATATTATTTCACTCCTTGTCGGTAATCTTGTTTGTGTTCGGAAGTATCCGATTAGATACATTTAATGGGCAATAAAAAAATATTAAAAGGGTTTATTGTTTGTATTTTATTGTTTATTATATGTGAAAGATAATGTTAGGAGATAAATTGGCTGATAGAATTATATATTTAGGATGAAAAGGTTATTTTTAAACTGAATCGTAAAGCAATGAAATCATAGGTTCATGAGAGGCATTAAAGGTATTTTTTGGACTGAGGCTCGATTTTCGACTTTTGATTTTATAACTTCTCGTTAATTAAATAAAAGATAGCCAGTGATTAGTGGCTATCTTTTCTTTAATAGCATTATTGTTCTATACATATACATATAAACTATAGTAAAGTTAGAAACTATAGTATAAGTATATAAATATAGTTTCTATACATATAAACAAAAAAATAAAATCGGATCTGCTGGACCGATTTTGATAGGTCTTTTACTGGCAAAATAACTGATGATATAAGAAGTAAGTTTGTTACTTTTTTAGACTAGGTATGTCCCGCGGCTTTACCCGTGGTTTTTGTTGTACTGCTGGTAACACGGCAGGGTTTAGTTAGTTGTATAATACTAATAAAAAAAACTTGAGTTCTCTGAAAGAGCTTCCGAAAGAACTGTTAATTTATTTGTAAAAAATAGGCTACATAAAGAATTAAGATAGGTTTTTATTTCATGCGCGAATTTATTCTATAACTCTGCTACGTACATTTTAAATACAAACAGAACACCAGAGTAAACACTAAAAAAATTAAATATCAAAACAAAACACATATAAATATATACCCAAAAAGCAAATAGCTGATATCAAAGCGAGATCCCGGCAATGCAAACACTAAGAGTGCGGCAGAGCGAGCTTGTCCTGTTTGAGCCTGTTTGCTCATTAGTGGCACACGAAGGGAACATCGCTTGTCAATGTCACCGGTGTGTGTCACATGTATGAATAGTTGATTGATATGTAAAATTATGTGGTCGTTTAAACCATTAAAGCGCGTAGGGAAGTTAGGTCTTAGTGTCGTAAGTTGTGCCTGTACCGATCTATATTTCAGAAGTATCTGTTAGTGTCACCAGTAAAGTCTTTCCGTCAAAAACCATTTATGGCCACTTTAAGTTGAGTTTTTTTTACGTGTGGAAAGCCCCTCGGACCTTCACCCCACCGGAGTTTGCGGCGGGGCGGTGTGTCGGAATCGAACCGACAAAACCACACGGTGTGCCACTCTGCGCCTGAGACGGGAGGGATCCGGGAACCGCTTTCTTACGCCATCCGGACGACTTTAAGTTTGACTTAAGCCAACCATAATTACACAGATTTTTATTTACAGAACAATCTAACAATACATTATTCTATCAAATCTAAGTAATTCAGTCTAAAAGAAAGTAATAGAATTTTTCTTTTGAGGGAAGTAAACTCTTAAAAAAAGTATATTTCAGCACAAATAAATAAATATTTCGGGCACCTAACACACAACGCCATCTAGTCCCAATCTCAGCAGAGCTTATTTTATGGGTACTACACAACTGATATAAATATATATTATATTTTTTTGTAAATACATACATATTATACATAAAAAACACTCAAACTCCGATACAAATATTTGCAGATCATACAAACATTTGATCCGACCCGGGCATCGAACCCGACACCTCAAGTACAGCAGTCGCATATGCTACCACTACGCCACCAAAGCAGTCAACATGAGTCTTTTCTTCAATTGTGTTCCCCATTTTTTAACAATAAAATATTAAACCGAAGCGATATAGAAACCTCTAAATGATAAACTTTTCTTACCTACATCTTTGAGAAACACAGAGAAAGTCCGAATGGCTATAGATTAAAAATAGTCATGTATAAACTAGAAGCATCCCTGTCGGCGGACCCTCGCGACAGATTGTTAATACTGACCGCCGACGACCTAACGAGCTGTGACCGCATGAATATGCACGCGACAAGGACGAATTAATTAAATTTGTCCACATCTAGCCACATGCCAAAAATTTGCCATTTTATTTATGGAAAAGTTTCGTATTTTATCTCGATCCTGTTCCAAATTTCAACATTCAACATTCATTACAAGTTGTAGCTGCCAAATGATATGTTTAAATGCCTAATATCCAAGCAGCTTATTTAAGCAATTACAAAATAAATATGTTTTTCATATGATTTGATTTAAAAATCTTCCTGTAATGTTTAAATGAAAATTACTTAAGATAATTCAGAATACATTAAATTTAATGTACGGAGAAGTCTTAAAAATAATCTTAATGCGGTTAATTTTAGAAAGTCTTCGAAGTAACTACAATTTCGATGGTGGTATCTCTATAATCATCGTAAATATATATTAGCTTTTCAACATTTCCTAATGTGCACAAGCGATGGCGTCTTATCGAGATAATGTTGCCATTACCAATAGATAAAAACCTTATTTTAATCTGTGCTCATAAAAGTGATGACTTTTATATCGACTATAATCTCTCTGTTTTCCAAACAATATAAGTTTTCTTTTCAATGTATTAACATTTAAAGTATAGTGGTGAACGTAGGCGGTGTTCTTTGTCCGAACAAAAACATAATAAAGCATGCGCGAGCGCAATTCCAGTGGCGGCGCCGCCAGCGACATCTGTCGGTACCCGCAATTATGGCGGATTTATAAGTTAATCGCCCGTTTGACGCGTGAGATTAATACCTTGTGAAAATAATCACACGGTTTTTTGTCTCACCCGTAATCAAGAGTAAATGGGAAGCTGTAATTTTTATTTTTAGTCGTCGTTTTGACACGTGCCCTGCCGCGTAGGGTTGCTTGATCATGGGTTCTACCGTTTTTGTTGTGGTTATGAGTTACATTTCCCCTCAAGTGCAAATACAACAGTACGTTATATTGAATTTTACACTTAATAATAGTTATCAGAAATCTCGTGCTTTCATATTTTCATTGATTAGTGGTCAGAGAGCGCGCAAAGGGTGTCAACCCGACGTGTCCCGGTGGCTCAAGTGACGTGTGTACAGATATGATTATCCACGCCCCTAGGGTGTGTAAAAAACTGCATACATGCATACGTACTTCGTGGATAAGTCTGTTAAAAGCTAGTAATAATTTTTATTTTTGAATATTTTACTGTTGCTTAAATTGGAAACCTATGATATTCATTATAAGAATCGTGAATCATATAGGATTAAAGTATTACGGTCAAATAAAAAAAAATACAAATAAATGAATTTTATAATTTTATATATCTTTCACACTGCAACTTCAAAGTCTTTGAAAATGAGTAAATACTGCGTGCCAAACAAAGGCCTTGTAAACACTACAAAAATACCTATAACACTGTCGTAAGAGTCATAACTTGATATAATTACAAAAATAAATTTAGTCAATTATTACATTAGTAAATTATTAGATTAGTAAATTATTAGATTAGTAAATTATTATTATTTAGTAAATTATTATAAACTTCTACATTCTCATTCAAATAATTTATACCATCATCAGATGTATCCTCTGTTACAATAATCATGTGTCAATCGGATTCGGAGCCAAAAGTCGCGGTGTTACGAGATTGCGGTCTATCCGGAGGGTCGCACCCCGCATTTTAGGGTTACAAGTTTGCGGCTTGTCACACTTTAGGCATTCGGTTGTCCTTTAGGTTTGCAACCCCAGTGGGGTTAACGGAGTTGTTTGATCGAGTGTCAAATATCGGAATAGTGAACAGGTGGCCTTAATTTATTAATAAATGAACTCAATATTTTATCACAAATTTGATAAGCTTCGGCTGTTTCTTTTTTTTTAATTTATCGCTTCCCTGTTATCTCTTCTTAATGTTTACCCTTATAATCTTAGAATTCATTATTTTTTAATGTTTATTATTCTGACCTATAGTGTGTTTTAATTGACTAAAATTAGAAGATTTCGAATCCCCAAAAATTGCCCTAGGGCTCATTAAAAAGTATCACCGCTGTTATATCGGGTCGTGATTTCCTTCGTGCGTTCTTTTGCTTTTTAATTGAGCAACGTAACACACGCTGAATTAACCAAATGAGGACGATACACCTCTAACAAAGCTTTCGTACATTCGACATCAAAACCTTTACGAACAATATCTTTTTTAGCTTGGACTATATAAGAGATAATTTAATATACAAATTTATCATCATCATCATCATCATCATCATCATCATCAGCCAATCGCAGTCCACTGCTGGACATAGGCCTCTCCAATTTCACGCCACTTAGTTCGATCTATGGTTTCTATGAGTAAGCAACAATTTTATAATATTAAATTATTTGTTTCAATGGGAAATTTCTTTAGCGAAATTTTTTTGGGAAAAAAATGGCATGAGAATAGTTTGTGTTATACAAATCTTTTCTTTCTAAACTTAAAATAAATTCAAAATTATGCATGTTTTGCATTTAACTTTAAGTTTTTCCAAAAGGTTGACAACGCATTCGTTACGCCTCTGGTATTGTGGGTGTCCATGGACGGCGGTAATCGCTTACCATCAGGCGAAACGTCCGATCGTTTGCCCCCTATATCATAAAAAAATCTCATTCATCTAATAATCATATTACTAATTCATCAAACTGAATTAATTGTATAAAACAGTAGCTTCTTTGTATCACAAACATAAAAACCCGGTCATAAAACTCTTCTAAATATCGTAGGTTTAACATAAAAATAATCTGCCCATTTACCTTTAAATACCTGAACTTTAGATACCTCATTTTATTGAGGTACGAAATATAACATCACATGACACTAAATCATTATATAAAACCCATAATTAATACTAAAAACGTAATGGGTTTGCCCACACACGGTTAATCTGAAGCGCATCTCGGGAGAACTGTACAATTAAACAAAAGGACTCTCGTGGTCGGCGCGAGCGCTCACGAAGCCGCCATTAGCGCTGCTTCGTAGGCGTAATTAAAAGAGTTACAATACAGTACTGGCGAATTAAAAACAATTAAGTGGGAACCGAATTGAGCACAATGGTCGTCCTGTGCACGATTTACAACCGAATGTTCGGTGGCGTTGAGCCTCGTGAAACGCGAGTGTCGTATCAACACGCTTTTTGTTTGAGATAGCGCCTTAAAGAAGGAGAAATAAGAAGTAACGCCAAAATTCCAACTTTTAGCCTTATTTCCGTCTATAAAACGAACATATTTTATACTGTTGTTGTATAAAATATGTTCGTTTTGTAGACCATTTATTTTATAGAATTATAATCCAAAGTAAAGCCACTTCTTAATTTAAAAAAAATAATGAATATAATAAGTAAATAAATATTTTGGACATCTAACACACAACGCCATCTAGTCCCAAACTAAGCGGAGTTTGTATTATGGATACTAGAGAACTGATATGAATACACAAATACTTTTTTTTGTAAATACATACATATTATATATAGAAAACATCCAAACTCCGAAAAAAATATTTGTAGATCACACAAACATTGTTCCGACCCAGGATTCGAACCCGAGACCTGATGGAAAGCAGTCGCGTACACTACCACTGCGCCAACGAGGCAAAGTTGATCGAACTTTTTTTAAATTAAGTGAAGTGATCGGTTTTAAAAGACTAACAATATTATTGTTAACCCTGCCGATGTTAGTTTTAATACCATAGAGCTCCTTTAAACTACTAGAACCACTAAATGATGCTAGTATTCTCAGCTGATTTTAGGTTTTTCATACGACTTACAAATTAATAGCTAGTAGGTATTTTCTTGCAAGGAATCTCATCGTATATATCTCATCGATCATGTAGCTGGACAATATCCTCTTGTGCATACCGAAACAGTAGGTGTAGTTGTAGCAACTATATCGCCGAAATCAATCACCAGCACGCGATCAAAAACCCGACTGTGCTAATCGAGCCGTCAAATTGGGTTTTCAACGTTTAAGCTTATTCTGTAAAAGTGCTGAATCGCACTGACACCCCACGCCACGGGGCGAGGGTGTGACGTGGCGCGTCTTTTTCCTCTTTTTTCACGGCACTGCAATTCTATTACCGCCTCTTAATCTACGAGCCCGCATTGCCACTGACGTCATTATATTTAGTCACGCTTGACATTTTTATTAATTTTCAAAATTCGAACTCTGATTCGAATTTCGAACGGTTAGTATTATTTTTTTATTACTTAATTTAGTGAGTCTAATGAGGGTTGGCACAGTGTCGAGTTACGGTTTTTTAGAATTCGGTTTTTGAGGGAGCCTCGAGGCAAACTCCTATTGTTGGTGTCCCTTGGCTTAAATTACTGACTATCGGTGCTGTATCATTTTACAATCGGATAGACCTTTATTGTTGAAGCGGGCACTCGCCACGCGCGTGCTGTTTATCTATTTGATTGCAAAATAGATAATACTTTGTTAAAACTTTGTGATACTCCTATTTTATTCGTTCTAGTTAAGACTTATACTTTTATGATTTAGTTATAATTTTTACAAACATCTTCAGCAATCTATTAGTATGAAGTACGTATCTTTTAAACGGCAGACATGTACGAAAATACAAACAAAAAGCCGTGAATGGTCTGGCGAAAAAATTGCACACTACATACATCATGTACTGGTGACGACAATGCGACTTTTTGTCGGTCGCATCGGCCCGTGGCTTTTTGAACTGGAATTTTTTCACTCCATTCGTCGGACGTGTAGTCGAGCTTTATTTCACCCCGTCAGCCATTAGGGTTGATATGTGTTGTCTTTTTGTGTCTGTTATCGGTAAGGTAAATCTTCCATCAATTTTTACTTACATTTGAAAATCTAATAAATATTTGGTTTTAAAATCTGTGTATATTTGTTTTATACTATGTTTAAGTTAAATTATATTATATTAAACACGTAATGAGTATCAGTAAAAAAATGGCCAGTAAGGACTGCCGATAAAAGTGAAAACTTATAGCTTAAAATATAATTTGTAAAATTAATGTGTAAAATTGGAAATGTCAAAATGGTTAAGTTAAAATTATCAACCATTAGCATGTCGGTGACGCGAACTCATAAGCTTTTCTCCTACCAAAAAGTGCTCAACGCGGCTAAATAAAATTTCAATTCAAAAAACATTTATAATACACAAAAACACACACATAATATAAATACATTGCCATTTAAAAATATGTAGGTATTTTTTTAATTGATTAAGAAGGGAGGCAACCCTAGAACAGGCATTAGTTTCCAACTCGGACAGAAGCCGTCCTCCCGTTCCGTGTACAGCCGCGTCCAAGTGTTGCAGTGTCACAAATGAAACTGTGCAAATGTACATTTGTAACGTACTATTCTCTATTCAAATTTTAACATGTTTTTTTGTTTACCATTCAAATTTCGCTTATAATATTTTTGAGTTTTCAAAGGCTTTCAAAGTAAAAACTTTATATTTCGTTGAGATAACCATTCAGATAACGATATTTAAAAAAAAGCCTTTACTAACCAAGTACGTCCACTAGAAATTCAAAATGATTGGTTAGAGGCATCGTTTATTCGAATCTAGACCGAGTTGAATCGATTTTAGTACACAATTCGTGCACGTAACACAATCACTTCAAGTTATATCACAAAAACGATCATTTCTCTCGTTAACAGGACAATAAAAACATAATAGTTAAAGCCCAATGAGCAATAATAGGCTTTAATCTCTAAATTGAGCAACAATTAGATCGCTTCAACATATCTCAGATAATCTACATTTAAGCGATGCCCATAACATTTTTGTTGGTAAATTAAAAAGCCGTCTAAACTTGAACGGCTTTCGACTCTTCGATAAAGATCGCAAAGCACGTGTAAAGTTTTAAACAATACGGTAAGCTGCACTCCCCGATCCGAGCGAAGTGACTTTGTTAAGAGGTATCGACGGTGTCAAGTGTGCACTGATCTTGGTCGATCGCCACTACAGCGGTTGTAGTACGTGATTAAACCGCGAATGTCAAAGTGCAAAGATCGGCCCTTTGTTGTGCTCCATCACTCAATGCTTCCCGTACTGATGTGTTCATTCATCAAAAAATGAGCTCGCGGCTATGTAATATGTGTTGGTAGCGAGAAAAATTAAATAGAGTCTACAGTGGCATATAGAGTTACAAATAAAAACAGTTTATTCCAAGGTCATATTGTAACCGTTTTGTTTTTTTGTTAAATTATAGTAATTAAGCATAGAAATTACGTTTTATAACACTCTCGACTCTCTTTTCTATTTTATTTTTAGACAATGTCAATTGTTCCTAAATATTAAAAGAAAACGTTTTAGTCCTAGTCTTGTCAATAGTTCACAAAATTTAATAAACTATAGCACTGACATCGACGACGTATAGATATTTTTCAAAAGTTATAGTATCTCAAAAATTTACTTTCCTATAGACTTATTTCCATATTCGACGTATCATAATAATCAAAAGCTCGCCCCGAACACGAGTGTGTGTCAATCTTTCGTTTTTCCGCCACGAGCGTGCGGTCAGAGCGCTTTGTTATTCAAATCAAACATGCCCAGATGGACAGACGCGAACGGGAGAATAATTAACCAATGTATTTTAAAAAAACACCTAAAAGACCTTTATACGAGTTAAATGGAAACATTTTAGAATAATAATGTCCGAAACAGATTATTATAATAACTTAGCCTGCATTTGTATGCAAATATCCATAGTATTGGTCATGGTTTTGCTATTAACCTTATCATAGCATATTTAATTCTTTATCCACATGTTACGGGTATAATATACAACAAATTGCCCATACAACGTGTGATTTAAGTTCACTTTAAATTTAATCTCCCAAGTAAAGCAAGGATCCAGCCTAACAGGTGATTTACTCCATCGTTAGTGAAGGCTAATTCTTCCGCGTTCTCGCGTATCTGTGTTGTTTCTATCTCGCTCTGGAGATGCGAGGCAGGTTTACGACGTCATTAATGTTATCACAACGATACGATGGGACGCTTCTGCGAGCTCACAGCGCACGGAACTTGCGTTAGTTGTTGTCCTACTATAAAATAATGTTATTATACTTATTTCAAATATCAGCAAAATATTTATCCGTTGTTTTTTTATACTTAGTCTTGCCATAAATATTGCTACAAAGAAAAATAACTTTTTTATCGTTCGTAACATTTATTACTGTAACAGTGTGTTAGTTAAATACATTAATACAAAACCATTAAATGTATATAAAGCTTATTCGAAGTGGTCTCCATTGGCTTGAATATAGTTGTTTAAACGTTGAGTCCAGTTATTAATGATAGCACGCACTTTTTCTATGAGAAATTCTTCACTGCCAATCGTATGGATCGTTTGAGGGATTCCAAATTAACTCCAAACGCCATGATTCGTTTAGAACAAGCCTTAATCTCTAATACTGACATAAATCAGAACCCAGTAGATTAAGATCAAGACTAGATGTCGGCCAGTCTTCAACTCTGATGTAGTCTTTCTGAAAGGATCATTCCTGGTTATTATTACCTGCTCAAGAATGGTATCTTGATACACTTGTGCCGATGTTATAATACCCTTTTCATAAAAATATGGCTCAGCCTCTCTTTCATAACTAACACCCTAGCAAACCACCATGAAGTCGAATAATTTTTTTTTTTTAAAGGCAACTCCCGCATTATGAATAGAAATTCCTGTGTCGCGGGGATCTTTACAAACATACATGAAACGGACACAAAGTACACCCAGACTTAGAACAACAATTTGTGGATCACAAAAAGTGTTGTCCCATGTAGTATTTGAACCCACAACACTTGGCGCAGTAGGGAGCGGTGTGGCGCCCACTGAAACCACTAGGCCAACCTTGTAGTCAATAATGTCCACGTTGTACTCTGTCAACTAATTGAGTAGCTTCTGAAGAGCTTTCAGCATCAATACGGTCATTTTGTTTGTTAAAATATTGCTGGATTGTAAAAAAACTTCTCATTTTTAAACAAAATTTTTCTGTGACTCTTCTTTGCGTACCTATGTATTAGTTGTTTTGATTTTACCACCCTATTCTTTTTTAAATTATCAGTTAAGAAACAACCAGTGCGTCTCTTATAGGCTGCAATTCCATATTTTAAACGCGACATAGTTCCATGTGTTATCTTCATCACTCGAGATAAAATCTTTTGTTCTCTTCTTTCGAATTCTTTCCCCTATTGCTTTGATCACCTTTTTCGTACGAACACTACGTGGACGGCCAGGTCTTTTTCTGTAACAAACATAGGAGGCTTCATTGTACGAGGACACACACAGGATTTTAAAAACTGTTTAGTCCATACCTACTTTATGTAATGCAATCACAAGGGTTGGTTCTCTTTACCACCCGCTCCATTTTAATATCACAAAATATTTTACAATATATTAGCGCGAAAATAAGAAAACACAATAAACAATCGTATAAAAAAACAGATTCCAAATTCAAAAGTTATATTTTATTAATTTTTATTTGTAACAGCACTTATGGCCAGACTGAGTGTATATATTTGGCCTGGAGTTAGTTTAGTTATGTCGCATCACATCGACAGTCTTTACAGTCTACTGCTGGTAATAGGTCTTTATTATTTAATATTGAAAAATTAAAATATAAGTATGCGCTTGTTTTAGGGTTCACTTCATTACACAGTCAACGTTCATTGTTGCCTTCAATAGATAGAGGAATGACGGACAAAGTAATTAATGAAATACAAAAAGTATATTTTCCTATTTACTCACGAAACTTTAAAAAATTGTGTGAATGCGTAGTCAATATTTATAGCCACTGTTTTAGAAACATCATTATCACTCAATCATCAACAACCCATAACGTCCCACTGCTGGGCTCGGGTCTCCTCTCAGGAGAGGGTTAAGGCCATACGTCTACACGCTGACCAAGTGCGGATTGGGGACTGGCAAGACAACGTTGTGGCTACGTAAATCTTGCCGTTGGATGTTTTTAAGCCGCCCGAAGGCCTCCAACTAAGCTTCCGACTGTTATCCTATGATAACAACCGGTAACGTGACCTCCAAATCACGGAGACGTTCATGGTAACACGCCACCAGCGGTCACCCATCCAGGTACTGACCGTGCCGTCGTTACTTACCCTCGGTGATTGTTTCTAATCACCGAATGCAACTGGGTTATGAGCGCCGCTTTTAAAAACGTTGCGACAAAAATAGACAAAGTCTTTTGAGCATCATAAAAGTTAAAGTGGGATATCCCAAATACCACCAGTATCAATATGGCGGTAATAAACATTCCATTTAATATATACAGTCAATCAACGATAAGAGAATATTTAGTGTGATAAGCATAATCAAAATTTACAAATAGGTGACCAGCTATGCGTGACCTATGTCGGTTCTCGCGACAAAAAGTAGCCCATCTATCTATCTCTACATCAAAATTCATCTTAATTAGTTCCGCGGTTCCTTGAAAAAAGAACGTAAAAGTCTAAAGTACCTAAACACAATCATGTGGTAATTCATTTCTAACGAAATCGAAACAGAAGATAATTTTAATTACCTAATTTATTGTCTCATTTCTACGTAAACATTAATTCATTGATTAATTAACCATCGATTCCCATTAAGAATATCTATATCTTAACGGAGTTACTTATTTCATTAACGATTTACGAATTAATAATTGGTTAATTAATAACTCAATCACTGATTTATAAATTAATAGATATTTTTATGAATTTTGAAATTGTGGTGGTTATACACTGGACCGCATTGACGTTTGACAGTTTGTCAAACATTTGACAGGGTGAGCATTTCTATTATGAAGTTAGAACTTCATATCGGTGTTCCTAAAGGCTATGTTACTGTTAGTGACATTGTGACATCGGGCTAGTGTTGTGCGTCGTGACACTCTGACCTACTTGCGAACATCGTATTGTTCTTTTGTCAGTGAAATGATTGTATTCAGGAGTAGGATGCGTTTTGTTCTGTGACATCGAATATGACCTATGTTGACCCACTTAATTGCTATTTAGATTATTTGTTACATTCGTGAAATGAAAATGTATGAAAGAAAACTAAAGTATAGTTGACAACAAAATTGCTATAGTAAGAAGTAAATTAAAAAAAAAAGTTTTAAAACACTATATTTGTCATCGTTAACGGCTCACAACTAGTCCCCACCCACACTTGGCCAGCGAGGGGACGTATAGCCTTAACATTCTCCTTAGAGGAGACCTGAGCCCTGTAGTAGGACATTATGGGTTCTTGGTTGATTGATTGAACGGCTCACATTTGTAAAGTATTTAGTATTAAATATTAGTATTTCTAATTTAATAATGATGGTATAGGTAGGATAGAATGAGATAACACTCTTCTATCTAATTATTATATTCTGTTCCCGATCATTAAATATGAGATTTTTTTTTATTCTTTTAAATATCGTCATAAATTACTCAAAATATTTTACACAAATATGATGCCTTCATTCCAATGATTTCGGATGTTAAAAATTGTAGAAGTAAGATCGGCAACGATTATTGTTGAATAATAACATCGGCTAGACATCATACAATAATAATTATTATAATAATGTCAAAATTTCGAATTAAATAAGTTTTAAACACAAAATTATAACAAACTAGCTTAATTAAAAAAAAACAAAATTGTCCATATTTAGAAAACCGTTACGATATTACTATATTAATAGTCAGACGCTCTATCATTGCCGCGCATTCTCTGAATACAGATCTTAAAATTATGTAGGTATGTCATTCAAAATGCCGTTACAATATCATTAAGTCAAACATTTACATTAAAATAGAAATGTTATCAATATTTTTTTAATCATCATCATTGATTTTGAAGATTGTGTTACCGTAAGTGGGCTCGGTACGGTAGCGAACAGGAATTTTTGTGAGATCGTAAAGTCTCCGGGTGTAGTAGTGCGTCGGTAGCGCCACCCGCCGTGTTGTTTATGTCTTGCGATCGTGCGATACCGTGCCAATGTGCACGCACCTTTATGGTATTATGTTACCAACCTCAGCGGAAGTTATGTGCGATTCGAAGCAGCTTATTCTGGCACCGTATTAGGTAAATCTCATTTGCGTTGTTTTAAATTATTGTAATTGGTTCTAAGCTGCGTACTTAGTGGATACGGGGTATAAATATTAGTATATTACGCTTGGAAGTAGAAAGCTAATGCCAACTTTACATTATTAAGTACCTACTGAAATTTAGTACCACTTTAAATTTTTAATTACTTGGTATTTTAGATTTCTAAAGTCACAAATAGATTTAAGCAATCTATATAAGCAATCAAATAAATATCGACTACACGGTTGGCCTAGTGGTTTCAGTGGTCGCCACACCGCTTTCTACTGCGCCAAGTGTTTTGGGTTCAAATCCTACATGGGACAACACTTTGTGTGATCCATAAATTGTTCTTCTAAGTCTGGGTGTACTTAGTGTCCGTTTCATGTATGTTTGTAAAGATCCCCGCAACACAGTAATTTATATTCCAAAAGCGGGAGTTGTCTTTAAAAAAAAATTAAGGGTCTATTGTAAACTGTATAACCCTTTTGCACTAAATGCTTATGAAAGTACATTTATACGGTACTTACATCAAAAAACAATTTTGGTAGTTTTTGTCTGTCTATTTATTCCTGCTAATCTCTGAAACGCCTGGACGGATTCCACGAGACTTTTACTGGCAGATAACTGGATACTTTCTGAACCCCCCCCCATCCCTCAAAGGCCAGTATCGCACTTGTAACGCCTCTGGTGTTGCGTGTGTCAATGGGCAGTATTCGCTTACCATGAGGCGATACGTCTGCTTGTACGCCCACTATACCATAGAAAAAAGAAATGGCAACATTAAAATCCCGTGGCAACATTACACAAATTGTCAGACAACACCCCTGCCGTGTCCGTTATTATAAAATGCCATTGTAATATCAACAAAACCTATTTACAAATACTCGCGCTAACGCCCACTCAAAAGGTGTTTATTTAAAATTTTATTTCACAATACTAAAATGTCACATTTTTTCACTTTTCGCGCCATTTGATGCTATTTGTAATAATTACCAAGTTACTCTATGACTTTCTTAGTAAAATGTGCCAAACGATTTTCATTCGTATCACTTGGAAGCTAAGAGTCACTTTATTCGATTTCCAATTTCAAAAGCGTAAACTTTAATTTGTATATGTAGCTAGTCGTTTCTTTTTTTTTACTCGGACACGTGTCTATACTGTCTATGGACGTCCAATTTGTGCCTATTGATGTATTGTTGGGGACTCTTTTGAATTTAATACTTTTGGATGTTATTATCTATCATAAAAGCCAGGCATATTTTTTTACAAGAGATTCTTTGAACCATTTTGCCGATCAATTGTTCAATAAATTCAGAATCATTTTAATGTTTTCTGATTTCAAAACTTCAAATGTATAAAGTTTAAAATTGGACCGGTGTGTTATGTATTTAAAACTTTGTAATCTTAATCTCAAAGACATTTTTAAGTTTATGAAGAATATTTTTTTCTGACAAAATTAATAAACACGGTATATTTAAAAAATCAAAACTTAATTATAACTTTAATAAAATCTTTCACTGGGAAATCAGTTAACTCTATTGTATCTAACAATAATGATCTAACATAACATTAGTTAACACTTTTATGACTAATTTCAATACAATAATCTCCACAGATAAAATCGACTAAAAACAAAGTTACTAAAAATACCGCACAGTTGGTGTTACTTCGAACATCATGAACGTAAATAAACATTTCTCATCTAGATAACGGCTTGGGGTGTTATTCCCAAGATTGGAATCTTGGTGACAAACACCGCGGTTCTATTGTGGTGGTTAAATTTGCTCTGCTATTTCCGATCTCCTTACAAGATTATTTTATTATTGTAAGGCCGTACGAGATTAAATCGCGCCGTGTACCTCCAAAATACTTCGAGTATTGAGTATTTTAATCGGGTAATACATGTGTGAAGTAGGGCAACATTGTATTTATAATATTGTTTTAAATAGTAACTTCCTTTCTTTCATCTGTTCCTTTTATTCTACATCCTTTAGATTATTGTGATTAACTAACGCCTACAGAATTTTAGGTGAAGTTCATAAAATTCGCAAGTTAATTTAAAAAATATTTAATTACTGTAAAAATAACAATCTACAAACAATCCTCGGTAAAGGTTTCTTTTAGCAACTCGTTCCGGATGGTAGTAAGATACTATCTAAACGATAAAACTATATTTTTAATCTAGACCACATACCGATTAAAATTTAAATTCATAATTTTAATCCATTCTATACTGTTGGAATAAAATTGGATAACAATGCATTATTATATGTATTCTATAACAAATTCCTTTTGATGTCCCCTATTCTTCAAACATTTTCGTATATTTTTGTTGCCATACTATATCGGCTTACCTTGCTAAGCAAACATCTGCTCGCCGCCTACATATTGTGATGTACCGCCTTCTTACAATAAAACGTACATATTTAAGATCCGTTTAGCTTTGTGGTTTTATAAGTGTTTAGTAACTGCACATCCTTGTTTTGAAGTTTTATTTCAGAAAAGAACTAGCTTGGTTTTTAATTTGGTCTTGTGTGTAAAGATTGTTGTAATGAAATGAATAGTTTTTTAGCATTAGTAATGATACGAATTAAGCTATTATAACTTTAATTACAGGGTCGTTTTCATTTTTTATATCGAATGAAAACGACCCTGTAATGTTATCATCCAAATGAACAATCGAATGAAATAGATTACATCAATAATAATATATACAGTAAAAAAATATTATATAACGCATTTATTAAACAAGTTAAAAACAATAAACCAAGCAAGGGAAGTTTAAACCCATTGATATAAAAAGCGTGTCACAATAAACACCCGCATAACCCGTAAATCGTCTAATGAGCGCCTATTACTTTATTTTTATAAAGCATAGAGAAATAGTAACCATACACTAGGCCGTGATGCGGGTCATCGATTTAATTCTCGATTATCACCCTTTAGTCGACTATTTAATGAGAGTCAATATGATTCGTCACTCTGGATTAAATCTGAAGTGCCTTTGTAAGTGATTTATTTATATTAACTAAAATCAATCATTTTTTAGATTACGCGTAACCCGTAACATGAATTTTCAAAATGTGGATGATTGAATTACAAAACATATTAACCATTTTAAGTACTTTAGAGTCGGAAGGAAAGAATCTAAGTTTTAATGAACTTCTTATTAACTACACAGCAATGATTCATTGCAATTAATTGATCAGAAAACACATTCAAATTCCAGATCAACAATGACATGCTTTAACAAAATAAAACTAAAACATCTTTAATAAAAAGAGTTAAATACAAATCGATTTATTCATTTCTAAGTAACAACATCACAGATTACACAGAGGTATAAAAATTTGCTACCCTTATTAAAATGACTTTTATATACAGGTATTTTAATTATATAGCTTTCTTATAAAATCCCTATCAATACATTCCCCGACTCAGATGCCTAGCATCCAATCAGTACGTTGTATGAATGCTTCGCCTTGCCGGCGCCTGCGTCGAACATATAAGCATTCATTGCTACTGATAGAGCATTGATTCTTCAGGTCAAATCTGTTGACATTGTCATCAATACTGTTTAAGAATCGTCCTGAATCTTGGCTCATGTACGCTTATTATTGTGCATCAAATGTACGCACGTATTAAGTTATAAAATATTTCAGTTACAGACCTAATCGATTCTTGGTCATACAAATACGTCTCGGAATCGCATTAAATTTCTATTGGGCTTCTTTATGTTCTAGTGTAACGTGACCTTTGCGCTAAGATCTGTGGCGAACAAAAGTTTAAACCATGACTCGACTGACTTCCAGAGACGAAATATAAAATGCGAGCAAATGAACGAGTTTTTACTTACACTTAAACAATTAAGCGTTTTGATTTCTCTACGAAGAGCAACATATCATGTCACTAATATTCAACACACTCTCTACACATTTTTTTCGCGATATACTTTAGGTGTAACCTGCAAATAATTAAGCTTAGAAAGCATTTTCTTTCTCTCATTATGATATGATAGACAGCTTAGCTTACATACATACTTTTATCGAATCTAAAATCTATAAATAAGATTTCAGATTGTCATCTTCACAACTAACATCGACTAAGTTTGCATGAAGGCACAAAATTTTGTCGATATTGTTCTGTCTATCTGACCCTGATAACAATTGACCCGAATTGATCGCTAAATATTTATTCCCAATTCTTAACAACTTCCTAGTTCGAAACCTATTCAGCTCATCAGCAAAACTAAGACGCAATGTCCACTGACGTAACTCATTCACATACTTAAGCATTAACACAGCACTTCATACATTCAATTACATTCATTCGTCGTTCATCCCGACCAATATTTACTGAATCTACGACGGGGTCGTTTCAATTAAAATATATTACATTGTTACAATGTCCGACGAGCATAGGGTTAATTGCTATTGCACCGTCTTTGCCTGATCTTTGGTCTTTCGGATCATTGTCGTACACCGTTCGATTTGGTAGTGCAGGGTTGAGATTGTGTGGCCTTGGACCCATGAACCGACCCTGTTATAGTTTATTGCAGGAAATTAAAATTAATAATGGGAGGCTAACTCCGTTTGTTTTTTTTTATTGAAGGGGGGTAAACGAGCATACGTATTACCTGATGGTAAGTGATTACCACCGCCCAGGACACCCGCAACACTAACACCGCATTGCCGGCCATTAGGGGATGAGAGAGGGTATTGGGGGAGGGGTTGGGGTATGGGCCTCCTGTATCCTCACCCAATCGGAGAAAAACAGCGCAGGTGCTGTTTCACACCGGTTTTCTGTGAGACGATGGTATCACTTCGGTCAAGCCGGCCCATGGTTCTCCCACGGTCAATGTTTGTTGCCTTTTTATGACTAAACTATTATTAGATATATATGTATATATAACCTAAGCAAGTCTGAGTTCTAGAAAAGGACGTAGGGTATTCACATCCACAATAATAGGCCAGAAGACGTCATCTTCTCGGAGATTTGTTAGAAATATCTATTGTTAAGCTGTTTCATTACCATTTTTAAGTTCAGTCATGTGTTAAGTCAGTGACTTAAGTTATTTTCCATTCATAAGTTTTTAAGGGAAGGTAATTAACCAAACTGTGGATATCGAGGTAGTCCCTAGTGTGTCCAAAATTCTGTTATTATTAACCATATATATATTACACGTCATATTTAAATACTTTTGTGTAAAGTTTACTGAGTATTACTATAACAAATACGGTATATAACAAACGTCCCTCTCAACTAAAGTTATCCCTCTCATTTTGCACGGAAATACAAATTACATAAGATATCGTACAGTTTATAAAACAAACGACACACAACATCCTTCAATATTCTTAAAAAAAACATCTTACGCAAAATTCAGCTTTAAATAGCGAGCACAACTCTCAAAATCATTTACTTTCATTTTTATCAACACTCCTTAAACAAAGTACAAGGGAAACAGAGCTTTGATTCTATAATTTTAAGGATGAAAGTAGTTTTATGTGCGCATTGGATCAATTATCAAGCAGCTGTCATCATTTAGTGGCATCGCTGGAACAATTAGGACAAGTGACCATAATTATCGTCGCAGGATTGCGTCATCGGGTCCCAAGACAATGCGACGCGTGGCCACATGAATTAGAATTAACAGTTAGCGTTTATTGAATGAAAATGTAGGTTGTTTAGGCCTGTAGTGACGTAACAGTTGTCTTATTGTTACCATTTAGCGAGTTTTGTAACGACTTTCGTAAGATTTTTGAAGAAATTTGAAAGAAACGGATATCTAACGTTTAGAAACTGACCACATAATGTACTCGGCATACATTCCTTCATATTCATCAGTTATGTCCTTAACTTTTTAAAAGAGTAATTGTAGACGCCAGTCAGGGCAACCCGCCACTACCATTTTCTTTTCGAAGTGTTCGTGAAAATTATAACAGTTTTGATCAGCTGAAATTCTGTAACCTTCAAATGCTTCATGGTGCTGCAGGCGGCAACAAATAGTACTTGGTTCTTACGTGCAAAAAATAATCTACCAAAACTACATTTGTCACCGCATGCGGTACCATATGGTTTTTAGTTCGACTAATGTAATTGCTTTTAAGCAGTCGGTTTTTTTTTATCTATTACCAAAATCATTTTTACATATCATATTCACCACAGCTGCTTTCTCTACAAATAGAAATGTGTAATAAATCGTTAAAAAATCACTTTCGGATGGTGAACATATTTTGACAGATTGTATTACAAATTCATTACATTACCATAACAAATCTGAGATCCCGATTGACAGAGGTTATGTCAAAAGTTTCTTTGGGAACAACAAACGAATTATACACAACAGCAGGCCCCCATATAAATAATATTAATGAGCCTCAAAGCTAAAGCCACGATAATTGTCTCAGTTGTACCGAGTAATTCTCATCGCCATCGCATATCTAGGTTAATTTATAATTACACGTGAGCGATCCTGTCAGAACTAATGGAACTTGAATGAAGACACGTTTCATTAAAATAACGTATGTTTTAATTTAGTTGATTAATATTTTTGTTGTGTAGCCGTTGACGGCTTGAGAATCGTGGTGTTTAGTTATTTGTGGTTAGAATACCGTAATAACTATTTAAAGTTTCATTAAGACATGATCATGTTTAAAAAATACCTTTCCACGTTTAGCTTTTTTGTACTGGCCTTAAATAAATTGTCTCTAGAGAAACTGGAAACAAAACATAAGAATGGATCAGAGTGGCGTGCAGAGAGACCTATGTCTAGTAGTGAACTGCGATGGGTTAATGATGAAAGAAAGTGTAGTTGAAGTCTAAATGCAAAAATTTTTTACGACATACTCTTTCATTTATATTTTTTTTCTAGACATTCTATGGAATTTTACTCAGACATACTTTATGTATATTACCATAACCACTCTCCTTTATTATAATTATTACTAAACAAAGCAAATGTAAGAAACAGCATTAATTTTCACTATTCACCGGACCAAACATCCTTTCCAAAAATTAAGGGGGAAGTCCACAAAAATATAACATTTATAACAGTTAGCCAAACCAAGCAGACATCTGGTTGGGATCATAACGATATTGTGTACCGAGCCATTCCTTCGTATATAATAATAAAAAATATTAATGCTACGCGTAAAAGTACGGTGGCCCTAATCGCATTATGGCCCTGCGACCGTTCACGGGTTATTATGTTGATGCGTTTTTATTTAGGGGTCTATGGTCTTGAAGGTAGAAAACTCATTGTTTTCTACCTTCAAGACAGTACACTTGAAGGGTTGGTACGCGATTATCGTTATAAATCAGTTTAGAAATACTTAAAAAAAATCCTTGGGTAAAATTGTTTTATTTATTTGGCCGTACAATGGAGATTCTGACTTCGAATTTTAAAAACTGAGAAGCTTCTTCTTAGAAGTGTGATTTTGGTTTAGATCATAAAAATAATTTGTTGATTCTATATTATTGTTTATATGATCTATGGGTTTTGGCCCACTATACAACGCTAGACGGGTCGGTCCTTCTCATTGCAATGCTGTTATCCTACGTAATTTTTATTTTTATGGAAAAGGTTAGGCAAACGAACAGACGTATCGCCTGATGGTAAGCGATTACCGCCGCCCATGGACACCTGCAACACCAGAGTCGTCACAAGTGCGTTGCCAACCTTAGGGGATGGGAAGGGGATAAGAGGAAGGGTTGGATTATGGGCCTCCGGTATCCTCACTCACTCCGTGAAACACAGCGCAAGCGCTGTTTCACATCGGTTTTCTGTGAGGCCGTGGTATCACTCCGGTCGAGCCGGCCCATGCATGCCGAAGCGTGGCTCTCCAACGTTAGGCGGCTCTTACGATGCCCAAAGGATGAATAGGGGTGGTAATGAACCGTATTCTTAATCCATTACGACATGGATTCTCATATGTTACTCAATTGTGACCCTTATTGCATCCAGCCCAAGTATCAGTTACAAAATATCATTAATGACGAAATTATACACTTTAACAGCTTTAAGAAAACAATTTATGAAGACGATGCTAATGGACCTCGCACAAAAGAGCTGCGGTTAGTTAAGAAACTGTTAGGTTATTATAGCGAGCTTAGCACTTCGTTATAATTGTACATTTATGTTTTACTACTTATTTCATCATTTAACGTGTAAATAAACCATTTTATAGATTCATTTAAACGCATGTCTTAAGAGTGTAAAGTTTCATTTGGTTAAAAACAATAATTACCTGAACAATGTATGTTTATTTACAATGTACGTTTACTTAAATATTTTTAAGAATTGTGACAAATCAAATTTGACAAAAATATGTTCGTAAAAGTTGTTTTTAACACAACCCTGCCTAGTCCGAAGCTAAGCAGAGCTTGTATTGTGGATACTAGATAACTGATTTAAATACATATATAACTTTTTTCGTAAATACATTCATATTATACATAGAAAAAACTCAAACTCCGAAACAAATATTTGCAGATCATACTAACATTTGGTCCGTCCCGGATCTCACTCGCATACGCTTATACTACACCACCGAGTTGGTTGTATATTGCTTTTCCATTGGCAAGTCTATACAATTGAAATTCGCCATCGGAACTAGAAATACCATAATTTCAAACGAGCTCAAATGATTAGCAACGTACTTGTGTCGGTCATGTAGTAGCGACCAGACTCTCCTACCATCAAGTGATCAGGCTATTTGTTTTCTACCATAAAACCAATAAAATAACGAAATATCCTTACCTGTTACTTTCATTCTTATAACTAAACAGTACATTTGCTTTTTATTACTTCTGATGAACATAACAACGAAAAACAACCAAGTTAAATGTACCAAACGCTTTTCTGTTAAGTTAAACCATTTCTAGACGATGACATTACTTTAAGCGCAGTTATTTTGTGCCGTTTAGGTGACAATAAAATATCACATTAATATTATAATAACAGATTAGGACCTCGTTGTAAACAATCGAAAGAAAGATAAAAGCAATTTTAGCGTTTACATCGTTTATTATATAGCGTACATTATATTATTGAGTTAAGAGAAAGGAGGCTTTGGTTTAGATAGTAATCTGTAAATACACAAGTATTATAATTATGCACAATATTATGTAAAATGTTAGATCCACTATAAACAAGTACTAACCCACCAAATTGAAATGAAACTCCCAGAGTCAGAAATGAAGTATATAGTTAGAAATACCTCATAGATATCTCCTACCCTTATGAGGGTAAAGATGACTATTGTTCTACACTACTATGAAACTTAACATTGTGTTAAGTATCAGAATGTTCCTGAAAGTAGTATTCCGAATAATTTTTCTCGTAAACAAATGCATACGGTAGAATAAAACAAAACCCAACGAAAGAAAACGAAAATAACATGTATTTCTCCTGTTACAGATGCGTGCGGCTTATCAGATGTACCACACATAGAAAGTCTGCAAGAGAAGTCCCAGTGCGCCCTCGAGGAATACTGCCGGAGTCAGTACCCTAACCAACCGACGAGGTTCGGTAAACTCCTCCTCAGACTACCCTCATTAAGGACAGTCAGCTCACAAGTGATAGAACAGCTGTTCTTCGTGCGATTAGTCGGCAAAACACCCATAGAGACCCTCATCAGAGACATGCTGCTCTCCGGCAGTTCGTTCTCCTGGCCGTACATGGCGACTATGTGACATACGATGTGGAGGCAGCTGGCAGCGGCATGATCCACGCCCTACGGCTTCTCGCCGTACCTGTCCGGCCAGCGGTTTGACCCGTTCCAGAGGTACCAGCGCGAAGCCCAGCCCGAGGATGTCGTCACGTCTTCGAGCGAGTTTCACGAGAATACGGAGACGAGTGACGAGTACTTCGGTTCAAGGACAAGCAGGGAGAGCGAGCGGCCCGACCCTTGCACCTTTGATCCCATATCAGCTTTCTACGCTCCTAAGTCGAGCGAGGAATTCGAAGCGAGCTCCGAGACGCAGCAAAAGAATGGGCAAAAGTCCCTAATGATAGACAATTTGTTAAATATAAGACAGGAGTGTAGCATACCGGATATGAAATAACCGTGGGTCAGTGGTCTCCGTAGTGTATTAGATAAAGATTTTTGTTCCTCTGTAAAAATAATTTACTATTTAATATTGTAAATAAAAATGTTTTTATTATTGTACATTAATAATTAAGAGTTTTCTATGACGATGGATAAATTTTTTATATACTTTTATTGTACTTTCTGGTTCTTCTTTTTGTAGAAAATGTATAAAACAATGTTGGATAACGCAATAAATTGTACATCAGTCGTACAATGTCTTGTGTAGTTATGTGTATAAAAGGTTTCGATACCACGGGAACCTTTCTACGAATCTATAGGTTGATCCGACTGCCAATTAATAAAGGAGTAAGTATAGAAGAGATTACATAATAAAAAGGGGGTTTAAACTTCTGTCCTACTATACAGCTTTACGTAATGGATTTTTACATATTGTTTGTAAAAAGTGTATAAAATGGGCTTAAATACATGTTTGCTCAACTCAGTAGTTTGTAAAACATATCTAAAAATTTACAAAATAGATTTATGAGCTTAAATTGTAAGATTGGCAGTTGTTTCTCCCTATACATATTAAGGTATACCTAAATAAGGTTTAAGATATGTTTTTATTTCACACTGGTGCTTTTTGAACTCAAATATTGACGAATATTTCCTTGTATAATGTACAAATTCCGCAAAGCATTTATAGGTATCTATTGTTCCTTGAAAAATCTCCTTTATTTAAAAAAATGAAATTTTGAGTGAAAATGTTTTGTGTTTTTACTTGTTTCTATGTATAAATAATAGTGAGAAATACAAATTATGTAAGTGTAGTTAACTAAACAATTTTTTTTTATTTAATGTGTAGGAAAACAAGATTTTTTAATATTACAATATATATTTTTAGTTTTTGTTATGACGTTCGTCATTCTAAGCGGGGAAACATAATTTTGAACACTTCAATTTTTTTTTTATATTAATATTTGTTTGTAATGTAATCTATTACCAAAGCTCTATTAAAAAATATATTATCTGTATTAAATTACATTTGGCAACCCTCTAATGACCGCTTTAACGTAATAGAATGTACTTACCTGTTTATTTGCAAAAAATGTATTACATTTTACATTACATTACAACCAAATATTGAGAGTATAGAAGTAAAAAACAAGCAATATACTAAATGTAATATATAATTTTATACACCCAAAATAGTTGGATGTTATGATTTTTGTGTAAAAGAGAAGCAATGTATTTATTCGCAATAAATTGTACAGTGAATGTATAAAAAATATGTTGGTGTGCGTATGAGAATGTATGAAGTTGTATAAAAAATAAATATTAATGAAAAATTAAAAGTGTCTCCCTGGATTTTAATTAACTCAGTTTTATTTATTAACTTCTGCAAGCTCTTGCCATTTTTGCTATGAAAGCAAAGTGTTGAAGTCGGTGAGTGATTAAGAGATTATATTAAGTCGGTGGGTAACTTAAGAGCCGACTCAGGGAGTTATATACACAGGACAACATCACTACGAATAGAAGGAAATCTTGAAACAAACTCTATACCAACTATATATATACCTAGTTGTCTGGTCACCATAGCGTGGCTATGTTGGTCAAAACCTTCTCGCTAAAGGAGACCTTTATCCAGCATTGAACTTTTAAAGGATATTGATGATGATGACGAAGTATCAGAACATAGTATGCCACATTTGAAACCAACTGGACAGTTCGTTCAAAAAGCGATAGATTTGTAATCGAGTATTTACTAGTTCCAATCCCACACAGTTGTAAAATAAATCAAAATCTTAAATAGAAAATGGAGGACAATTTTTGCTACATCATAAGTGTTCAATAGAGTAGTTTGGAATATGAATATGGTATATATTACCCACGCCCTAAACACCCGCAATACCAGAGGCGTCATAAGTGCGTTGCCGGCCTTTGGAGGATAGGGAGGGGTATGGGCCTCCGGTATCCTCACTAACTCGGTGAAACACATCGCGAGCACTGTTTCACACCGGTTTCCTGAGAGGCCGTGGTATCACTCCGGTCGAGCCGGCCCATTCGTGCCGAAGCGTAGTTCTCCCATGATAAACGGTAACCCATCGTAAAGAAATAAATAGTTTCGGACACGAGACTTAGATTAATAACAGGTTTGAGTGTTGTTATTGAAATGAAAACTGCAATCCGTATCCGCACCGTTTAAGAAATAAAAGACCTGATCAAGCTGAGTCGCTTATGACGCCATAATCTGTTATTTCATACAGACTGTTTTAATAATTAAAAAAACCAGGAGATTCTCGTATTTGTTTTCTCGGAGCTCCTTATTTAAAAACTTTTTTTAAAATGTCTATTTTCTTTAAAAATGCTGACTGTTTAATTTCATTCAAACCTGATAGAGTGTTTTATCAGGTTTAATTTCATTCAAACCTGATAAAATACTCCTTAGACCGAAAACGAGGAGTTTCATTATAATGCAGGCGCATTCATTAATATTTTTTCTAAATGATTTAATTTGACTTAATAGTCATATCACATTCTAAAAATTGACGCTATATCTTTATCTTCTCCACAATTAGTCAAAAAGAATTTCGTATACACTCTGTATAATTGCGGAGAAGATCTTGTATTTCCCTTCTCATTTATTCTCTCTACCATTGAAACTCACCCGCTCCTCGATTGAATCAAATATAGATCTTAAATCAAATACAAACGGAAGTGGCAACACCAGCCAGTATTAACCAGGCAATTATATTTAATTGTCGAACAATTCTAACGACTTGTTTGTTGTGTGTGTGATTGTGTGAAGGTGCGCGTGAGACTGCGTCTGCGCAGGTGGCCGACACGCGATCTATGTGTAAAGTGATTTGTTTAGCGCATGCGTGGGAAGTTTGCGGTAACGCAACCTGTAAGTTTATGTTGTATGGTCTGATCAGTTGGATTATTTATTTATTTTCTTGTTCAATACATGTAGGGACGAATTTCAAATTAGTGTAAAGCTTTAGTCTATTTTTTGTGTATCCATTCTTATATACATTCAAAAGTAGCTCTGTCTGTCTATTACGCCTAAACCCCTGTACCGATTTACATGAAATCCAGCTTGGAAATACTTTAATTCTTGAGGAAGAGCATAGGCTACTCTTTACCGCAATAACTGACATGATAAATGACACGCCGCAGACAAAAGCTAATAACATCATAACATACAAATTAGTGGTAAGGCAGAGGCGTATATTTTTTTAAGGGATGATAGGCAAATAAGCAGACGTATCTCCTGATGGTAAGCGTTGACCGCCGCCCATGGACGCCCGCGACAAAAAAGGTGTCACAAGAGAATGGGGTGGGGGAGGGGTTGGGGTATGGGCCTCCGGTTTCCTCACTTACTCGGTGAAACACAGCGCTGGGACTGTTTCGATATGCCATATGAGTTTTCGTATGGCATTTTGACATAGTAACTTAAAAACTTAAAATAAAGTTTTGACTTAAGGATTTAGGTACATAACTACTCTATACAAACTTTCTTTGTAGCCATAATTATAAACAGTGATTAAAATCAAAGCTACACTTTAAAGGAACTTGTTAAATTTTCGCTATTGCTATATTTTGACTGCCTCTGTGGCTCAGTGGTAGCGAATGCCACACTGCTGTGCTCTAGCACAGCAGTGTGGCATTCGACTCAGGAATCGAACCCGAGACCTCTAGGTCTCGGGTTCGATTCCTGAGTCGGACTAAATGTTTGTATGATCTGCAAAAATTTGTTTCGGAGTTTGGGTGTTTTCAATATATAATATGTATGTATTTACAAAAAAAAAGTATATAAGTATTAATATCAGTTATCTAGTACCCGTAGTACAAGCTTTGCTTAGTTTGGGACTAGATGGCGCTGTGTGTTAAAATGTCTGAACATATTTATTTATTTATTTTCTTTTGTTAATCAAATTTATAAGAATTAGCTGCGTACTATAAATAAATGTTGATTATGACCTCTTTAATTTATTATTAACCCTTTTAATTATATATTTGTCTTCGCTTAAACCTATATTAAAACCCTTCTTCCACTCCTCATTCTAGAAACAGCGATATCGAACAAAAGTGTACAAGTACAATTTACAATCGTGATAAAACTTAATAATAACACCAATTAAAAACAAATAGTAAACAATAACAACATGAACACACATTCCCATAGATTTTGGGACAGTCCTAAAACGCCCACAGTTTGACATCCGTGTCGAACCCCGCGGGAACCCTAATTTATTACAAATCACAGTACCTCTGCGGAAGTCAGGTGGTACACTTAACTAGCCATATCCATACACCTGTGTTAGGGTTGTCACTACAAATATCTTGATTAATTGACGATGTGTTTCATAGTTAGATGTTATCAGGCAACTACACAATAAGGTGGTCTAGAATGTATGGGTTTATTATGTAATGATATTAGATCTTAACAAGAAGATAAAGCGAAATTTGAAAAAAAATTAAAAAAAAATAATTTGAACCGACTTGAAACAATATATGTAAGTGATATCAGTAATCGTAGTTGATTTGTTGTTAAATTTCAATGTCGTCGTCTGTCTCCGAATCATATCATTAGACCTATATAAATTTTAAATGGGACCGTTTCGGAGTTTGTTTCGAAAAAAAGTATTTTATTTTAATTTTTTTAATAAACTTTTATTTCAGAACAAGTAAATAACATTGCTAATCTGTTTATAAATGACGAAGTTATGCCCGAAAACACATAAAAAAATTATAAACATACGAATTAAGATCCTTCTCCTTTTTAAAATCGGTTAAAAAGATATTAAAATGAGTTTAAACAAGAATTTTGAGATTTTTGTCAAATCAAGTGGTGAGACAAATCTCATGGACTTCTTCAGTCTCCGACAGGTTGAAAAATTCTTCATATTTTATTTTAACTAGTAAGTTATGAGTAGATAATACTTTATACCTGTCTAATTATTAGTAACAAAACAACAATGACACGATGCACAAAATATTCATAAAAGCACTCACATCAGAAACCCAACAAAATACTAAAATAGCTATTATTCGTGAATTATTTTAATGCCTTTTTAAATATATTTTTAAATGTTGTAAGTTCAGTAGAACTTACAATTAACACAGACAAAATTTCATTTGCCGTTACAAAACCTTCTTACCCATTACAAAACCTTATCGCTTGTCACCATTACCAAGTATATTGAAGACGGTTATCACAGTTGGAATTCTATCACATCATTCACCCCTTATTATGAAGTGTTAATTGTTTTTAAAGCCATACAAATCACAACCAAACCTTAAGTAGTTAGTACGAGGTTTAATGAATGAGTTTATTTTAATGTGTTTCAGAGATTAAAACTCCCAGTAGGAGGTGAAAACGAATTATAGTTTAACAACCATACATGTGACTTATATGTAATAAACATGCGACTAATATTAAAATGGATATTTAAGGTTCATTTTGTACATAAATCTATGTTAATTACCATAATAGTTATCTATTATATTTAACAGGAATAGAACTTAAACTGTCCGGATTGTTTATGGCTATTTGTAATGACAAATAATTTGAATCAAGAATGATTTGTTTTATTGAAAGTGTACAAGACATTGTCAAATTTCGAAAATGTTACATATGTCAAATAATTTTCTTCTTCTTCTTTTGAGGAGATGGCAACCAGCCGGATCAGCTATTTCTGCCAATGTCAAGTATTTAAAGTCATCAATTCTAAGTCTTTGAGTCTTCAAGTCATCGTCTTGATGAAATTAATGATAAAAAATATGAAAACCGTGGATGACATTAAATAAGGACCGTCTTTCAAAAAAACAAAAAAAACAAATAATAATGTTAAATTAATTTTATGTTATGTACTTAGATTAAATATATGTCAAACAGTCAACGCTGTGAAGACGATGGAAAAAAATAGCGCGATGCTCGATGCGATGTATGTAGATATAACTATAGCACTTTGGTAAAAGTACACCTTTTTGTCTTTTTCTTTTTTATTTTATTAATAATTTAAACACGAAAAGAGAGTCAATCCTATTTCTAAATTATGAATCTCTTTTTCTTCGTCCTTAATGTAGTAAGTAAATTAAAACGCTATGTGAAAATGTTACTGTCTAAAAAAGGATGCTTATAAGCAGACTTATAGAACCTTTTTTATTCCGTCCGCAAGCTCTTGTATGTTTCATTATTGTTCGTAATTAAAATAACAAATCAAGAGTTATTGCACCAATGATGGCGATGTACCAAGTCCACGCATTTCAAATTTGACCAACTCTAGTCAACCTTATTTAAAATTATTTTCACAGCCAGTTTTCCTGTATGAATACAGCAAACAGAAACCATTTTATTTATCAATATTTGTCCACCTATAAATGAGATTCCTTGCGTTTACCTACTGAACGACTGTAGCGATTGGAACAGGAAAAGTGTCGTTTATAATGGCAGAACATGTAAAATCCACATTATTTGTTTATAACTGAACTGTTGATAACGAAATACGATTACAAAAGACTTCATAGTAGATATAATAGCAATAATAATAAATGTACGTACATATATACAAAAGTTAGTGAAGGATTGTTATCTTTGATTATAATACCTTGTTTATAGTATATATATTAAGTTTGTGGATGTATTTTTGTATATGTATGTATATATGAATAGTATGAGTACATGTGTACTTATACATGAATGATGAATATTTTGAATTTGGTGTTTTTTTTTGTAAATATTCACATTTGAACAGATTGGAGATTTGTGCACCCTACTACTGGTAACCTTATTAATGTCACCAAATTATCCATGAGCGATAAGACCGCCAATTGTCACATTTGTATGTTGTAATTCTTTTTTTTTATATGTTAAGTGTGTACAATAAAGATAAATAAATAAAATATATCTGTATATTGATATGTGTACATCTTTCGTTCAACTTTGTACATATTTCGTTTAACAAAAATTATACTAACGGAGGAGAAAGAAAGGCTCAGTTAAAGTTTATTTGAAGGAGGTTGGCAGAAACATAATAGTATTAATGGAAAAGAAGGCATTATGAGTAAACTTCGACCACTGGGCGACCATTTACTATTGGGATCGTGCGAAGTGTATGGTGAGGAAACGATCATAGCGCTTGCCGTGGCAGAAATATGCAACAATTGGGGCTAAGTGAAACTTGTTAATTCAAAATTGCACTAAAAATAAGTCAATATTCTTGTTGTATTGTAAAAATAACAGCAAATACAGAAGTGTAAATTTTATGTTTTGCTTAAAGCTGTCTGGAAATTAAATCAAACATTTAAATGGATATCTGCTGTAAAAAGTAGAAATTAAGTGATACTGGCTCTAACCTTAAATTACATTATGAAATCAATTTTATTTAAATGTATGATTGTTTCTAATAAACTTTATTAAACATACTTTGAATTTAACACTCCAAAAGCACTTTTTTTATAACAAATGCCTTTAAAAATACTATTTATTATCTTTCTATATATTATTTATTTACTTAATTTTACATAAAATAATACGAACTTGTCATTCTCTATTTGACAAACGCCCCTAAAGTTGCGTTTGCGAGATGACGCTAGTGTCGTGCACGTTCCCAATAATGTTAATTTAGGTTGTGTGCGTTCCAGAAACTCAAAAATCTCTGTACAGATAGAATTCAAATAAAGCCACGATATTATAATCTACTTTAAAGATTGTTTTTATTTACTATGTTCCTGATATCTCGTCAATGCAACCATTCATTGTGGTCCACAGAAAGTTTCGTTTGTTTCATATACTTTCTGGAATAATTTTAGTAAATTCCACGTTTTGTGTGTTGTAATTACAATGTGTTTACTTTAGAAAAGAAAGAAAGAATTGATTGGTCCATAGGTGCAGTGGATGATATAACTGATTGCTTATGACTGGAATTTTAAACCAGGGGTTTAAAATTCTATTCATAATTGGGACAAATTATTGTGTGATGATCATTTGTTCTGAGCTTGGGTGTAATTTAGCTATAATAATTATAAATTTAGAGATATGTTTATCAACAGTCTGGTTCCCCAAGCGACCGTGCTTTAGATATTTGACATTATCGGCTGTGACTTTAACTATCTCAAAGAAAAAGTGTCTGTTTGTAATTTCAAATTAACAATTTTTCAAAGTATTTCGGTACTTACACAAAAACAAAACAATTTTTTTCTTTCCCTGTGTCTGTTTATCTGTCTGTTTCTTCGGATTAATCTCTGGAAACTAATCGCTGAAGAAAACTTAGGCTACTTTTACTATCGCGGCGTTATCTGCGAATTTTGCCATAAAAGTGCAATAACAAGAACAGGTAACACCACGGGGCTCGGATAGTTAAAATATAAGGATGAAGGAATACAAGATTAACTTCATACACACTTAAACTGAAAATATATCTAAGAAAGAAGATATATTGAATACAAACAATGCTCTACCTGAATACTTTTTAAAAAACATACTTGTTTCAACGTTTTATTTGACACACAGTCATCTACTTCGTTGTTAACAACATTTCAGAGGTTTCAGTTATAGGTAAAGGGCGGTGGGCGGGGCAGAGGTCGCCCAATGAGGTCGGAGGTCACGACCCACGACCTGGAGGGCGACCCGCGAGCGCATACTCCGTGGAAAACGATTGATTCGTGCTAACTGTGACGCCCCTGTAGCTCTATAACTGTGGATATTTCGCTGTCGTGCTTGAAGACTGGCAACATGTATCAATAAAAAGTATCTATAAATATATCTAACTAACTGTTGCTTGCGACTCCACTCGCGTATCACGGCAAATAGTAGCCTATGTGCTGTTCTTGTGTATAAGCTATCTTACTGTAAAGTTTCATCCAAATTCGTTCAGTACTTTTGAGTAAAAGAGAAATAAACATCCAAACATCCTCACACACTTTCGCTTTTATATTATTAGGGATGCTTTATTAACACTATTTAGAAGAACATTACACCTCTTTAAACAAACTTGTGGTCGCTCAAAATTCCATCATAATTCATTCATTCTTAGGGTTCCGTACCTCAAAAGGAAAAAACACTACTCTTATAGGATCACTTTGTTGTCCGTCTGTCTGTCTGTCAAGACCCTTTTTCTCAAGAACGCGTGGAAATATCAAGCTGAAATTCATATCAAGTACTCAAGTCTTCTGTCTCTTGAAGCTGTGAAAAAAACAAAGTTAACGCAATCAAAAGATAAAGGGTACTTCCCGTGAACAAAAATACACAAAATTGTTTTTCTTTAATAGTATTTATTACTTTAACTTATAAACTACCTGTGTAAAAATATCTGCATCCAAGCTAATATTATTGTATCAGGCGCTCATAGCCCAGTTGCACTCGGTGATTAGAAACAATCACTGATGGTAAGCAACGACGGTGCAGTCAGCACCTGGATGGGTGACCGCTGGTGGCATGCTACCATTAGCGTCTCCGTGATTCGGAGGTGACGTCACATATCAGTCGTGAAGCTTGGAGGCCTTTGGGCGGCTTGAATACATCCAACGGCAGGATTATGTAGCCACAACGTAGTCTTGCCAGTCCCCAACCCGCACTTGGCCAGCGTGGGAACGTATGGTCCTAACCCTCTCCTGAGAGGAGACCCGAGCCCAGCAGTGGGACATTATGGGTTGTGATTGAAGCTAATATTATAAATTCTGAAATAAACTTGTATGTCTATATGTGTGTATGTTTACGTATACGTTTTCACGCCTAAACCGCGGTACCCATTTTAATGAAATTTGGCATGGAGATACTATGGTTCTTCTGGAAGGACATAGGTAGACTACTATTTACAGCAAAAATCTATACATGTACAAGCTGACAGAGTCGCGGTCGAAAGTCAATAGAATTAAAGGAGCGCCGAGTTGTTTTTCTTTAACAGTATTTGTTACTTTAACTTATAAATTACCTATTTAAAAATAACTATAGTCCATTCGCTTAAATACCGTCGCTTTAATCTCGCCGCCGCTCCGTCCAAAATGCGGCTATTTGTCTTAGCAAAATCGAAGGAGCCGACTGCGGCGTACACCCACACGTCAAATACAATACAATGTGTTTGGGTTTGTTGACTCTTCTTACGTGTGAACTGAAAATATTTTAATAAACGCTCGGACGATCAGATGTTTTTGTTCTTCGTGTAATTTGGCTTTACTGCCTAGGTTATTTAAGCAACTAACTTATATGAATTTATTATTACGTATTTCACAACATAACTATAACTGCGTCCAGGTGTACCGACACTATCTAAGCGAATGGACTATACATAGAACTAAACTGGATGCCATAAATCAAACTTTATCTACACGTGTTACGGAACAAGATCCTCGGCTTCCCACTTCTAATTCATCTCATCTCACCTTCTACATAAGTTTCTGAAAATAACATTACTGACAGAAATCTGTGCTTGAAATGCCCTATGGCCAAATAGCATTGTCTAGTCCTATTATGCTCAAAATATAATTGAACAATAGAAGTACTACACCTGACAGGTCTCAACTTGTATCTAAACGTCCCCTAGGGCTGAAGTAGGTAGGGTACTATAACGAAAATACATAGAAACTAACTTAAGATAAGTTTATTTCGCTGTATAATTTAACCAATATTATAAATTCACAAGTAACTCTATCTATTTGTTACGCTTTCATCTGAAGGCTGAACCGATTTTGATGAAGTACGGTATAAAGATAGATTGAACTTTGGAGAAAGACAGTGATAATAACAATAATAATACATAACGTAGTGTAGGACGTCCACAGGCCAGGTGGAGCGATGATTTGCGCAGAATGACTGGCAGGAGCTGGATGCGAAAAGCCATAGATCGAACTAAGTGGCGTGAAATTGGAGAGGCCTATGTCCAGCAGTGAACTGCGATAGGCTGATGATGATGATGATGATGATGATAGTGATAAAAGATATAGACGTGTGTGAAGCCGCGAGCAATAGCTAATTTAATATATGTTTTATAAACAGTTTTTTATTTAGTTTGGAGATTTTTAAGCAGTATTCCAAAATAATTCCATTATCAATATTTTACTGATTTTGATTAATGAATAATTGCCACTAAAATAATACACTAAACAAGAAAAAAAGCCTTTTACATACTTTATAGCGTAACAAGATTGTCGCCAAAATCATATATTTAAATACAAAAAAAAACTACGTAATTATTATTGATTAAAGTCTTAATAATAATTGCTAAAATAAATGTATGGTAAACTAGCTGAGCCCTGTGGAGTTACCCGCAATACGACATAAACCGCGGACAAAGGCGCGGGGTGAAACTATTCTTAAAAAGTAGCCTAAGTTAGTTCATATCATCAACCACCTACCAGTGAAAGTCCCGTCAAAATCGGTACAGCCTTTCTAGAGATTTTTTTAGACCAAACAGACAGAAAGGCAAACAAAAATTGAAAAAAAATATGTACCGTGTATACATACATATGCATTTAGCAAAAAGGGGTTATTTTAATATTACAAACAGACACTACGATTTTATTTATTTGTATAAATGTTGCAGATTTCTACCTTAATATAGAACAAAAGCAATCTCTTATCTAGACAGAGATCTAGAAACTAGCCTTATTTTTTTTATGACTTTTTACTCTTTATGTTGCGATGGTTAAATGTTACCTGTACAGTAAAAGCCACTCATTCTATCCTCGTGATTACGATAAGAACATAATACAGTACTGGGCAAGAAATAATGCACATCGACTTCTAAAAAGAGACATTCGGCTAATTTCGGCTTTGTAGAGCGTTGTCCCTTTCTCACACTACATATGTTACGTTACTTCAGTCGTTCGACAAATGCGGTGAAGTTTACGGACTGTAAGTACTTCGTGCGAAAGGGACAATGCTCTACAAAGGCGAAATTAGCCGAATGTCTCTTTCTATAGGTCGATTTCCATTGTTTCTTGCCCAGAATCTGCAATTGTTTAACTATTATAAACTAAATATTCTTTGGCTTTGTTTCCACCAGATCCCAAAACCAAGTAGGTAGTTCTACGTCTACATAATTATTTTATTCATTTTATAACGATATGCGTGTTCGGTGTTTACCTCGGAACCCAAACCATCACTGACCTGTCAGGCGCATACGTTACTTCTACGGACACTTCCAAGACATTCAAAAGGTAACATTTGAAAGCTCCCATCTCTTAAACCAAAATTACCCTCACGCCTTCCATTGCGTAGTTTGTTCGGCGACCTTTTTCCTGGCTTGTGGGTAAACGTCGATGTATGGTGTGAAATGCATGGTTGTGGAGGAGTGAATGCGTTGCTGTGACGTGGTGCTGTCAATCACAATCAAGCACGACCACCCGTACGATTAGGCGCGGGATAGTGGAACAGAAATCCGTGGAGTTGGTTAATTTTTTTATTACTTGTTCAATAATAGTAGTACTGAAAATACACCTTAGTTGCTTCCTTTCACAAATTATATTGTAATCTTTAAAGGTATTTCGGTTTGAAAAATCGAAATATTAAATCTATTTCTGACTTTAATGGCTGACTGGTTAAAATTTATCAAATATTGCATAACTAACTGTTTAGCAACGAATTAAATAATTCTGCATAATGGGTACCATTTTTAATCCAATCTAGTAATTTTAACAGGATTTGAGAGAAAACTAGAAAACCTTCAGACCAGAAGGACAGTACCTTTCTAATTTTTTTTAAATATTTTAGATCTTAATAACTCTATTAAGTCACAGCTCTTTCATTAACGAATTAAACGATCATTTATTCCTCAGAGAAACATTTTTAGCCGACTTCAAAAAAGTAGGAGGTTCTCAATTCGACTGCTTTTTATGTTACCTGTGAACCGATTTTGATGACTCTTTTGTTATTTGAAAGCTGGTGACTTCCGTGTGGTTCCATTTCAATTTGATCCAGTTCTTGAAATTGTTTTTTGAAAATTTTTGTTCATACACGGTTATTAAGTTGTCAACTAAACCTCATAACCTCACCAAAAAAAGTTAAAACACAACACAGCTCCACACATTTCCCTGTCGCCCAATCATCTAGGCGTACAAGCAGCACGTTTACCAGATATCCGTTCATCTGTCCGTCTTATCTCCTATCTCACACCTCACAATGGACACACAAAACAATATTTTTGATTTCCACATTATTCTGTTTCGTTAGTTCGATTTTACCGTTATATTTTGAACGCACCATTATTGTATTCAAGACTGTTCGATGTGTTTTATCGGCTACTAGATCGATGCCTATTAGATATACATACTTATATTTGAATATAATAATGCTCCTAAGCTTTGCACTTCTCCTACTTTTCATCAGATTAGCTGAAGTAAAGAATATAGGTTCAGGTTTAAAGAATTTTATTCTCAAGAAGATACATAAGCCAATTGCCTGAGAACTTATTTTATTTAACCCAATAAAATTTTCATACGATGTTTGTGTAAGGACGTCCTAATACTTAATTATGTTAAAATAAATATTTACGTGAAAATCGAGTTATTACTTATTATATAATGAGTTAGTCTTGACTTAAATAGGCTTAAAATGTTCACATGTGTGTACTAAAAATCATACATAACAATCTGATGTCCATGATGGTTGTCTAGAAGACATCGCCGTGAGCGATAAGACCGCCAATTATTGTAGCAATCCTTTTTGTCACTCATTTTATTTTTTTTAGTATTTTGTAATATGTACGCAATGAAGATAAATAAATAAACAAAAAAAAAACGTGTCTTATAAATGAAGGTAGGCTGTTAAAAAGTTGGATACCTTCAAAAGAAATGTTCGTTTTTCTAAATAAAAATAAAGATTTCTGAAAACTTTATACTGTCATCGACCGATAGCATTGCCGGTACTGTTGGTCTAGTGGTTCAAGCGATTACCTAGCGTTACTGCGCTGTTGTGTGTTCAAAGCCCAAATAGGACAACACCCTGGTGATGTCGGCATCACATAAGTTTTTTTTACGATATATGGGGCAAACGAGCAGACGTACACCTCAATCAGGTAACGCACTTGTGGTGTTGCCGTCAGCGGCAACACCACAAGTGCGTTACCGTGGGAGAGCCACGCTTCGGCATGAATGGGCCGGCTCGACCGGAGTGATACCACGGCCTCACAGAAAACCGGTGTGAAACAGCGCTTACGCTGTGTTTCATCGAGTGAGTGAGGATACCGGAGGTCCATACCCCAATCCAACGCCCCCTATCGCCCTCACCATCCCCCTTCCCCCCAGGCTGCCATAATGTGGGTCACCATGCTGTATTGTTCTTTTTCGCATTGAGGATTGTGACCACCACTCTTGGATTCTGCTCATGCTTTCCATCAGGCAGGGCAGAGTTATTTTGGCAGCTTAAATATAAAAAAAAAAAAAACAACCTTTTAAGAAGCAGTAGGAGTCTTATCTTCAAGATTTGAAGGTCTCATTGGTCCAACAATACGACAGTTAATTCCACAATTTTTTTGTGCGAGGCAGAAAGTTTCTGGAAAATGTGTATGTTTTATAAAGTTCCCCGTGACACAGGATTTGTTCCTAATTCGGGAGTTGTCAAAAAAGAAAAATAAAGCAGTCCACTGAAGTATATGGGCCTGTCCAACTGCACGCCACTTCATTCTACCTTTGGCTTATCTTATCCAACTCCTATCAATTTGTGCCAACGTTTGAGAGCCACGAATGGGCCGGCTCGACTGGAGTGATACCTCGATCTCACAGAAAACCGGTGTGAAACAGCTTGCGCTGTGTTTCACCGAGTGAGCGAGGATGCCGGAGGCCCATATCACAACACCTCTCCTCATCCCCCCCCCCATCCCCCAAGGCCGGAAACGTACTTGTGACACCTCTGGTGTTGCAGGTGTTCAATGGCTCATTTGCTCTCAATTACATAAAAAAAATATCTTGCGTTAATCGTCACGAGAGAGTTGATATTTGCAAGAGTCATGTTTCAGCACTAATAGGCTTAATCGAAGTGATACTACGGACTTACAAAATTCCGATGCTATAAATGCCTTCAGTGGTTTTTAGTGAGATTTATCTACTGTTCGTCTCAAAATAATCCATGCTAATAATTTAATAGTCGGTGTATTTGTCTCTTACGCTTTCATGGGTAAATTGCTGGACTGATTTTAATTAAATTTAGCATTGAGATACCTTGTTGTGATACTTGTGGAAGGATATAAGCTACTTACTTTTTGCCACGAGAATTGGCTTACCCTCGAGTGAAGCCGCGTTCAAAAGCTAGTTGTATAAAAAAACTACTATACAAAAGCATCTATAATCTCTTTTAATGAAACAACTGTCTAAAAAAACAATGGCCTTCAAATAAAAACCATAAAAACGTTAATCCTCACAATCGAAAGTGACAATTTATAAAGAACCGCCCGCCCTAGCCGCCTTTGGGCCGCCCTACGCCGCTCTGCGACGCTTTACTGTTCGGCACACGACCCTAATGAAATTGACGAGACTCAGACGCACATGAGGTAAGCATTGGAAGATGTTTCTGAACATATCTTACGTCAATGATTCGAATATTTACCTACTTCTACTAGAATATTATTCTGAATTAATGTATTGCTATAAAATATCATAGAGATACCTAATTTTTTTGCATAGTGGTTTCATCTGTGTTCTGAAGAGCTCTTCCAATTGATCCCTCCCTCTCCCTTCCTCTACAGGACAACACGTGCCGGCCTTAGAAGTCACCGCTTCAAAGTGGAAGACATACATTCTCGTACTCGTCGCTTCGGTAATTCCTTCCTGTTCCTAGCGGTCAAAACCTGGCACTCACTACCAGCACATGTGTTTCCTTCCCACTATGATCCCGGGTCCTTTAAGCGAGGCGTGAAAAAACATCTCACCAGGCCGCCATAGTGTGGGTCACCATGCTGCATTGTTCTTTCTCGCATTGAGGATGGTGACCACCACTCTTGGATTCTGCTCATGCTTTCCATCAGGCAGGGCAGAGTCACTTTGGCAGCTTCAAAATGAAAAAAAAAACTAGATTCTGAATAACCTACTTACATTTTAACTGTGTTTCGGTAGCTACATGTGATAATAATGGCCTACATTTCAAGGTATAATCCTCAAAGACCATTGTAAAATATTCCAATACATTTCTAACAAATAAAATATCGTGTTAATTCTTACTAGGGTGTAATATCACATACAAACCCGTATATATAAAGATAAATACAGATATATAATACGAATACTTGCATAATACAAATAATTTAAACTCAGGCGCGGGACAAATCATTGCGTTCATCACATAATTATTTGTCAGATAGGTATCCAAGAAATCGATCTTGGCAATCAAGGTGAATTGGAAAAATTAAAATAAAGCTTTCAAATATGTAAAATGTCTACTAAATTGTATTAAGAAAATAATCTCGAGACTATAATCTCGTATGTAGCCGTGCACATATCATGAAATTGGCGCGGACGTGTAAAAACAAACGGCTCGTCCCTTGTCCGCTTATCCGCACTTTTTGTGGACACTCGTGACGTCACCACTTAACGATAAAATTTACGCGCACTTCTTTACCGCACTCATGAGGAAAACCTGTTGGCTGTAGTGCTTCTCCTTATTGAGATCTAGGGTTCTGTACTTTGGAAGGAAAATAGAGCGTTCACATCATTAATTTTTATATTTTGCACGTAAATCTAAATCAATATCCATTGCGCGGGTGGCATAGTGGTTTAAGCTATCGAGTATTGTGAGTACAAAACCCGTATGGGAAAACACTTTGTGTGATCTACAAATTATTTTTTTTTAAGTCTGGGTATTCTTTGTGTCCGTTTCATATATATTTGTAAGTCCTCCGTGCCACAGAATAATACATTTTAATATATACTTATTGTGAGTTTCATTTTTTCACATTCATTAACAATAAATGTTTCAAAAAATTTACTAAGAATCAAGGTTACATCTACATCGAAAATATAACGATCCGAAAAGAGATACAATGTTAATAAAATTATATTTTAATATTTATACCATGATAATCTTAACTTATACAGGCCTTGGTGCTTAAATCAAACTCGCACTTAGCCAAATTTTCATTGTACAATAACTTTTCTTCTAACATGTCTGTCCTTTACCTATTTACGTCTGTATGTATATTTAAGACGGTAAAATATACATTTCTAAAACACACCGATTCAATCACGAAAATTCTCGCCCACAAACAACACAGATTTTATCGTTTCATCTCGTGACAGTTCACACCTTAATAAAGAAGAAATCGGAGCGTAAAAAATACAATAACAAAACAAGTGAAATCACAGATACTCCACTCAAACACATCTGTGGCAGAAAAAAAATTAAATTTAGCAAAGAAGTGCCCGAACCTTTTAGCCAAATTTCAAATTCAGCGCCGAATTGAACCAATTTACATAGTCATAAATATATTTGATTCCCGACATTGTCTTCGGTTTTCCGTGGGGTGAGATCCACCCCTGCGGTTTTTTACCCTTAAGATAAGAAATGTCAAGAGTTGACAGATGTCGTAACGGTTTTGGAGTAAAAACAAGAGATTGTCAGATGAGGGCGGGGAATTTTCTTTGTGGGTATGAGTTTCTGGAGGATAGAATGTAAGAAGCCCATGGAATGTTTATGGACATAAATAAGAATAACATAGATTAACTGTAGTGAATATTGAGAGAGACAATACTTGTCTGAATGCTGTTATATTGTAATAATAAAACCCAGTCCAAAGTAACAGATCCAGATGATTTCCGAATATTGTTGCTGTATGCAAGCAATTCTAAGTTTTAAACCTTTAGTTCTTGAGAAAATCTTCTCTAATACAGCCTACAAGAATTAAGGTGACCGTAATGAGATAAAATGAAAGATGAGATGAAATAACCGTCCTTATAATCGTGTTTTTGATATTATTCTTCATAAATTATATGCAGAATCTTCCCACGCAAGATTTAAATCTTTAAACATAACAGAATATCTACGTCTATCAAACTAAACACATTTTTGAACACATAACACATCGCGTCAAAATCCAAAGGTTTCAGTTGTACGATTAACACTCTTATCACCACCCCACAAGGTCCATTTATCGATTAAGAAAGGTAATCACATCAACTTCCTAAACATTCCCATATTTGCTTACCGTTAATAAAAAAAACTTTTGTCAAGATACCGTCTGAAATCTTGTGATTAATGATTTCAACCCGCTACCGGCTGCGGGGTCCAAACGACCCAGGGTCCAAACAACCCGGGTTTTAAGAAAACAAAACGTGTACACTAATGATACATTTAATGGTGCACAATAATTGTTATAAAAACCATTAGGAAGTAAGCGTCTGTAAGAATGCCACGACCTGTTTGCGAAGCTGGGATGACCAGTTGGACAAATATGGATGTCGCTACATCATTAATTATAGCTTTGTTAGCCAATATTCGCATACATTGTTACTAGACGGCTGTTGTGCGATCAGCACCCTTCTCTTTAAAGATTTTTGTAGGGTATTTAGTGTTGCCGTAGAACATGCAACTGCAACTCAATGGTTTTCATATAATTCGTATTATTGTTATTTGTACTATTTCACAAAGAAATCTCTGTATGATATTTAAAACTGTTCTCGATAAACAGACATTTGTAATGAAATTACTATCACATTTGTATAAACAAATAAATTGAAAAATGCACAGAATTTTGTAATATTAAAACTCAATACACAAAATAAAAGCAACACTGAATAAAATTAAACATTCATGCAATTTTGAAAGCATAGTCCATTTATTCCCATAAACTAAACGGAAATTAAATTGTGCGTAACACCTTAAACCAACCATAAAATTCTCAACAACATATCACATTTTGCGTAACTATGGCAACAGAAAGATAAATCGATGATAAAATGACAATATTTCCATCTGAGGATCAACACATGTTTGTAAGTTGCAAGGCCCTTGTTTAAAACCACCAAAACGTGAAGAGATGTCATCAAATACGCATCTTTCGGGGGCGGGAATCAGTTTTAAAAGCTATTAGAGGACGAGGGGAACGGGAGGTTGTAATTAGACTGCGTTAATATTTAACAAGTGCGACGCCACACAGATTAGCGTAATGCTGTACCAGCTGTGTCCGGACACCTTCTGTGACTTGGCTGGCTTTTAAAAAAGCCACTCTGTCAACGGGATCGTCAAAAATTAATTACGTTATGTCGTACTCTGTAAAAAGGAGATTTTCAGCTAATGGTTTTGTGATATCTACTGACAATGAGGCGAGTGTTAGCGGAAAATATTTTTAGTACTGCTGGTATATAGCCAGTAAGTCCGTATACTAAGGACATCCATCGATCAAGTTAAACAATTTATACAAGAACAATTTTAAAGGTGAATTATCCGCGACACAAGTATGTTTAGAAATATATTATAGTTTTTAGAGAATAACAGAGATAAAGAATTCTAAAATTTGGTTGCAATAATATTATTTGTACATTTTTTCCATACCAAGGAGGGCTAAAATACATGTGTTTTTCTTTCATCGACTTCTTTGTGATGGGACTCAAAATTCTCCTCTAAGTATGTCGGCTAATTAATTCCTGAAAGTAAGGTAGGAAGTGAAAACAGATTTGGGTAAAACTGGCCAAGCGTAATCCTTTCACCCTTTCTCTGCAATTAGAATTAGAGGCAAGACGAGCTCGGCATCTGCGGGTTAACTAATGGCGAATGCATTATTAAAGGACGAGCGCAAGGGTTGGGGACAGATTATGTTATTATAGATTAACGTTTCTGTTTAATATGCTGATGCGTTGGTGAGATGTGATACTGGGAATATTTATGGTCGGATTATGGCTTCGTGAATGTGTAAGTGCTCTACAACTGTTGTGCTAATATAATCATAATATTAATGTTCCACGTAAAATCTTATTTTATGAAGAATTAGTTTAAGAATTAAGCAGTAAGATAGTGATAATTATACTCCTTATAGAAAATAGTCATACAAATAAAATCATCGTTCCAAACAAATTTGACTGAAATGGCAATACTTTATTTTCATACTAGTATTTATAAATGTAAGCATGTCTTAAAAAATTAACATACATTAAAATTTAACTATTTTTAAACACAAATCGATCAACTCGATCTATCAAATGTGTCAATCTGTCATAGCTGTTAGTTAAACTTTGCTTCTAAAGCCACCTTTATTCCCTTCCTTTACACCTAAACGTGTACAATATTATATTCTATCGATATCATTTAAATACATACTAATATTATGAATTCATGACTTACTTTTCTGTTACGCATTCACGGTTAAAGCACTACATCGCTTTCAATAAAATTTGGCGTCAAAATATTTTGATTCTTGAGGAAGGAAGCTACTCTTTCAAGCAAAAATCGACATACACCCGAGCGTAGACGCTAATATGGTTTAAAAATACGGATGTCATAAATTAAAGTTAAATATTTTAAAATAGCAGATGAGATGATATAACAGATGAGCAGATTTTACAACTAGTTTATTAAGTGAAGTCACAGGGTACAGTAGAGTAATTCAAGGTCTTCACAAATTAGTCGCGTCTGCCCGGAGGAACATATCATGGGATAGACCTTCTCGTAACTCATTTTTTTACCCCAAATAAGACAGGAGCCTAGAGGTAGTGGTGGTTCTCGTATCGTCACCAAAAATGACGCGTTGTTTGTGTGTAAGGTAATGATTCATAAAATTGACTGTCCACAATTACTGGAGGGTTTTGACTTCCGTATTCCTTCGAGGATCCCTCGCAAAGCCATATCACCATTACCCGCACCTCTTAGAAGAACGGTTCTTGGCGCCAATTCGCCGTATGCACGTTTTTGCAAGGTTATTAATAGTTCTAGTGACTTAATTGACCTGAACGTTGACTCCTTGAGTAAAGTAAAGTCTTGTTTACTTAAGAACCTCCCAGAACGGTAGCAAGGAACGTGTGAATTGGAAAGTGTGAACCAGTGCTCACTCCCTTTATAGTTTTTGTATAGTCTATAGTAATACCCATGTATTACTATTTATTTTACTACACCTCATTTTATGCATGCGGAGTTTACCTATAAGTAATTTTAACTCTATAGCTATTTTCCTCTTGATGCGCTTTTTCACTTTGTTATTGTGCTGTGTATACAATTGTTGGTAAACCCATGATACACAAAAAAAAATACGCACATTGGACTGCTCGCACCAGACATGCCTACGAAAAATTATGAACTGAAGATGGTTAGATCGCGTGCGAAACTCCCAAGTTCTGAGACGAGCCTATGTCGATGGCATCGAGACCCACATAATGCGTCGTCAGCTTCGGTAGGGTGGTCACGTATCTCGTATGGTGGAGGAAAGAATGGCGAAGCGAATTTTATTTTCTAAACTTGAGGAAGGCAAGTAGAAACGCAGCGAAGAAAAGTGTCTAGCTGATCTCGATGCCAAACGTGATCAAGACAAGGCCGTACTCCTAACTAACTTATGTGCCTGAGTTTGCTGCGAAGACTGGCTATGTGTGCCATCTTCGCTCACATTAGCGGAGATCTGAGTAGGAGTCGAAGAGGTCGTCATGGCTGAAATCGATCGGAGGGTTATTAGTTATGAAAACAAATACTTATAAAAAGTATTTGCATTTCATAGGGTCGTACTCCATTTATCTTTTCAAAGATCTGTCTTTTAAAAAGAGTGGCCAAGAGTTTCTTTTTCAGTATTTTTCCCATAAGGGTCAACGCATTTTGGAAACTGAAAGTTATGGATCGACACAGGCAGGCAGTGGATTTTGGTGTTTTCACCTAATTCACTTTGACAATAAAGTACATCTGTGGCGTTTGTTTGTATAGATCTATGATTTTTATCTGTAGCTTCAATTAAACGTCCATAAACGTCACTTAGTGTCTTAATGGAATAAATGCATTTGAATTAAACATTACTGTGTAAAAGAACATTTTGGAACAATAAGACTTGCAGTTTTTCCAGAACCAGTTCGAAAATTTTAATAGCCAGTATCGTGTGTGCGCTACCAGATATTCTTATATAAATAACAATATTTTTATAATTTATAGCTTCAATCAAGTTAGACAACACCCAAAAATTTGTCAAATCATTCTCCAAGTCTTTCCCATCGCCACTGACCGTCCTTTCCTGAGAAACATCAACCTAATCAGTCACAGTCATCCCCGAAAGACGATTAGCATACGCAAAAATCACAATAGACCATCGTAGAAGTCAATGGAATGTTCCATGAATAATTTCCTCCACAACAAAGGGTTAAACAAAAGGTAAAAGATATAAAAAGACAATATTAATGCGATATTTAATCATGTGCGGTCCGTTAGACCGGTCGTGGACATTCTACAGTTAACTTTAATACGTGTTTGTTAGTTTTTGTGTGATTTATTGTGTCACAGTAATTACAATTGTTTTGAATAGTGATATTTATTGCACTTATGAATGTAGGGACTACATGCGGAATGGTTTTTTACTAGAGGTTCTAGCAGCTTCTTAGAATAAAATATAATATTTCTTTTATTTGAGTGCACGTTTGGCCTAATGGTCTAAGCGGTCGCCACGCCGCTTCCTACTGCACTGAGTGTCGTGAGTTCAAATCCCACATAAGACAACACTTTTTCGTAATTCGCAAATCGTTGTCCTGAGTCTCGGTGTCCGTTACATGTATGTTTGTAAAGTCCACCGTATTACAGGATATAAAATATATTCTTAAAGCGGGAGTTGTATTTAAAAAAAAAACAACAAAAAAGTACTATTTCTATAGTACTTTTTTGTTGGTTGTTTTTTTATTATTCTTAATACAATATTAATTTAATTTGTGCAAAACAGATTTTCCTATAGATCCTTATCCCTGTAATGTACCATCCAAAAAATTAAATCATGGCCCACTTTGCCGAGAAATCGTTAGAAAACGTTAAAACAACAAAAACGTTTCTCCTCATTTTTTCTTTTTTTTTATGGCACTGTCTGCCTGCCCCCCATGCCCCCCTCCCCCCATTCTCTCCCCATCCCCCAAAGGTCGGCAACGCACTTGGGACGCCTCTGTTGTTGCAGATGTCCATGGGCGGTGGTAATCGGTTACCATCAGGCGATACATCTGCTTGTTTACCTCATATTCCATAAAAAAACAAAACCTTAAGCACTTGTATTTAATATCCTAAGGGATTTTATTTCTGGTTCATTTATCTACAATTTGTAAGTATTTATGTAAGAGAAAATCATATTAGATTCGTAAAAATTAATGTAAGTATTAACGATACCCCTACAGTGGTTATACCACAGTATTTAGTTTTTTAACTAGACAAAAAAAAGAGTATTGCTTTAGTTTTATACTTCACAGTGACCAAAAGTGACTAGTGTGTTTAACTATTACTATATTCAATAATAATAATTAACTAAATTACTTTGTTGAACTAGGATACAGCAGAGAGCGGTCTGGATGGCGTAAGAAAGCGGTTCCCGGATCCCTCCCGTCTCAAGCGCAGAGTGGCACACCGTGTGGTTTTAGTCGGTTCGATTCCGACACACCGTCCCGCCGTAAACCACGGTGGAGTGAAGGCCCGAGGGGGTTTCCACACGTAAAAAAAAAGGAAGCAGCAGAGAAACACTAATGAAAAAATAAATTACTATGCCTTTCCTTATATTGGTAACACTAGCTTATCAGTGTCGGCTTAGCTTTTTATACAAAACTCTTCACAAAGATTCACCTTTTATCAAACAAAACAACGAATAGACAATAATAATAGCGACTAATCTTTAACTGCAAAACTTTGAACAACAGGAATATCAAGTATCATTATAATAGGCAATTAGACCTGTTAAGAACTACGAAAAACCATTACAAATAAACCTCACTACCTTACTGATACTCAAAGAATCTGAGCTCAAATTACACTGGTTTACTTCTCCAATGCACCAAGATCTGTAAGTTGAATGAAGAATATGGTGGTAAGAGGTCAGTTTATACTGGATGTTTTAGGTAAGGGGTTGGTTCGTAATAAAAAAGGGGTATTTGTTTTCGGCCGTCACTTCTTAGTAAAACAAACAACGCATAAATACGAACACTTTTGTACTTTCCCATAGTCTCTATTGTTGTATTGTAACCTTTGTGTATGGTTTTTGTAACCTTATTATGGTGAGACCACTAAAGTCCGGCTGTCAAGAAGCTACTGTGAGGATGTGAATAGTTTTTTTTATTATCATATTATTAATATTCGAATTTTAAAATTTCCCAAAACTGAATTTCGAATTTCAAATTTTGAAGGTTACAACTGGCTGGTGACATGAAAAAAATATATAAAAGAATATTTTTAAAGCGTTCGTTCTTACTCTAAATTATTTAGTATGTTATTGCCTCGCAAAATCTGTAATGTGTTCTAAAATATTTGGTAATCCTTTTATATTAAAAAAAATAGTAAATACTCATTCAATTGTTAGGTCTACATTTCATGAACATATTATTTGTAAAGAATATTGTAGTTCATTTATATAAGCAAAGGCCAGGCCTACAAACCTAAATAAAACATGGTCATCAGCATAATCCTAAATACATTTCAAAATAACTAAAAACGATTACACAATCGCACCTATTGTTAAAACAACTATAATTTATTCAAATACATCAGTTTGTTAGTTTCACGAAAACAATTAAATATCATTTTTCAAATTCTCAAAATTTTCTCTGCTAGCATACGTCATACAAACGTCAATCAAGCACTCTGGGTGGCAGAGGTCACCGATCATCGTCTTCTCCAAAAACACCATTACAACTTCACATATCAAATTTAAAACCAAACAAAACTAACCCTTAAGCCATAGCATTAAAGTAAAATTTAATCTTACCAAGTTCCGAGTCAATTTTGCCACGTGAATCCATGGCACAACTCCCTTTTTTACCGCTAAACATTCATGTCATTCCGTAGAATAAACAAGTTCGTACAAAGGGCCTAGTCACTATCCCTTTTTATTAATATCGGTGGCTGAATGGCAACAAAGGATTTTGTCCTCATTATGGGTAATCGGAGCCGGTCAGGTGTTATATTATAGTAATAATGGGTTTATAGATAAAAGACCGCAAATGAAGGGATAGAATTACTTGGACCTTTCATGGGTACAGGGTCTTAAGGGCTATTTGTTAATATATAGTTGCTTTAATTATTCAAATTATTGGTAACATGATTGCTTTTAGACGTTGAAATTTTAAATTCTACTTACGTATTAAAATGACTATGTTATGATTTTTAATGGTATTTGGGGGTCATAAAACGTACTCATGGTAAGTGAGAGCCACCGCTCGTGGTGAGCTGTGTCAGGTAGAGAAATGTCGAAAACACGGTAATAGGTCATAAGGGAATTTATTACAGCACACGAGGATCTCCTTCGGTAAGAGTGACAGGCAGCCTTAACTGTCAAATACAGGACAATCTATGAAGGACGAAAATCATAATATTTCGTTCTTTGGTTTTCTTTTTCCCGACTAAAATTAAACGCTAAGTAAATGTAGAAACTTATTGTTAAACTAACGGAATCAATATATTGTTTAACATAGAGATGAGTTACCAACGCAATACCATGTCAATGTCACACAAATATAAAAAAGTAAATATGAATATTTTTTGCTGTTTGTTTCCAGTAATATATAACCTGTTAAGTGGTTTTTTTTTTTAATATTTGAAATTTTAAATTTTTATTTTGATCGGATTGCTCCGATTGTGGTTGTAGGTGAATAATATAAGTGTGATTATTGCTATTAAGTAATATTATTTAATATTATTATCAATAATTAATAGACCAACTAGTATAAGTAATTGGTAAAGCGCAGGTAACTTTTATCTTATTATTCTCCGTCCTGACAACGAAAACTGCTTGTTTCTAAGAATATTGGAGGGCAATATTTATGAAGGCGATAGTACTGAGGTCTACAATCCGACAATATTTCTCTTAAAATGAATAATACTCTAACTTAAACTTGTAGTAAAATATGTAAACAAACCCACTTTGATCAGCCTTTAATCCTTCATATATGAAATTTCATTCGTATACAGCAATTAAATATAAAACAAAAAAACATCAAAGATACGAAACCAAAAACTTTTCCAATTTCCATCGAAAAAAGCTCTCAAAGAGATTTGCATGAAGTCCGGACAATGCGCAATGTATTTTGCAATATTATCAATACCCCAGCATGGGTCCGACTACTTGGGGGTCTGTCTTTTGTCCTGCACTTTAATATCTGTGGGAATGGACATACCGACTCCATTTAGGTAATTTATCATTCTTAAACGAGTGAAGAGACCCATCCACTATTATCCTTCGTCGTGTAGTCTTTCTATTCTCGAAAGGGCGAAGACTTCGCCCTTTGTCCGGACATGTTCAAATTAATGACGTATTTGGCTCCAACGGGTTTTGGTATTAGCGATTTTGAACACCGGACACAGGAGTCGGGTGTCCGATATTTATGAATTATTAGCTATTTGGGTTCCCATAAAATCTATGAGCAGGGCTTTGGCCAGTCTAGAAATCCCTTTTGTGTTTCGTTTTGCAGTTTAGAAACTGGCTTAACGGTAAAATGTATGAGATATAATACAAACAAGGCAATTTAAAATATACACTACCTTATAGAAATGAACTAATTATCAATTTAAGTATCTACATGCTTTTTTACTACTATACCCTAAAAATTGAAAAATGTAATAATCTTTGGGTCTTTAAAAAACATATACATACTGTATAGACATCACTAAAAAGAGTAACACACCTGTCACAAATTAAAAAAACACACAATGAGAAAGATAAAAATTATCATAATAATATGGGGTCACTTAAAAAGACGAGATGACCACAGCATCCCTGGGTCAAAGATCATCCACGAGCTCAACACGCTTCTTTACAAATTTCAAATAAGCCCGGGGATGACATGAAATTAAGTTGTTTTTTAATGTCCAGTAGTGACAGTCCACACGCGATCGACGAAAAATGGGGAGACGATCATATTAAAAGCATTTGAAAGTTAAATTTAAGAAATACTTGAATTTAAATGTATTTAGATTTGCATAACCCGACTGGCACATGCCGTTTTATAGAAATAATGTCATTTGACCTCTTTGAAAATTTATTGATATACAAAAATACATTACGTACATTTCTCCAAATAGAATTTAAGCCACGAAGTAAATTCAAAAGCGTTAAGCAATAGAAGTTTTATGTGTGACAATAAAATACAGCATAAATAACATTAATATAACTACACATGCAGCTATATAAAAGAAAATTAATGAATTTACTGGCAACGGTAATGAGAAAACAAATTTAGCATACAGTGATTCCCTAAAGAATGTTCGTCGCTCGGATATAAATGATTATTCACATCGGTCGGTCCGTTGGTCGGGCGGCTAATTTATTACAAGTAAACACTTCCCGATGACCGTTAGAACATAATGACGAATAGTAAAATCTTAAATAGAAAGTAAACACAAAAGTGGATAAAAATGCGAGTATTATAAAAGTGTCAAGATTATACAGTCGCCGTAAAATTTATTCGTAACCGAATGAAGTGGAACATCGATTACAATTTCTTTTCGAAATGTTTACAAATTTTATACGTAATATATACTGTGATATATGTATTTGATAGTTATTAATCAACAGTTGTGTATTTTATGTTTTTATTATGAATAAAGTAGTAATAAACTTAATTGTAGTCTACGGGTGTAAATCTTGTTACGTTCTATAGGTGCTTATGTTTTTGTTTTCCTGCAATCTTGAGTCAATCAATGTGATTGTTCTTTTCATAGAATACTTCGTTAATTATTATTAGTTTAAAAAAATGTTTTATACTTGTGTACGTACAATATTTGCAAGGATTTTTATAATTTTACTTACGTTACTAGCTGACCTCCGCGATACAACAAGAACCGTTTAAGTCTAAAATAAACATTAGTTACTTCTTATATCATCAGCTACCTGCCCGTGAAAATCCCTTCAAAGTAGGTCCAGCCGTTCCGGAGACTAACCAGAACAAACAGACAAACATACAAGAATGAGAAAAAAAAGTATGCATTTTTTAAAAAAAGAGTATTTTAATACTACGAACAGAGCCAAGCTGCCATAGCGTTACTATGAAATTGATAAAATAACACTAGATAATTTTGAAACAGGCATGTTGCAAAAACATGAAATTTACTTAATGAAAGATATCTAATTTTTTTTCTCTGTTCCATTGAGTGTGTGTTTTTTCTCTTGACCAGAGAGTGACGCACAAAAATTTGTTGATAATGTACTTATAATGTGATTATGAATCTTTATAAAATAAAAAAAATACCTTTTTAAGAACGATAATAATGACGAAAATGATATGACTCTTCGAAGGGCGATTCAAATTTTCTTAAGAAATTGTGTCGACTTTAACTGGCAGATAGCTGATGATATAAAGAGTAATTTGGGCTACTTTTATTTTAGACTAGCTTTGTCCAGCGGGGTTCACTGCGGTCATTGTTGTTAAGGCACAACAACAACAGCGGATAACTCCACGTGGCTCAGTTAGTAGTAAATAAATCAAAAAAAGGTGGGACGTGAGAGAACCAGAGAGACAGAGAGTGTTTAATCGAGTGAGTGAGGATGCCGGAGGTCCATACAATAACCCCTCCCCATCACCCAAAGGTCGGCAACGCACTTGTGACGCCTCTGGTGTTGCGGGTGTCAATGGACGGTGGTAATTGCTTATCGCTTTCACCTATTTCATAAAAAAAGAGATGTGACTAAATTTGAGTTAATGAATATATGTAGGTATTGTAAATAATGATATTCAAGGAGATGACTCCTTAAGGTGATAAAGGAAGGTAACAGGCTGTAAATGGGATAAACCACATTTTTTTTAATTGGTTGCCTATTTTTCCGAGTGATTTTTACAATTCACAATTCAGACGTTTTCGAGCCAGATTACATCGAATGGCAATTGAAATGAGATTTCATAATGCTGAATAATACTAATCAGACACAAGCTCAACACTGACCTATGCTAAGTGTACGCCTACCCTAAAAGTTAGACCAAACGTACACATAATATAAAGATATAAACATTATTACCACAAATAAAACCATTAACAAGCAGAGACCACACGAGAGGTAATCACCGAGATTTTTATTACCTAATATATTATACGGCCCAATTATAATTAGTTGTTTATTAAACAGACAATATATATTATGTTTATTTTCTTTATTCGAGATGACAATCTTTCCCAAAGACCACACCGCGGATAACTTTCATTCTAGTCTTACCCACGTGTTGGGATAATCAACATAACAAAAGGAGTACCTGGTTTTATAGGGTGTTTTTTATGTTAAATCAAATTTATATTTGTTTGTCAATTTAATTGTAATGACTGTACCCGCTGCTCCGCCCTCGTTTAATCAGTTATCGTAGTATCTAGTAGCCTCCTTCACCAGGAAGCACAGTATATCCATGCGGAATTTCATTGAAATCTGTACTGTGGTATAGTGGTGAAAGCGTAACAGACAGACTTGAGCCAACATTATTAAAGCGGATACTCAGTTTTTTGTTTCGATTTTAATAACATTGTATAATAATTTTTCTAGACATGTTACTATTCACTCTAATTTTCACTCACACGCATTATTTTTTAATAACAGTAGAGACATTTATGGCGACATTCAATATATCTTTTATCGTTATCATTACGTTTATTATATTACTTTTTGTTTTCAAATGTCCTAATTTTCGGACAACAATGGTGCTAATTCTGTTGTTAACATCACTAAACTAAAATTATCTAAAATTTGCTATTGGATTATACATAAAATATAATTTAGTGTCATGTGTTTACAGTACATTTTTCGTTATATCAAATCTTAGCTTTCTCTATATTTACTTATGTAATTATTAATTTCTACAATAAGAGTTTCTTTAGTTTAACCGACATGTATTTAGACGACATTTAAGTTTGTGCGACATGTCTAGTTTTACGTTTTAAAGTTCAACACAAGAATAGCAAATGAAAAATTATGGTTTAAGTTAAGTAATATAACCAATTTTGGCTATACTGAAGTAAATTTTATTTGTTTAACTAATAAACAAGCGGGTACTCCTGATGAACTTCTATTTAGTACTGAATTACATATAGTGAAAACTAAGATTTTAGATATCGAAAAATAGACTGTAAATATATGACATTAAAGAAAATAATCCAACAAAAAAAAATATACATAAGTTTAGTGATGTCAACAACAAAATTAGCACTAATTTCATTATTTCTTTCTAACAAATACATTTTGAAAATTCTACTGAAACACTAAAGTGGCATGGCCTTTTAACGCATTTAATTTTAAATTCTATAATTTTCAAACACGCTGTATATAAGTTCTACATCTATGTATGTATAATGTCGTATAATACTTTCATTAGTGTGCGTCATTTGTCACCGGTTGATGGCTGTAGTTGACACGGCTTTTGGCTTGATTGAACCTTTGATACGGGTTTCAGATTCTTGTTATTTTGAGAGGCCGCACGTGGCTGCTGTTGCATATTTATTTACAACCTACCGATTGTATCTACCGATTAAATTATTATAGAATTACTAGCAGACCGGAAACGTTGCTATGAAAAAAAAAATGGGGTGGACTAACCTTAACATTTAGGGGGATGAAAAATAGATGTTGTCCGACTCTTAAACCTACCCGATATGCACACAATTTCATGAGAATCGGTCAAGCCGTTTCGGAGTAGTTTAACTAAAAACAACGCGTCACGAGAATTTTATGTATTAGATATTTTTTTACTGGAAGAGAATGCCCTGGACATTAAGTCCGCCTATGTACAAGTTTAGTGCATAAAGTTTTAAAATAAATAAGTAAAAAAATATTTTCACTGTTTTTTCTATACAAACTTTATAGATATCCTCAAGGGTAGGAGCAATGATGTAGTACATTAGTCATCAACAACAGCTGGAGCAGAAAAGAAGTCTTGGCCCACTACACCACGCTGTCAGAAGGATTAGTAAAGGGTTTGTTACAAGTTTTCCTTCTCTATAATTGGGTACAGTCAGGATTCATCAATTTAAGTAAAAACGTTGTCAAGATACATCCTTGTATTATATCTTTTAGCACACATTTTCAATACAATCAATATTTACATACTTTGTCGTATTACTACACTTGTTACACTGCTGAAAAGGACGACCCGAATGTCCGTCGTACAGGTTCGTGAGCCTCTTTTAAGAACAATCTTAAGGCCTGCTCTTGGAGTCGTGTAACAATTACTTAACATTATGAGAATTATTCCAAAAAATCATTTATATAATATTAAGTTACAGAACTTGATACTGTAAGAGAATTATTGTGAGGAATCATTTATAAAATAGTAAATAATCGAACCAATAAGCTAACATTATGCCGCGATGTTGTCTGTTTTGTCTTACGACGCCACATATGTTGAATAAAGGATGGTGATACTACGTTTAATCCGATATCACATGATATAAATTGTATAATCATTTGGATGACCGTTTTATTCAGTAATTTTTGTAAAATGAATCCTAACTAAATCAATTTTAAAACCCCCTTCATACTAAATTTCATGACACAGGTTTTCATCCCAATACGATAGTGTTGTTACATAAGATTAATATTAATCACTTACATACAATCATTGAAAAATAAACATACCACTAAAATATTAACAAACGAAAAAAAAATATCATAAAAATATCTTCATATTCGAAAGATAACACATGGAATAATAGAACAAAAAAATCATAGAACTGTACATACATATGTACGTATATATATTTATTTGGCACGCCCCAGAGCCTAAACGGCTTGTCGTATTTTTATGTGAGTGGTGTCAATAGATTCGTCTTAGTCGTGAGAGTGACACTGGGTACATCAAAATAAAAACAAAATACTTAGAAAAAAAACGCATTTGGGTATTCTAAATAACCTTAGTAGCAGTACCATGTAACCATGAATATCAATCATCGTTAGATAACACTAAAATGAGGTTAAAAAACTTCAAAAGCAGATGTATCAAACAGCCAAAACCTATCAAATATCAATCTCTGCTCATACAATCATTGGACTTTAGTTAAACTTCACTACCGTGCACTGAGGCAAATCGTATGAGATTTTATCTCAGGATTATCTCGGGTTATCTTGCATATTTCCTTTACCAAAAAAAACAATCGATATACCCTTCAACTAAATTCCTGCTAGCATAACATACATTGCTGTTCTACGACCAATTTTGAAAGAAAAAATTAGAATTAAAGTAGCAATGGGTGTATGAAATATTGAGATTACCGTTTTAGGTAATGTTTTGGTCGTTTACCAAAGATTAGGACGCCAGCTCCGTGATCTTGGTTACATAAAGTATTTATGTAAAGTCCTATCGTCTCGTGCGATCGAACCGGAGATAGTTGCATTGTCTATGCGCCGTTGGACTATTGGCATTGTGCGATGGTAACAGATGCAAGACGGTGACGTCAAAGTTTGCGAGATGAGTATCTGGTAGGGAAATGAAATTGATATTTTGGTGGCATACTTTAATGAAAGACACCTAGTCTCTCTTCATATCTTTGAAATAATCTTTTTTTTAGTTTTTCTGTGGTAATAATAATAATAGACATTTCGGCTATCTAACACACAACGCCATCTAGCGCCAAGCTAAGCAGAGCTTGTGTTATGGATAGTAGACAGCTGACATAAATACATATATGCATTTTTTAAATGCATACATATTACACGTAGAAAACACCCGAACTCTATAACAAATATTTACCTGAGAATCGAATCTGAAACCTAAAGCACAGCAGTCGCATACACTACCACTGCGCCACCGAAGCAGACAATGATGAAATAATGTCAATTATATGATGTGTTCTTAGATTTTAATTCAAAGATGTCTCACGTTAATTAGTCTATTCAGAATCAAAAGCTTTGCTAGCAAAATATCTGGGATAAGACAAAGACACTCCTAAACTCCTAGCACGTTAATAAGAAAACTCACTGAAACCAAGAAAGCAGTTTTTTTAACCTATTATCAAAGATTATTAGGACATCAGCATCAGTAAATAAACATTTATTAGTAAACTAACTGACTCGACTAACTGTATACTAACTGACTACTTTACGTAGTATTTTCTAACATTATAACTCAATAATATACCTATTTGAAACTTTCCTTGTCAAAAATCTAAAATTGCAATAAATCAAAAACACCACCACAGATAATAAAAACAGACTCAAAAGAGTTCCTCCAACCGTGAGCTATAAAACTTTTAAAAACAAAACAATCAAGGACAAATAATCATAAAACCACTCAAGAAGTTAAAAACAATTAAACCCGCTAACTGGCTGATTAGAAACCTCCCTTTTTTAACAAAAAGATTAAAAAACAATAGACACCGAAAAAGAAAAAGCTGTCTCTGAATTTGTACGTTGACAACATTCATCTCAATCAATTGCGGCCTCCCTGAGGAGTAACCCTTCCCTCCCAGGAGTAACAACCCTCCGTAACCCAATTAATGTGAGGGTTTCGTGTGACCGCAAAAAATTTAAATTGAAATGTTAATTTGATATGTGAGGCGAAGATTATTGATTAGGGTGTAGTTTACTTATAAAATTAGATGGTCTTTTGTTAACTTTTATTGCTTAGGTATAAGGGTAGTGAGTGCTTATTAGTGATTTCTGATTTCTCTTTCTCCTCAATGTCCATTATTAATATGGGCTATTATTAACACAACCAAACCTTGAGAGTTTAACAAGAATACCTTTCTGAAATATATGTTTGATATCTGTTGTGCTTTTTGCTTGCTTGCTCAGGTTCAACAGAACAACAATTTGTGGATCAAGGGAAGTCACATGTGGGTTTAGAACCCGCAACTCACATGGCAGTAGAGAGCGGCGAGATGATCGCTTAAACCACTGTGCTATTCGTGAAGCTTTGAAAAACTTTTTATGTATTTATTAACATGCACAATCCTAGCTTTTAAAACGATAAATCAATATTGTCTCTGCTTTAATATGCTGCATAAAGCACAGCGTTGTGATAATCAAATCAGAAATGTATCCGCACATTCACAAATAAAAAATTATAAGAATTTGCAATTATGATATTAATTAATTCCAAAAACAATCAAACTTCAAAAGGTCAATCGGCCAAAACTTAATAAAAAAGCATACTCCAAATTCAAATCGCATTCTCTTTTCAAATTCAACACCTTTAGCGGTAAATGAAATTAAAAAGCTAAAAAATACCCATAGATACGACATTCTATTATCAAGAGTTATGGTTAGTACGGTGTTCCTATCAATCCCACTTGAGATGGAACATTTATAAAAAGCCACGGCTATCTCACAATAGGGTTTGATTAGCGATGATTGAGCCCGGCGATGGGGGTGGAGGGGGGAGTGACCCTACTATAAAATTAATTATTCAAAGTATGTCCCGGCGAAGAAGTGTTTCTTGTTATGCGATATTGTTTGTTAAAAACTTTGTTATACTTGTACAACGAATCCCTGAAATGCAGAGCTTATACTTATTCCTTTTTGTAATATTACGTATTACTTTGTTAACATGTACTACTACAACGTGAAAAATGCTTATAAAATGTGTATATCAAAAATCTGTAAATAGTGCTTGTTATTTATAACAAAAGTACAAGAATGTACCTCAGAATATTAGGTATTTTACTACTAATATCGTTGAATCACAATGTGTGTTGTACGAAAACTTAGTTTAACTTTAAACAGGTTTTTCCCTTCTTGCATAACAAAATTAATTTAAATATATTGATTATTATTTCAATACGTTCGATCGTTTTCAAACTTAGCAACGCGTCATCAAAGATATTTAACGTAAATACAAATCAAAGATACAACTATTGGCAGGATAGCAATGCTAACATAATTTCCATTTAACTCGTTAAGTATTTATCACACATATCTCTCTCTCTCTCTCTCTCTCTCTCTCTCTCTCTCTCTCTCTCTCTCTCTCTCTCTCTCTCTCTGTGTGTGTGTGTGTGTCTAGTATATTCGTAAATATTAAGTTTAAAATCCCTTCGAAAGTCCCAGGTACTTCATCTAAAGGCATAAAGGCTAGAAAACAGAGGAGAGCCCCCTTAGGCCGCAAAGAACTCAAAGAGCGAGCCCCATATTAAAATTTCCTTCAGAATAAGCCGTACACAACACAATATCAAAATTTAATATCATTTTAATCTTAATTCTCCTTATTAATGTTGGCCAAGGAGGGTTCTATGTAGGGCTGTCAAACACTAGGCTTTGAAAATAAGAGACTTTTCTTTCAAGAAAAAAAAAATGGTGTAAATTTAAATCTATCCTGCCGCCGCAGTGGTGCGGTGGTGGCGTATGCTACTGCTGTGCTGAGGCTTCAGATTCGATCGCCAGATTAGACCAAATGTTTATATGATCTGCAAACATTTGTTTCGAAGATTGGGTATATGGGATTGATAATAGCTTTCATAGTAAAAGTTCTGCCTAGTTTGAGGATATAAGGCGTTTTGTGTCATTCGTCCAAAAAAAAATATTTATTTTAAAACTTGCCAGCTACGAGACACAGATGGCAGAAAATATTTAACATATAAAATATCGAAAACCCTATTCTACGTAAAATTCGCAGCCCTAAATATCATTTTGTAAAACCAACCGTATTTCTAACACAACAAAGTTGAATTTCCAATCCAGTCGAAGTGATTTCGCAACAGAAGGTAGAAAGGCAGGTAAGTTCAAAGATAACGCTTGTCTTTGGCAGAATAAGGCTTAATTAGGTCGCATTACTTCCATTGAAATCTTCGGGATTAGCATTTTACGAGTTCGCGTAATAGGACGAAATGGTTGTATAGAGGTAAGTATAGACAACTTTGATTTTAATCCTGCGCCAATTTTTTTTTTTTAATCCCTATAAAGCATACATCTTCATATAGTATAAAGTCGCTTCCGCTATCTGTTCGTTTAATTCTTTTGAACTATTCAACGGATTTCAATGCCGTTTTTACCATAGATAGAATGGCCAAACAGGAAGGTTTGTATGTCTCCAACAAATGTTGTATGAAACGCCATAGGTTGTAGCTTTTATAGTATTTTACTATAACAAAATATTACTATATCATACCTGTATATATATATATATATATGTATGTATATATATATATACCATATATCTGAAAATAACCAAAAGAATAACTCAGACTTGCTCAGTACCATATCCTAGGACTGCATTTACTAAGAGGTTCTTTTATTTCTTGGGTCCAGCTCTTTATAACAAAATTAGTCGAAAATGTTTAACTAATAGTTTATCATATCACAACTGCAAAAAGGCGTTAAATGCTCTCCTATGAGATAAAATCTACGAGGCAACGGAAGAATATCTTTCATTCGTCTAATAAGACATAAAACACACACCCACACACACGCACATACATAAACACTTACACACACGCACACGCACACACACGGTTTTTATTAAAAATATGCAAAATGGAATATGTTAGTTTTGTATAGTATATAACATTGTTTGTATTCTAATGTTTACCACCGCTTGGGATTTGGGACTGTTACTCCTTAATACAGGTTTTTCTAAACCTACCCAGGAGACAGCGCTCTAACCACTGATTAAACTTAATTCTGTATTATCTATTATGTGTTATCTACTTAAACCTTGCGAAATAAAAAATATAACATTGACACATAAAAAAACAGTTTAATTCGGTTGCTCGCTGAATGCAATCCTGGATCGTCCATGATTATCTTAATTGATTAGTGTTTTATTAGCATACAGCTCAGAAGTGGACATAATATTGCTGATTGCAAGTATAGCGAGTTTTCTAAGGAGTTAGCACATCGCTTTCTAATTACTGCAATGAGTATGACCCACAAGGCTACAAATTGTTACACAGGACATACAGTAATCTAATAGGCGTAAATTATATGGAATAAAATCGTCGCCATGGTCTGGTAAATAGCTATTAACTACCTATTAGGATTTCGTTATAGCTTCTTGGAACATTATATGCTTTTTTTGCGAGAAGTCGCATTTACAGTTAGTAAAAATACTATTATCAGTATTTAGTTTATCAATGGCGTTAAATTTGTAGTGGAGCTATATTTAAAAATAAATATGGTTTTGTAATACATTTTACCAAATAAATAAAGTTTAATAATTATATTTCAAAAAAGAACGGAAATGGAGTGTTTAAAAATGATTAAGCGGTAAAACTTAAAAATATCTCACACCATAAACAATGTTTTTTTTTTAAATTATAAAAGCAAAGGTAACAAAAACATTGTTGCTATTATTTTACTATGGTGTGATAGGGATGAAGTTAATAATGTGAGTATATAATGTGAGAGTTTAAAGCACTCTAACCACTGATTGAATGCACTGATTGAACTTAATTCTGTATTATCTATTATGTATTATCTACTTTAACCTTGCGAAATAAAAAATATAACATTGTCACATAAAAAAACAGTTTAATTCGGTTGCTTGCTGAATGCAATCCTGGATCGTCCATGATTATCTTAATTGATTAATGTTTTATTAGCATACAGCTTAGAAGTGGACATAATATTGCTGATTGCAAGTATAGCGAGTTTTCTAAGGAGTTAGCACATCGCTTTCTACTTACTGCAATGAGCATGACCCACAAGGCTACAAATTGTTACACATGACATAGTGTTATCCCGGGAGAAAATATTTTTAAAAGATGAGCTGTGTTGTTTTTTTTTTAAAGGTTATTGTGATTAGATGTCATGGTACAGGCAGATCTTAAAAAGTATTGTCTAGTTCCTTTAAACGAACAATTCTAGTATTTATTTTTCACTAAATTTAGTATACAGGAGGTTTCGGGGATGATAAATCAATCTCCCTAGGATTAATTTTTTAGAAAATTTACTAAATGAGGCATGGAATATAAATGATGAAGCACTATTGATCCAATATATATTTTTTAATAATTTTGACTCAGGTAAATACGTAAAAAGTACCCAGCGCAGACAGAGAGTATACAAATTACTCATAAAAGGGTGTTTTTGTCACAAATCGGTGTCGAGGGTAGATTCTTTAATTAAAACATCGACCACCCCTCTGATGGATCACTGGACACTCGGACTCTCGCTAATTGATGGGCTTTGTGTGTTCCGAGTTCGAGTCTTGCCTACATTTAATTATATTAACTTTTATATACACAATTTTTACACATTAAAGTCTATTTTTAATAGTTACAAGCATCATTTGAATATAGATAAACTGTAGATAAGCTATGGCGACTGATTAATTATATGAAATGCAATCACCCCTATTCACACCGTTGGTGCCGACTTAGGGCCGACAATCCGCCCAGGGTTCAACATTCACTGCAAGGAGGACCAAACCTTGAAACAAACACTATACCAGCGAGGTATATTCAAATTCAAATTCCAAATCATTTATTCAATTAAGACACCAAGTGACAAATACGTTAAATTGAAGCTACAGATAAAGTCATAGATCGACTCAAACAGACGCCAGTATTGTCAACGTGAATTAGGTGAAAACACCAAAATTCGCTGCCTGCCTGTGTCGATCCGTAACTTCCAGTTTCCAAAATGCGTAGAGCCTTATGAGAAGAATACTGGAAAAGAAACTCATGGCCACTCTTTCTAAAAGTCACATTTTTAAGTACAATAGTATTAGTATTACCTGAATGGTTAACTGTGTGCAAGCTGTTACCATCTGAATTTCGTTACATTAAATGCTTCAAAAGCTAACTTACTATAACCCTTTGTAAGGAAAGGTCTTCTGTTGGAAGCGGTAAGGGTATCTCTTTCTACTGTGTTGAGTCATCAACAACTCATAATGTCCCACTGCCAGGCTCGGGTCTCCTCTCAGGAGAGGATTAAGGCTAAACGTAACCACGCCATGTGCGGATAGAGGACTGGCAAGAATAGGTTGTAGTTACGTATCTCGCCGTTGGATGTTTTTAAGCTGCCCGAAGGCCTCCAATTAATCTTCACGATTGTTATCGTATGATAACAACCGGGACCGACTGCTTAACATGACCTCCAAATCACGGAGACGCTCATGGTAACATGCCACCAGTGCTCACCCATCCAGTTACTGACCGCGCCGTCGTTGCTGACCCTCGGTAATTGTTTCTAATCACGGAGTGCAACTGCGCTATGAGCGCCTTTCTTCTGAGCTGAGTGTTCTTCTACAACTCAAAAACCTCGAAAGTTGATTACCACTTTCAAGTCACCCTTAAATGTTTCGTGGAACATAAGGAAAAGTAAAATATACCTACGTTATTGTCGGATGAAAAGATCCGGAGACAAAACAGCCGTTATTAGGGAACCCATCTGAGCACAATGCGTCGATGACAAAACTCTGACTTTGAACTCCTTACTAATCGTGGGGAAAACTTTATTTTCGCGGTTCGTGTTGTGCTATGGAGCGTGTATTGGATACCATTAGCTTCATTTTTAACTGATCCGGCGAACTTCGTTCCGCCCGAGTTTTCTTTCTCGAATATTTTAGTGCACAGCGGATAGAAAAAAAATAGTTTCCGGTTATCTTTTAATTTTCTTCTTCTTTAACACAAACGTTGTAGGTTGTACGTAAAAAAGAATTGATTGTCCAATTTGGTGCAGTCAATCGGAAGTTATGCGCGTACATACATTAAGGCGATTCATTTTATATTTTGTTCAAGTTTTGCGTAAGTATAAACTTAAAAGGGTTCGAAAATTCGAAAGTTGAACCAATAACAATTGCCATAGGTGTTCATGACAACAGGGACCGACGGCTTAACGTGCTCCCCGAGGCACGAGGGTGCTGTTAAGAATTACTTGAAAGAAAAACCCAACAGCAGTCCGAACCGGGAATCGAACCCGAGACCTCTTGATCGGCAGTCTCTTACACTACTCGATAGACCAACGAGACAGTGTCAACAAAAAATACCGAGCAATGCAGGTTATTCAGATACTCTGTAGTTCAAAACATAAATTATCTACAAACTAATGTATTTTTACATCAACACATTTCTTTCTACAAAATTTAACAGTCAAACACTAAAAACATTTCTAAAAATTCAATCTTACCGTTTCGCCAAAATCAATGTAAAATTTTAATAACTTTATTCGGAAAGATCATTTTTAAAACGGCTCGGTGATAAGAGAACCGTACTTAGACAGGCTATAAATCAATCAAACTTTATTGGATGCAAAAAGTGCCATAAAGAGCCGGTCGTCAGCGTGAAATGGTCTCGGAGACATATTGATGGACTTCACTCACATTATTAACTTCATCCCTATCACACCATAGTAAAATAATAGCAACAATGTTTTTGTTACCTTTGCTTTTATAATTTTAAAAAAAACATTGTTTATGGTGTGAAATATTTTTAGGTTTTACCACGAAATCATTTTTAAACACTCCAAAATGTCCGTTCTTTTTTTAAATATAATGAATAAAATTTATTTATTTAGTAAAATGTATTACAAAAACATATTTATTATTAAGTATAGCTCCACTACAAATTTTAACGCCATTGATAAACTGAATACTGATAATAGTACTTTTACTAACTGTAAATGCGGCTTCTCGCAAAAAAAGCATATAATGTTCCTAGAAGCTATAACGAAATCCTAATAGGTAGTTAATAGGTATTTACCAGACCGTAGCGACCATCTTTTTCCATATAATTTACGCCTATTAGGAATTATGAAACTAGACTAAATATAAATTAAATTTTTAATTCATTGGATCAAAAATAATTTAAGCATTTATACTTTTCTTGATATGTAAGAGATGTGTAGGAGTTGCCATTTATAGAGTTTTATGTAACTATGGTCTGACGATGTACGTCAGAACCGTTAGGTTACGACAGAATAGCTAGAATAGAGGCGAAAGATCAAAAATCACAGGTTGCATATTATGGTAGTTTTATTGTTAGTAACTGTCAATGGAGATTGTTATCTTGTTGTCTTACTAATTAATAATGATGAGGACCTTGTCTATGATTTGTATTTAATTACTACTTTGTATTCTTTTAAAGGTTAAATGTGAAGATTATATTTGTATTGTAATAATAGTGTCGTAAATTAGCGACGGTTTTACTTGTAAAGACTTAAATCAAATTTGATTGTGCTGAAAGTTGGAGCCGTTAACTTTTATGAATATTAATGTAAATAAAACACAAAAATATATAAAATAGCAGCAACTACAGTTTTGAGACAGACAAATAAACAAAAATTTTAAGTTCCATGCGTCATCTCTATGGTAAATTATAATAAACTTATTCAGTTTGTCACTCGCCTAATCGTCCACCCTTTTGTAAGCACTTTTTCTTAAAATTTGAAAGATAAAACATGTTTTTTTTGTGTATAAGCTGTCAAAATGACTCTGCCCTGCCTGATGGAAAGCATGAGCAGAATCAAAGAGTGGTGGTCACCATCCTCAATGCGAAAAAGAACAATGCAGCATGGTGACCCACACTATGGCGGCCTGGTGAGATGCTTTAATACTTTCACTTAAAGCAAGTAAAAATTAAAAACACTGAGTGTCACCATCCCTTTCCATTGCATGGGTATCATTTGAACTAGCTTCTTACACAGCACTAAAGGTTGTATACCCAGCAGTAGCCTAATAAGCGCTGTTGATGGAACAATTAAAAAAAAACTGTAAGACATAAATCAGAAGTCAAACCAGACCAGAACAAACACTGCAACATTAACGAGAGTGGATCCTTACAACCATCGCGGTGGTTAAAAGACAATGGCTGGTATGGTTTTGTTTGACAGCGCGGGAGAGGGCTCTCGTAATGAAAAACATGCGCAGAGTTACTCCCTCACCCTTGATTGAACAACATCGATATGCGTGGTATTTAATTGTTTATGTTTTTGTTCGATTATGATTAAAACTGAACAATATACCTCAAGAATGTGCTTTATAATTTAAAGCATAGTTAATCACTGTTTCGTCATTAGTACATTACAGTTGCCAAGACGCATCTCCACTACAGAACTCTTCTACCCCAACGGTTGTCAGTCCTTTCAGACCTCAGAGTTATCAGAATCAATGTTAAAATAGCAAAAGCTTAGTCTCACATCTTACTTATAAGAACAAGTTTCGAGTACTAAGAAATTCGTTACCCTTTTTGTTACCTATACCTTTTTTTATGGCCCTGCCAAAATAATTACCCTGTATGATGGAAAACATAAGCAGAATTCAAGAGTGGCGGTCACCATACTCATTCCGAATGCAGACGTTACAACAATTCTGCATCGTGACCACACCATGGCGGCTTAGTGATTCTTTTACATCATTAGGCCTCCGGTCTCACACTCGCCAACGAAACATGACAACACGAATACTGTCATTTTAGGTTGGTGTTCTGTGAGAGGGTAGTACCAACCTGCTCGAGCCGGCCCGTCCGTGCTGAAATTAGCGTGGCTCTACTATCTTGATATAACTGTGAGATCTCCAACTTTTTAAGGTATCAGAGGCATGAGAATCACTACCAGTCAAGAGTCTGTCGGCCTTTTAAGTCCTACCCCCTCCCTTGAATTATTAGAAGGGGAGGGGATTATACTACCTTTGTCCAGTAAAAGCCACAACAGCTATATTCATATAGTTAAATAATTAACGGCTATTTTCTGTAAGACTTTGATATAACTCCGGTCGAGGCGATCCATACATACGAAAAATAATATACGCCAAAAGAAATCCACTGCTGGTCAATTTAATATATTTAATTTCACTCAATATTAGTAGAAAAACATAATATTGATACTTTCTTACAATAAATTATGGGATATATATTACTAGGACCTTGCATCAAAACAAAGCAAACATACAATATCATTCACTACTCTAGTGGTCACTACAATAATACATGTAATACTCTCACAATGAACTGTTTGGGGCCGTATATCACGGACTTGCAGTGAACAATGGCCGAGCAGCCGGCGCTTGCGCACTTATGTTTGAGCACTATAAATTTTGATACTTGCAAAAATTTTAAAATATGTAAGTTTGTTTTAAAATATTAAGAGATGCTTCGAACACTCTTACATCCTTCTTTATGCTGATGACATGGAAATTCACAAAAAAGTGAAAGAACTGTCTGACACTCAAGACCTCAGGCTGATATGAACAGATTTGAAATGTATTGTAAAACTAATAAACTTCATCTTAATGTTACCAAATGTTATCAAATAACATTCTCCCGAAAAACATCTACGATTGGTGCTAGCTACACAATGAATCAGCAGCAGATCAGCAGGGTTGATAGTGTTCGAGATCTGGGAGTTATGCAAGACAGCAGGCTAGTATACGACCAACGCATTGATAACATAGTCAATAAGGCGTCAAAAGCCTTGGGCTTCATTATGAGAGCCGCGACCGGCTTTCGAGCTATTAAACCCATAAAGGTTTTGTACTGTTCCTTTGTGCGCAGCCTTTTAGAGTACGCATCGCAAGTCTGGAACCCACAATACGAAATTTATAGGTCTCGTATTGAGGGGATCCAAAAGAATTTTTGCGATATTTAGACTTTAAGGCACAGCAACGGTCATATGATTACACTCATCGTTGCAGACGATACCATTTCCTTCCACTAGAATATAGGCGCCTTATAAGTGATATTTGCTTTTTGACCAGCATCGCAAATGGCACGATCGATTCCCCTGAGCTCTTGTCTAGGTTAGGTTTGCGCACCAACCAAATCGGACTAAGACAGCGACTTATGCTATATGTACCTTTTGTGACCACTAACTATAGGAGCAATTCCTTCCTTCTGCGAGGTGCACGTGGCTTCAATGAACTTCATAACTCTGTACAGTTTAACTTGTTCTGTACTACTCAGATCGCGGTGAGGCAGCTTTTATCGAGAAGTTTTTTTAATGTAGGTGTTGGATGCGGTGCTCAAACTGATAGTTTAAGTAAAATGTGATATGTTTTTACGCATAGAATACAGAGGATGTATTTTGTGGGTTCATTACCACTTTTGTTGTATGTATGTTGTTTATTAGTCTGTAAGCCTTCTTCAAAAAAACAATAAATAAATAAAATTGTAAAATATGTTAAGAAGACAACATCAGACTATGGTTATAATCTATGTATATAAAAATGAAGTTTGTCTGTATGTTCTTTATAGAATTGTAAAATATGCTGTTGTAACTATGATCACGTCATGATCTTAAGCAAAGTTTTGAAGTGCATGAGCCCACAAAGGTTTCTGAGTTGGAACGACCAGCTTTGCCTCGCGGCGTTGCTTGCACCGTACGCGTAACACCGCGGGACTCAGCTAGTAAGAAATAAACAATAAAAGAACCATCACCAGCTCGTCTAGCAGGCATGGTTTACTACCCTAAGGTCTCCTAAGGTTTCTTATGCTTATAGGCTGGAGCTTAGAAAGATGTTAGCTCCAGGCTATTAAAGCTTATGATGATGCGGGCAATATAGTATAGTATAGTATCTTAATAAATTCAGTACATCAACATCAATGAACTCTTACTGAACAGTACAAAAATTCAAATGGCTATTTTCTAACTTAAAATTTTGGCTTACAATATTTTTTAGATTACATAGATTTCATTAGATTAGTATCTATTTGAAGCCAGAATCAGTATATATAAATAGAGATTTTTTTATTTACTTACTCGTATACTTTTATTTTGTGATAATCGAGATATGCCTGTTATTCATTAATTTGATATTTTTAAAATTTAGATAAATTAAAGTATCAAAACGATCACATCCTTGTATCCGCTAAATACCATGTTATAAAGTAACCGACAATGTCCTGCGGTCAATACATTGCATTCAAAGCATCAAAACTAAACATCACAAACACACCCTCTAACATCTTCCCACGACGACATTGTACTGCAAAACAATCAAATTGTCTCAAAAATATGAACCAAGATGACCAAAAAAAAAATACAGCTGCAAAAATATCCCTTAGGTCTTACACCTTTGTGTTAAAAGTCAATTTTGCTTGTTTATTGGAAACATTACAGTAAGGTTAACTTGGTATAGTACAAAGGTCCTTTGTCAAAAATGCGTAGAACTCCAAACACATGGTTATCCGACATTATTTGGGTGTAAGGGTCATGGTATGGTTTGTTCTATGGTGTAGGCGAAGGGATTGTGATACTAAATATTCTTTAAGTACCGTGAGAAATAAGAAATTCGCCATAATCTTTTGATGTCGAGCTAAATAAATGGGTCGGAAGGTCCTCTTTGTGCAGTCGATACGTATTTGATCAAATTTAGTTTTAAATCGAAAAGAATAGGGAAACCGTTAAATTTGATATGTCTAGAGTCATGGGTTTTATTTTGACCGCAAACGTCTGTAAAGCTACTATTAAGTTATCTAAGAAGTTTTCATATTTTTATTCTATATATATAAACATATATTTATGAAGAGTTGAGATAACTATAATTTAATACAGCCTAAAAATTACATTACATGTATGCATTATTTGTTTAGAGTACGGTAGGTACAATATATAGGCTTTTTTTTTTATATTTAAGCTGCCAAAATGACTCTGCCCCTGCTGATGGAAAGCATGAGCAGAATTCAAGAGTGGTGGCCACCATCCTCAATGCGAAAAAGAACAATGCAACATGGTGACCCACACTATGGCGGCCTGGGGGGAAGGGGGATGGTGAGGGGGACAGGGGGCATTGGATTGGGGCATGGGCCTCCGGTATCTTCACTCACTCGATGAAACACAGCGTAAGCGCTGTTTCACACCGGTTTTCTGTGAGGCCGTGGTATCACTCCGGTCGAGCCGGCCCATTCATGCCGAAGTGTGGCTCTTCCACAGTTCTATGGCTATGCTTGACGTTTCTCTAGGGATCGCATCAGAAACTAGGTGATCCGAAAAAGAACCAGGTGATAACTGATAACCGTTGGGATAAACTAGTTCTTAAGTGGAGACCGCGTCTCGGCAAACGTAGCGTAGGACGTCCACAGGCCAGGTGGAGTGATGATTTGTGCAAGACGGCTGGCAGGAGCTGGATGCGAGAAGCTGATGATGATGATGTACAATATATTCAAAGGTAGTTTGCCCAACTCAAGAACAAACAAGAAATAGTTTATAAAACTAACCACGTAAAAACTTTTGATAAAATCCATGTACCTAGCCTATGTTACTAGGTCCATTAATATAAATCTATTCGTATATATTAATTGAAATCGGATCAGTTGTTAAATACAGTAGAAAATACATGAGTACATAGACCACCAAAAACATCACGTTTCCTTTTTAACCCCCAAGGCAAAAAGAGGAGTGTTATAAGTTTCTGTGGCCTCGTAGCTCTCAAACGGATGGACCGATTTCAATGCGGTTTTGTCACTTAAAAGCCGGTTTATAAGCTCTTTTCTAAAATGATACAAGACATTTTTGGTGTATTATTATTCGATTACATGCTTGCGTAAGGGGTTTTTAATTTTGGCTTCTTTTACTTACCTACATATCTATTTGCAAATAAAACACGAACATCTTGTATAAAACTACTCGCCTAAATTATTCATTAAGTTTAAGGTTCTGTTTTGAAAAGACTTATTTATAAATTATTAATGGTTTCATAAATCAATTTCCACGTTATTATCCTATTTTATATTACTCTTCATAATAACATGATTTCAAATGATTTCAGCATACCATTTATATCAGCAAAACACAAAATTTTTCAAGCATAAGTAATGCAGACCGTCGTACTTTTCTCAAACGTCTTACAAATCACGAATTATGTAAAAAAAAACCCAATTGCGTCAATATCTGTCATCTTTATTAAATTCATTCTTCTTCTTTTGATGATATGGCAATCAGCCGGATCAGCTACCTATGTTACCTACCTAACTTTCTACCAATGTCAAGTATTTCAACTCTTCAATTCTAAGTCTTCGAGTCTTCAAGTCTTCGTCGTGATGGAATTAATGATAAAAAATATAAAAAACGTGGATGACGTGAAATGGGGACCGTCTTTCCACTTATTATTCCAATTTAATTACCATAGATTCATATAAGTTATTATAATTGCACCCCTATTTAATGCACTGGCAATTATTCTGCGGAATCTCCCATTCGTAAAGACAACGGGGCGCGTTTTTAACATCTGTTCAATTTGGACGAACATTCTATACGATCCAATCTATATACTAGTCCTGATATATACATAGTAATCCAGATAAAAATATAACAACATTTGTATTGAAGGTTGATTAACACTCCTTTTTAAGGTCCAGGGAGCATACAGGCAGGCTTCACGGATAACGGTCACACACAACGTTAAGTGACCACCAATACGTACAAGGGCAATAAAACTAAATGGTTTATACATACATATATATAATTTTTCGCCTGCAAAATATGGTTCAACGTTTATAATTTTCCTCTGATAGGTATGTTATTATTTGAAACAAACACGTGGCATAATACCAAGTAGATAATAATAATAAAAACATTTCTATTTTTTTTAGGAAATAAATTAATTTTATATAAATTTTTGAGTTTATTGAATGACGAAAGAAACAAAAACGCGAAATCAACCTATAACTAGTAGTTATCGTTTATCAAATACTGTTACTCCGCCCATTGATCAAAAGGGGTGTAAAATTGTTTTAACCTGTAATATATTAACAAACTCCTACAGATTATACACAAAATATATCACTCATCACATTTTCCAAAAAGCAAAAAGGGAATTCCTTATCAAAGACTGAAGCTTCATCAATGTGTAACAATTTCGCTGTTACCCTAACAACATCTTTTGCTATAATGCTTTTATCCCTTTATTAAACGTCATCATAATTATGTACTACTACATGTGATATTTTCAAAGGAAAGCTAAAAACAAAAATAACACTAAAACATATATTAACGTGCTGTCAAGTTACTTATAACGGGTCATCTAACATTTAAAACAATTAAACATTCCCCACACTACATTTAAATGGTATAATTCGTCAATAGCCGGCGGCCATCATTAATTGATTTCTGTTTGCCCCTCTCTAATTGTTGCGTGTGATTCAACTCCTGAATAATGCATTTATTTATTCATTCGGATGCATAATACACATGCATGAGAAATGAAAGTAGTAATATAAATCACATACAACATATTTAGGGCTAGTTTCTAACTTAAAACACTATATGAAAGGTAAAAGTTGATAACATATATATATTTATATATCTTTATTATATACTTGCAAAATTACAAAGCTAAAACGGAGGATGAGTCACAAATATGCAAAGGATACAATAGGCGGTCTTATCGTTCACGGCAATCTCTTCTGGACAACCAGAAAAAAATCTGACATATACATATTTGTCTTCATTCATATTTTGTCTTCTTCTTCTTGTGATGAAATGGCAACCAGCTAATTAGATATTTCTGCTAATGTTAAGTATTTATAGTCTTCAAATCTTAAGGCTTCAAGTCTTCATCGTGATGAAAATAATGAAAAATATACAAAAAATGTGGATGAGATGAAATGAAGACCATCTTCCGAAAAAACAAAAAACGATCTCCATATTTGTCTGTGTTATCTTTCAAATAAGTTCAAAATATTCTATCAATGATGACTTAAGTCGCTACAACTTAACGACCCACGGACCCACCGATCTAGTTATATGAATAATCGAGAATAATCCTTGGCTTCAAAATAAAACTTAAACAGTAAACTATTTATCAAGTAACTAAGGTATTTTAAAGCCGACAAATCGAGTCTCATATTATCTTATAAGTAAACACATTAACAATATCATTCTTATAAGATTGTTTTTCGAGTTAGTTGAAATTTCACTTGTCATAAACTTCTTTAGGGTCATTTATTCACTAAAATTCACATAGAAACGGTCTTCAAGAAACCCTTGGGCAGCTCAGCTCATTTAAAATTACTTACACACGCATACTTATATGAGAAGAATCCTCAAAATTGTAACTATTCGCAAGGGGAGGACAGAAAAATTGTTATTTTATTGCATCCGGGGCTCCACATGTCATATTTTATCCTCTACTCCGCATTTCTCTGAATGTGCAACTACTATTTCATACATTCTTCATGAGAAGTTCACTTTTCGGAACAATTTGAGAGTAGGTTCTTACGGCTTTCGGAATAGAGTCTTTTAAAGCCGACTCCTCTGTCTTTTATTCGTATAAGAATGTTGTTGTCATCTGTGTGTGACACGCACGAATGACTAGTATATCATTTTCTTCGTACAAATGGATGAAAGTATCCTTTGAGGCGTCCTAATCTGGTAAAAATATAAACAATAGAGGAAGATTTTTTTGAGCATTTCTACGATTTACTATCGCAAATATGAAATTCAGATTCTTTAGAAAAGGGAGATTCAAATAAAATTTAAATAAATCTTTCAAACATTTATTGTTAGAATGGTCTATTGATTTAGTGAATGACGAACGAGCATACAACATTCTTTAGAGTAAGTGGACACCGGTAATGGCTTACCATTACACATAATATAAAATTTATAATAAATTAATTTTAATAATAGTCAGTCACCTTCCTCTTTTATA